>CM033621.1:44093996-44248996 GCA_019453435.1 Rhinogobius similis
TGTCCCTCTGGGCCTCTTTAGTCCAGTGTCTCCTTAAAAGCAGCAGCTACAGTTTCTCCTGGTTCTGATAACACTCTGAGCTCTTCTCTCCTTAAAGTCATTCACACTCAGTTACAGGAACTAAATGTGTCTAAACTGATCGTTTAGAAGGAAAACTGGTCAAATACTGTGTGAAAAACATCCCATTGAAGTGAATTAGCTGCACATTTATTCAATGATTCAAAAGGACTCAAACATTGTAGAGTTTTTAAAAGTCTGTGACTCATTTCTTGGTCTTAGACTCAGAATAAAGACTGGATTAAAGGGTTTTGTTTGAATAGAACTGCAGCTCTGTTTCTGTGAAGGGAGCGCAGGGTTAACCCTGTCATAACCGCAGACAGCACCTGACTGATATCGGGGCTTATGGCCGATACCGATATTCCTCAGTCACATGAATCTGGGCCGATATATCGGGGCGTCATGAACCGTGAGTGGTTTATAACGAGACAAAGGACAATCCAACAGGAAAAATACAGCAAAAGTCAAGCTTAAAAACACAGATTTGGGCAAAATGTCTCATTGTGATATTTCAGACAAACTTTGCCATTAGATTTGTGACTGAAATGTTTGAATGTTTTAAACGTTCACATTTTACACACGTCCAGGAGCAGAAACATCATAAAAGAGACTGGAATATGAACTTTTAAACTGATCAAAGAGTCACATTTCAGAACATGTTTGAAGTCTAAACTAAAGGGTTCACAGCTTTTAGACACAATAAGACTTATGTCATTTAAATAACTGATCTTTATTATTTGCTGATTGCGTTTGTTCAAATTGCGACTTTGATTTGATTGTGATTAATCTTGCAGCTTTAGATGTTTTGAACTAAACAAAGAGCATTTTGAGCCTGATCTCACATGAGCTGAGCCTCCTGCCACATACATCACCTTTAATCATCGTCTGTTTTACTTTTCAGAACTTTCAGGACTTCATATTCACTCTCACTGACCTGCTCGGCTTAAATCATCACATTTTAAACTTTGTTTGTTTCAGATCACTGTGAGCTCACTCTGGATCCAAACACGGCGCATAGTGACCTCCGTCTGTCTAAGGACAATCGGACTGTGACATTCAACTCGCCACAACAAGTTCCAGATCATAAGGACAGATTCACAGACTGGAGGCAGGTCCTGTGCTCCTCCGGCCTGAGGGGGCGCTGTTACTGGGAGGTGCAGTGCATTGGGGACGTCGATGTAGCAGTGAGTTACAGAAGAATCAGACGGAGAGGAAGGAGTGATGAGTGTGAGTTTGGACAGAATGATCAGTCCTGGACTTTGAGGATCAAGGGAGGACAATACTCTTTTTTACACAATGGAAAAACACTTGAGCCTCCCCCATCTATGAAGCAAATGAGTCAGATGTTACGTAGCCTATTGTACCCCCCCTCCAGAGTGGGCGTCAGAGTGGGCGTGTTCCTGGACTCTGAGGCTGGAGCTCTGTCCTTCTATAAAGTCTCCTCTGATGGAAACCTGTCCCACCTCCACACCTTCTGCTCCTCCTTCACTGAGCCTCTGTTTCCAGGGTTTGGACTGTGGTGGTGGAGGGGGGACAGCTCAGTGTCTCTGCTGTAGATGAGGACGACACGGCGCCCCCTGGAGGACTGACCCTTCACTTTGAGCTGAGCTTGTGTCCATGAGGTCCTCGTCTCATTCTTCAGCCTCAAACATAAACACATTTAGAGGATTATTTAATAAATCGACTGAGGATTGTACATTGTAATTGTTCAAATACATTTTATTCACAAAATAAATTCTGATAATTATGAAGAAAATAGTTTATTATTTCTTTTTGACATTTTGATTTTAACTTTTTGTCTTTAACCCTGTTCTAACGTTGTTCCTCTTCAAAAACATGTCACAGTGGATCGCTGAGACAAAATAAATCAAACTAAAACATCAGTTTGATCAAAATGAAAAGCCTTGTCCATCTTCAGCCTGTGTTTATCTCCACCGTCTGAGCCACTTCCTGAACCATCAGTAGCTCCTCCTCTTCCCCGTTTTCCTCTGGGTTTGTGTTTTTGCAGGTTTGTCCTCCGATTGGTCGGCCGTGCTGAAGCCCCGCCCCCGCCCCGCTCTCGTCCAATCGGTGCAGAGCCTGGTGGCGGACGAGGCTCTGGCGCAGGGAGTAGGCGGAGCCACAGTGACAGGTGAAGGGCTTCTCTGTGGAGTGAGCGCAGCGCAAGTGACGACGCAGCTTTGAGCGCGACACGTAACCTGCAAAACACCACCGGGTTTAGACCGGGTTTAGACCTGGAGCGGACCGGGTTTAGACCTGGAGAAGACCGGGTTTAGACCTGGAGAAGACCGGGTTTAGACCGGGTTTAGACCGGGTTTAGACCTGGAGAAGACCGGGTTTAGACCGGGTTTAGACCTGGAGCAGACCGGGTTTAGACCTGGAGCAGACCGGGTTTAGACCGGGAGGAGACCGGGTTTAGACCGGGTTTAGACCTGGAGGAGACCGGGTTTAGACCGGGTTTAGACCTGGAGGAGACCGGGTTTAGACCTGGTTTAGACCTGGAGGAGACCGGGTTTAGACCTGGAGCAGACCGGGTTTAGACCTGGAGCAGACCGGGTTTAGACCTGGAGCAGACCGGGTTTAGACCTGGAGAAGACCTGGTTTAGACCTGGAGCAGACCGGGTTTAGACCTGGAGCAGACCGGGTTTAGACCTGGAGCAGACCTGGTTTAGACCTGGAGCAGACCGGGTTTAGACCTGGAGAAGACCGGGTTTAGACCTGGAGAAGACCGGGTTTAGACCTGGAGAAGACCGGGTTTAGACCTGGAGCAGACCGGGTTTAGACCTGGAGCAGACCTGGTTTAGACCTGGAGAAGACCGGGTTTAGACCTGGAGAAGACCGGGTTTAGACCTGGAACAGACCGGGTTTAGACCTGGAGCGGACCGGGTTTAGACCTGGAGCGGACCGGGTTTAGACCTGGAGAAGACCTGGTTTAGACCTGGAGAAGACCGGGTTTAGACCTGGAGCAGACCGGGTTTAGACCGGGTTTAGACCTGGAGAAGACCGGGTTTAGACCTGGAGCGGACCGGGTTTAGACCGGGTTTAGACCTGGAGAAGACCGGGTTTAGACCTGGAGAAGACCGGGTTTAGACCTGGAGCAGACCGGGTTTAGAGTGAGACCCAGAGACAGACCCAGACCAGACCGGGGTGTTTTATGTGTCGTTCTTCACTCGGGATAACAAATATAAAGGTTTCTATTTACTGTTTATAGCAGAGCTGTTCAACTGCAGGCCTGGGGGCCAAACCAGGCCCTTCAAGGGACATGAGCCGGCCCTCAACCATCTGCAAACATATAAACAATGTTTATTATCTCATTATTGGATTAGTCCTGCTTTAGTCCTGGTTAAGTCCTGGTTAAGTCCTGGTTTCTGGCCCTCAGTAAAATAAAATTGATGTATACATTTGAGTGTATGATGTTCCAAAACTGTTTGAATAAAATAATCAATATAATATGTTTTTAACTGATTGTGTTATTTACACTTTACATGATTTCTGTCTGAATTAAATCCATTTATCTGGACTTTTAGGCTGGAGTTCCTTCTTTGATCAATAATATTTTCTTGAGTGTGAAACCATAAATATTGATTAAAAACATAAATATTTGAGCTTGATGCTGAAGCCCTTTTGTACCACAGAGTGTCACTGATGATTTTATACTTGACTGTAATGAAGCAAATCGAAAACAACACTTTTATGTTTAGTGGATTTTATTCTTGGATATTTGAAAAGACGCTGTGGCCAGAGCTGCAGGAAACACGAGGTCAAGAGGAAGAAAAAGAGATTTATAGAAGTGAAAGAGGACGTGAACATTGTGTTTGTGAAACTCCAGAGAACCAGAGCCAAGTTACAAAAAGAAAGAAAAGAAAGAAAAATAAATGTTCAGTGTAGATTTGGACATTTATAGCCATTCACACGCAAAAAATATTCACGGCCCCCATTTTTAAACTCCTCTTTTTTCTGAGTTTCTAACCCTCCGACTGTCCCGGGACTCTCCGTGGAAACAGAGGGCGTAATGATATGCAAATCTCACAATACGATATTTGCACAAAATCCCTCAGTCTCTCACACTTTAGTCCCTCCCATTGCCCTGCCTTGGCCCCGCCTCTGGCTCCGCCCATTCACCTGTTCATCCTTTGCCCTGTGCTGAGCTGAGGCGGCCTGCGATTGTTGGAGATGTCCCTCGTCCAAATGGAACAGAGCGTGGATGACAGAGTTTATTTCTTAAAACTTAAAAACCTAAAGACTTAAAACAAATCCTTGTGTCGTTGTGTTGAATCTTGTCGAGTCCAGATTGTACAGTTTGGTGCAGGAGCGACTTTAATGATCTTTATGTCTCTGAGGAACAAAAAATGCATTTGAAGAGAAAGACCTTTGAAGTTACAATGTCCAGAGAAATCTATGGACTCTTTAAATTTGTAAAATGAAGTCGACTGTAAATGTTTGAATGATTGTCTCACATTTGATCTAAATTCTACTGGTTTGAAGTGTTTGTGTTGGAAAAAGCAACACATTTGAATTTCCAGAGTACAAAGGTCAGTTAATTTGCTTTTCTATAACAAACCATGGACAAAATACAATTTTCTAGCCTTAAAATTGTATTTTAGCTTCAAAAGAATCTAATTTATGGAACAGTATTTCCAGTAAAACCCATAAATCTGGATTGTTCTTCATCAAAAATGCAAAGAGTTGATCATAATTTCCTAAAACATGATGTAAAATACAATAATAAATGTGTTTAAAGCAGCTCTGATGTCACTCACATGTGTCTGAGGCTTTTACTTTTACAAAGTTATCTCAATCTTTTCATATTTTGTGATATTCTAAGGTTAATCCCAGTATTTCCAGTGAAATCACATTATGTTCCACTGAAACGTTTGAATTCTGATTCAGTAAAAGAATAAAACATCTTTAGGAGCAGATTGGACACGTGTGTTGTTTCCACATG
Organism: Rhinogobius similis; assembly: GCA_019453435.1. Classification (NCBI taxonomy): domain Eukaryota; kingdom Metazoa; phylum Chordata; class Actinopteri; order Gobiiformes; family Gobiidae; genus Rhinogobius; species Rhinogobius similis. The sequence goes on from CM033621.1 coordinate 44,098,999, forward strand.
AAAGTCTGTGAGAGAAAACTGACCAAATATATAAAAAGGTTTTTCCTGCAGCGCCTCGCTTTAAGAGCGGTCTGTACATTCGCCCACAGCGCCCTCGTGTGGCCGCGCGGTGCCAGTGCTTTGGTAAATCCAAGATGGCGGCCCTCCTCGTCAGTGGATTCGGTCTGAGCCGGAGCTCGTGTTTCCCTCAAACGATGGTTTCGTTGGACTTTATTCTTGGGTAAGTGTTGTGCTGTGAAAATATGGACGTGTCTTTAATTTGATGTGAGTCATGGTTCATTTTGTCAGATTTGAGCAAGATAAGAGCCCTGTTGTTGTGGTAGCTTAAAATTAGCATAGCATTAGCACATTTAGCGCAGGTGTAGCAGCAACTCAGACACTAAAGACATAAATACATGTCTTTGATTATATTTAACACGTTTTACATACATACATGTAGATTTTTGAAGGAAAAACCGAACTTTATTGCTTTTGTAAATGAACTTGTGTCTTTAAAAATCGTTAAAACGTAATTCTCGGGTCAGAGTCGCGTCTGCGTTTTTAATGAAGGGTCAAACTACAGGAAAGTCACGGTGGACTTCACTCTGCTCTTCAGATTCTCAAGAATAAGAGCCACAAATGAACCCAAAGAACACAACAATAGAATAAAGAGCAGGAGCCGCCGTGAAGCTGGAGACACTCCCTGGTCATTAGGGCTCAGTCCTTTAGTCGTTTAGTCGATTAATCGGTCGATGGTGTCTCAGGCGACCAACATTTTTAGTCCACAAATTATTTTATTTGAGTTCAACAAATGTTTGTCCCAAAAACAGCAAAAATGAGAAGATTTGGAGTGAGATAGCTGAAGATTTTGGAGTAAATATCTATCTTTAACATAAATACACAGTTTCCTTGTACTTTTCTGTATAAACTGTTATTTTTGCATGAACTCCTGTGCAGTTTGGGTCTTTTGAGTGCAGTTTGGGTCAGATACTCGGAGATACTTCATCATTTTGATGTATTTTTGCCTTTTAGTCGACTAATGGGTGGATGGGGCGGGGCTTTAGTTGTTTTTTTTAGTTGACGACAGCCCCACTGTATTTGTTTCAGATCACTGTGAGCTCACTCTGGATCCAAACACGGCGCACAGAGACCTCCATCTGTCTGAGGACAAACAGACTGTGAGATTGTCTGAGTCACAACAACCTCCAGATCATGAGGACAGATTCACAGACTGGAGGCAGGTCCTGTGCTCCTCCGGCCTGAGGGGGCGCTGTTACTGGGAGGTGGAGTGCATTGGGGACGTCGATGTAGCAGTTAAACATTTTTTTTTTTTATTTATTTATTTATTTGAACAGCAGCAGTGAGCAGTGAGTTACAGAAGAATCAGACGGAGAGGAAGGAGTGAGGAGTGTGGGTTTGGACACAATGATCAGTCCTGGACTTTGAGGATCGAGAGAGGACAATACTCTTTTTTTACACAATGGAAAAGAAACACTTGACTTTGTCTCATTAATGAAGATACTTGGGAATATATCTAAGTCTTTGTTATTACTCCCATTCCCCTCCTCCAGAGTGGGCGTGTTCCTGGACTCTGAGGCTGGAGCTCTGTCCTTCTATGACGTCTCCTCTGATGGAAACCTGTCCCACCTCCACACCTTCTGCTCCTCCTTCACTGAGCCTCTGTTTCCAGGGTTTGGACTGTGGAGGGGGGGGGTCAGCTCAGTGTCTCTGGTGCAGATGAGGACGACACGGCGCCCCCTGGAGGACTGACCCTTCACTTTGAGCTGAGCTTGTGTCCATGAGGTCCTCGTCTCATTCTTCAGCCTCAAACATAAACACATTTAGAGGATTATTTAATAAATCGACTGAGGATTGTACATTGTAATTGTTTAAATACATTTTATTCACAAAATAAATGCTGATAATTATGAAGAAAATAGTTTATTATTTCTTTTTGACATTTTGATTTTAACTTTTTGTCTTTAACCCTGTTCTAACGTTGTTCCTCTTCAAACCCCAGCCCCGCCCCTCTCTGGCTGAAGCTCTTTCCACAGAGCTGGCAGATGTGGGGCTTCTCTCCTGTGTGGACCTTCATGTGGTTCTTCAAAGACCCAGAGTTCACCAGGAACTTACTGCAGACCGAGCACTGGACCTGGACCTGCCACAGAGACCTGGTTCAGTCCTGGTCCAGATCCAACTTTTCCCTGTGGTGTAGTTTCTAGTTTAGTCCTGTTTTTTTCTTTGCTCCAGTTCAGTCTCATTTATTCATTTAGTTCTGTTTTAATTCTTGTCTCGTCTCTTCAGTGCAGTTTGAGCCCTAGTCTGGTCCTGATGAAGTCCTGATCTGGTCCCAGTTCTGGTCCTGCTGTAGAAGGGCAGTTTAGTCCTTCTTTAGTCCAGTTTTACCCCCAGGTTTGTCCTGGTCCAGACCTTGGGCCCCTGGTCTCGGGGCCGTCCCACACAGTGGTTCAGTCCTGGTCCAGACCTTGGGCCCCTGGTCTCGGGGCCGTCCCACACAGTGGTTCAGTCCTGGTTCAGTCCTGGTCCAGACCTTGGGCCCCTGGTCTCGGGGCCGTCCCACACAGTGGTTCAGTCCTGGTTCAGTCCTGGTCCAGACCTTGGGCCCCTGGTCTCGGGGCCGTCCCACACAGTGGTTCAGTCCTGGTCCAGACCTTGGGCCCCTGGTCTCGGGGCCGTCCCACACAGTGGTTCAGTCCTGGTCCAGACCTTGGGCCCCTGGTCTCGGGGCCGTCCCACACAGTGGTTCAGTCCTGGTTCAGTCCTGGTCCAGACCTTGGGCCCCTGGTCTCGGGGCCGTCCCACACAGTGGTTCAGTCCTGGTTCAGTCCTGGTCCAGACCTTGGGCCCCTGGTCTCGGGGCCGTCCCACACAGTGGTTCAGTCCTGGTTCAGTCCTGGTCCAGACCTTGGGCCCCTGGTCTCGGGGCCGTCCCACACAGTGGTTCAGGCGGTGGGCCCGTAGTGAGGGCCGGCGTGTGAAGCCTCGTCCACAGTCCGGACACTGGTACGGTCTGAGTCCCGAGTGCAGGACCAGGTGCTCCTTCAGGTCCCTCTTCAGACCGTAGGCCTTTGGACAGAGCGGACACGGGAAGGGCCGCTGCCCCTGGTGGAGCAGCTGAGGAACAGCACACAAGAGTCTGACAAACACTGGACCATGTGGACACAAGGAACGTCTGGAGTCTGGTTTACAGTTTCCCAACAACTCCATATTCACATTTGGCACCACTTCAAAACATTCACAAGATTATCTACATCAGGTGTTCTCAAACTGGGGAGCAGTGGTCCTGGTCTGGTCCTGGTCCTGGTCTGGTCCTGGTCCTGGTCCTGGTCTGGTCCTGGTCCTGGTTCAGTACCTGGTCTGGTCTGGTCCTGGTCTGGTCCTGGTCCTGGTCCTGGTCCTGGTCCTGGTCCTGGTCTGGTCTGGTCCTGGTCCTGGTCCTGGTCCTGGTCCTGGTCTGGTCCTGGTCCTGGTTCAGTACCTGGTCTGGTCCTGGTCCTGGTCCTGGTCCTGGTCCTGGTCTGGTCCTGGTCCTGGTCCTGGTCCTGGTCCTGGTCCTGGTCCTGGTCCTGGTCCTGTTTGATTCTTTTATGGGTCAAATGAGGGTCAACAGTCGCCAAGAAGCTAAAAATGCTCCAAAATGCTCCAAAATGTTGTTGTTGCTTCGTTTGTGCTTTTATGTTTAATAAATATGAACTATTTTATTTTTGACGTGACTCAGCCCCAAACACGGACTAAACCAGGACTAAACCAGGACTAAACCAGGACTAAACCAGGACTAAACCAGGACTAAACCAGGACTAAACCAGGACTAAACCAGGACTAAACCAGGACTAAACCAGGACTAAACCAGGACTAAACCAGGACTAAACCAGGACTAAACCAGGACTAAACCAGGACTAAACCAGGACTAAACAAGGACTAATCCAGGACTAAACAAGGACTAGTTCAGGACCAAACCAGTGTCAAAGAATGCGTTCTTAGTCCTGATTTAGACCTGCAACTGGGTTAGTCCTGGGTTAGTCCTGGTTTAGTCCTGGGTTAGTCCTGTGTTAGTCCTGGTTTAGTCCTGGGTTAGTCCTGGTTTAGTCCTGGTTTAGTCCTGGTTTAGTCCTGGTTTAGTCCAGGGTTAGTCCTGGTTTAGTCCTGGTTCAGGTCTGGTTCAGGTCTGGTTCAGTCCTGGTTTAGTCCTGGTTTAGTCCTGGTTTAGTCCTGGTTTAGTCCTGGTTCAGGTCTGGTTTTGGGTAAATGTTAGCAATCTAAACCAGGCCTCAACCTGGACTAAAGCTGGACTAAACCTGGACTAAACCTGGACTAAACCTGGACTAAACCTGGACTAAACCTGGACTAAAGCTGGACTAAAGCTGCCCCTCTCTGGCTGACTGGACTAAACCAGGACTAAACCAGGACTAAACCAGGACTAAACCTGGACTAAACCTGGACTAAAGCTGGACTAAAGCTGCCCCTCTCTGGCTGACTGGACTAAAGCTGGACTAAACCAGGACTAAACCTGGACTAAACCAGGACTAAACCTGGACTAAACCAGGTCTAAACCAGGACTAACCCAGGACTAAACCAGGACTAACCCAGGACTAAACCAGGACTAAACCTGGACTAAACCTGGTCCAGTAGAGTCCAGTCCGAGTTTAGACCTGCAGCTGGGTTAGTCCTGGTTCAGTCCTGGTTCAGTCCTGGTTCAGTCCTGGTTCAGTCCTGGTTCAGTCCTGGTTCAGTCCTGGGTTAGTCCTGGTTCAGTCCTGGTTTAGTCCTGGTTTAGTCCTGGGTTAGTCCTGGTTCAGTCCTGGTTCAGTCCTGGTTCAGTCCTGGTTCAGTCCTGGTTTAGTCCTGGTTCAGTCCTGGTTTAGTCCTGGTTTAGTCCTGGTTTAGTCCTGGTTCAGTCCTGGTTCAGTCCTGGTCTAGACCTGGTTCAGTCCTGGTTCAGGTCTGGTTTTGGGTCCTGTTTAAGTCCTGTTCACTTTTTCATTTAAATGTATTTCTTTTTCTAGACGAGTTTTAGACTTTTGTGGATTAAGGCCAGACTCCACAGACGACAAAAGATCAGCGTCAAACAGGCTCCGGCTCCAAACTTTAACATTTTGTGCCAAACCAGATTCTGACAGAACCAACTGAAGGATTTGTCCACGTCTAATTCTGAGCCTGATTTACCAAAGTTTTAAATCTGAAAAATGAGACAAAATTCAAAGTTTTAGGCCAATTTTCAGTCCGATCTAGTTCACTCAAAAACTAAATACTGTACATTTTTACAACTAATACGTTACAAAATGAACAAGAAATTAAAACTTAAACTTCTGTCCATTTTTCAGATTTAAATGTTCCAAATATGTGACATTATTTCATTATTTCCACAATAAAATATCAGGATTTTCTTGGGTCCAGATCATGATTTAATTTGATCTCGATTCATGTTCACTTTGTGTTTTTCTATCGTCTTTAACAGAGCGGCACGTTTTAGGAAAAATATCTCACTGTGATTTTTGTGACCAGTGCGACTGTGATTAGATTTAGATTCATGTTTTAATCATAGGATTCTGTTCAAATTCACATTTTAAACACGATTCTGTCCCGTTCAGTTGAGTTTGTCACACTTAAGCCTCTTAATCCTGCCTTTGTTGTTTTTAAGCTGCGTTTTTGTCACTTTTAGTCACATTTTGGTGCATTGAGTCGCGTTTGTCGTTTGTTGGAGCGTTTTTGTCGCTTTTCAACACATTTTTATCTCTTTTTGTCGCTTTTGCCTCTTGTTTCAGAACATGTTTGTACAAATCCAAACTACAGTGTCAGCAGTTTTTATTCAAATCAAAGCAACACATTTTGTTGTTTGTGGAAGAAATGATTGCACTTCAAACATTACAGTCTTTGTGATTTGATAATTACATCCATTAAAATTGTGTTTTTGTGTGGATTTGGTTTAATTGTGCAGCTCTGGCCTTTAAGAGGTAAATAAAGTCATCTGCTCAGAGGCTTCAGAGGCTAAACATCAGGAGAAAAAGTGTGTTTGAACAGACAGCTGCATTAAAGACACAAACAGTCAATCACCAGAACAACATTTCACTAAAACAGCAGATTGTCACAGGGACCAGCTCATTATTCCATTTTTTTCCCACAAGCAACACAATTTACTAAGGTTTTTTGAAAAGTCGTGTGAAAGTGAAGCCAGTGATGAATTTGCTGGAAAAGTTGGAATTGATCCGTGTTTTTAGGGTGAAAATTAACTTTAAATTTAAAGGGAAATGTCCGCACAGAGACAGGCAGAGCTCCTCCGACATTATTACGATGAAAAATCAATCCATTTTCCGGCTATGACCGCTGCTCTCACAGTCACAAGATGGCGGCCGCAGTTTCCCCCCGGCGTTAGATTGAAAGGTGCCTCTAGAGTTTCTTACGCCGCGTTAAAGCAGCCGTGAAACTGACGGCGTGAACGACGGAGCGGGTCTTATCTGCTCTGCTCTGCTTTTATTTCACGATTGAGGAAAGAAACAGCGACTCGGACTGAAACCAACAAAGAGCTCCACTTGAGTGAGTAGAATTTACTCTGGGTTTTTAGGTTTTGCGCTGTTTTTTATGAGTTTAGCGTCACCTGCGTCACCTGCACCAACGGCGTCAAGTTCAAACCGAAGGAACAGGCGTCAAACTGGACTTTATTTTGGTGTATTTTGGTCTGATTTTGAGTCTATTTTCAGGTTTAAGTCTGGGTTCAGTTCTTGTTCAGACTTGTCTAGTCCGGGGAAAAGTCCAGTTTAACGTCTTCAACTTTTTTGTTAAACAACAGATTCCACACAAAAAAAGAAGCAACATAACCATATTTAAGATTTAGCTTAAAATATTGACTATTTTTCCCAGTTTGACCGTTTTGGTGACGTTTATAATTTTACTTCCTGCTTGGACACGAGAGGTGAATGTCATCTTTCAAATCAAAGTCAAATCAGACCATATTTTCCTGTTTGTTGGTTCATTTTACACATGTTCAGCTGATTGTATTTTATAAAGTTATATTCTATTTAATATTTAGCTTTATTAAGGGGTGTGGCTCAGGAAGAATTAATACTTTTGACAAACTCCGACTGTTTTGTTGGTGTTTTTCTTGTTTAAAAGTTCACTGCAGCACTTTACTGTGACATTGAGACTGTTTGAGAGCCTTGTGTCTGTGAAGATCGACAAGGACGTCTTATTGGGAGTGTTTGGGTTAGTCCTGGTCTAGTCCTGGTCTAGTCCTGGTCTAGTCCTGGTCTAGTCCTGGTTTAGTCCTGGTTTAGTCCTGGTTTAGACCTGGTTTAGTCCTGGGTTAGTCCTGGTTTAGTCCTGGTTTAGTCCTGGTCTAGTCCTGGTCTAGTCCTGGTCTAGTCCTGGTCTAGTCCTGGTCTAGTCCTGGTTTAGTCCTGGTTTAGTCCTGGTCTAGTCCTGGTCTAGTCCTGGTCTAGTCCTGGTCTAGTCCTGGTCTAGTCCTGGTCTAGTCCTGGTCTAGTCCTTGTCTAGTCCTGGTCTAGTCCTGGTCCTTAGTCCTAGTCCTGGTCTAGTCCTGGGTCTAGTCCTGGTCTAGTCTGGTCTAGTCCGGTCTAGTCGGTCTAGTCTGGTCTAGTCCTGGTCTAACCTGTTTTTCGAGGCGTGTTTCTTCAGGGAGCGGTCGGAAAGTGAAAGTATTTTTAAATGTTTGTGCCACAAAATGGAGGACACTGGACAGATCTCCCTGCGGCGCTTTCCTTGACAAATCCAAATGTGCAGCTGGTGAGGGTTTTATGAAGAGCACAATGAAGTCTGACCAGAGCTTTATCCTGGACTAATGCCACAGCCCGGGACTTTTCTTGTTCCTTTTTTCTCAGTAGATTCTCCAAATATATTCCAGTGTTTCACATAAAATACTATTGAGATGAAAGTGTCCCATGAGAGTCATTTATCCTCCATTTTATGATTGTTCAGGATTTTGACCAAACAATTAATTCATTCATTTTGTCAAACTGAACAACTGTGACTGGCAGGTCAGTGCATCAAATCAGACTTTATACATGTGCACACAAACACGATATAAAGCACTTTACAGGTGAGCTCCACCCTCACCACCTGAAACATTCTTCCACACACCACAAACGCCGTGAAACAATTATTAATAAATAAATCAAGCGTTTCCTATTTATAACAGATAAACGTTGCTGCCCCATATTCTCCTGACGAGCTGCACTGACGTCACACAGACTTTGAGCCTCTGGTTTTATTTGAACTGTTCTGTCGATGCATCTGTTAAATGCTGACGGTGATAAGTCCATCATGTGTTTTCTTGGGGCTCAGTTTTGCTGTGGTTTTCTCAGGTCCATGATGAGTGACTCTGTGGAGCCTCCAGGGGGCAGCACTGATGCTCGGTGAGTGTGACCTTCACACTGTTCCACTGGAGTGAAACAGCAGCAGGTTAAAGAACACGTGTGACTGTGTTTCAGGTCCAGACTCCACAGTCCGTCCTTAAAGAGTGACTGGTCTAAAGATGAGCCTCCAGTGTTTAAAGAACCAGGACCAGATCCAGAGTAAGACCCAAGAACCTTCTCCTCTGCAGTGTTTGAGTCTCAGACGGAGCAGGAGCCCACACTTTATGAGTCTGTAACAGACGGAGGTTTTGTCGCCTCTGGGGCTGTAGTCGTTTAGTCGACTCGTGGGTCGATGGTGTCTCAGTCGACCAAGAGTTTTATTTATATTGAGTTTTTATAAAAGGATTAAATGATCTGAAGTGAGTTTGCTGAAGATTTTGGAGTCTTAATGTATAAATAATTAATGTATAAATACAGTGTCTCAGAGCACTTTTCTGTGTAAATAGTTATAGAACTGCAGTTGTGTTTTTTGAGTGCAGTTTGGTTCAGATACGTGGAAACACTTTACAGTTTTGATATATTTTTGCCACACCCCCTTTTAGTCGACTAATCGGTCGATGGGGCAGGTCTTCAGTCGAATAGGCCCTGGTTGTCTCCAGTCAGTCACAAAGAAAGTCACTGGGAATGGCTGACATAGTGATTGCCTTTTTAAAAATCTTTCATGCTCAATACAGATTTTAAATCTGAGAATGATAATTCTAATCATATAAAAACACAAACTATTTGATCAAATGTAACTGAATAACAGACGTGTCATTGATACGACCACATTCTGATCAAATCAGAACCATTTCCTTCTGATATCAATGTTGTCCATCGATCCCTGTTAAAATGACAGTCTAGTTTTAAATGTTGACACTAGTTTTTTTATCGATCAGTGTCTGGCAGTTGATGTGGAAAGTGAAGTTTGTCAATCATTGCTGTTTAAACCGCTTTGCCCTGGTCTAGACCTCAGTCCTGCCGTTTCTTCTGTGACTGAGCTGATGTTTCAGGTCCAGACAGAGCCTCGTGTCCTTCAAGAGCCACTTCTCCAAAGATGAACCTCCAGGGTTTAAAGAACCAGGACCAGATCCAGAGTAAGACCCTCCAGAACCTTCTCCAAACCCTGTGTCTGTCACTGACGCTTCACTCCATGAGCCATAGCTGCCTCTGCACCTGTCACCATGCACCTGTCACTCTGCACCTGTCACTCTGCTCCTGTCTCTCTGCCCCTGTCACTCTGCACCTGTCACTCTGCACCTGTCACTCTGCTCCTGTCACTCTGCTCCTGTCACTCTGCCCCTGTCTCTCTACACCGGTGCCTCTGCACCTGTCACTCTGCTCCTGTCACACTGCACCTGTCTCTCTACACCGGTGCCTCTGCACCTGTCACTCTGCTCCTGTCGCTCTGCTCCTGTCACTCTGCTCCTGTCTCTCTGCTCCTGTCTCTCTGCCCCTGTCACTCTGCACCTGTCACTCTGCACCTGTCACTCTGCTCCTGTCACTCTGCTCCTGTCACTCTGCTCCTGTCACTCTGCTCCTGTCTCTCTGCTCCTGTCTCTCTGCTCCTGTCTCTCTGCTCCTGTCACTCTGCACCTGTCACTCTGCTCCTGTCACTCTGCTCCTGTCACTCTGCCCCTGTCTCTCTACACCGGTGCCTCTGCACCTGTCACTCTGCACCTGTCACTCTGCACCTGTCACTCTGCACCTGTCTCTCTGCACCTGTCTCTCTGCTCCTGTCTCTCTGCACCTGTCTCTCTGCTCCTGTCTCTCTGCCCCTGTCTCCCTGCCCCTGTCTCTCTGCCCCTGTCTCTCTGCCCCTGTCGCTCTGCACCTGTCGCTCTGCACCTGTCGCTCTGCTCCTGTCGCTTCTGCTCCTGTCGCTCTGCTCCTGTCGTTCTGCTCCTGTCGCTCTGCTCCTGTCGCTCTGCTCCTGTCGCTCTGCTCCTGTCGCTCTGCTCCTGTCGCTCTGCTCCTGTCGCTCTGCTCCTGTCGTTCTGCTCCTGTCGTTCTGCTCCTGTCGTTCTGCTCCTGTCGTTCTGCTCCTGTCGTTCTGCTCCTGTCGTTCTGCTCCTGTCCTTCTGCTCCTGTCGTTCTGCTCCTGTCCTTCTGCTCCTGTCCTTCTGCTCCTGTCGCTCCTGTCCTTCTGCTCCTGTCGCTTCTGCTCCTGTCTCTCTGCCCCTGTCTCTCTGCACCTGTCTCTCTGCACCTGTCTCTCTGCTCCTGTCGCTCTGCTCCTGTCGCTCTGCTCCTGTCGCTCTGCTCCTGTCGCTCTGCTCCTGTCGCTCTGCCCCTGTCACTCTGCCCCTGTCACTCTGCTCCTGTCTCTCTGCCCCTGTCTCTCTGCTCCTGTCTCCCTGCTCCTGTCACTCCGCTCCTGTCTCTCCGCTCCTGTCTCTCCGCCCCTGTCTCTCCGCCCCTGTCTCTCTGCACCTGTCTCTCTGCTCCTGTCTCTCTGCACCTGTCTCTCTGCTCCTGTCTCTCTGCTCCTGTCTCTCTGCTCCTGTCTCTCTGCTCCTGTCTCTCTGCTCCTGTCTTCTGCCCTGTCTCTCTGCACCTGTCGCTCCTGCTCTGCTCCTGTCGCTCTGCTCCTGTCGCTCTGCTCCTGTCTCTCTGCCCCTGTCTCTCTGCTCCTGTCTCTCTGCCCTGTCCTTCTGCTCCTGTCTCTCTGCACCTGTCGCTTCTGCTCCTGTCGCTTGTTCGCTCCTGTCCTTCCACTCGCTCCTGTCTCTCTGCCCCTGTCTCTCTGCACCTGTCCTTCTGCACCTGTCACTCTGCTCCTGTCACTCTGCACCTGTCTCTCTGCTCCTGTCACTCTGCTCCTGTCTCTCTGCACCTGTCTCTCTGCCCCTGTCTCTCTGCTCCTGTCGCTCTGCTCCTGTCGCTCTGCTCCTGTCGCTCTGCTCCTGTCTCTCTGCTCCTGTCTCTCTGCTCCTGTCTCTCTGCACCTGTCACTCTGCACCTGTCACTCTGCTCCTGTCACTCTGCTCCTGTCACTCTGCTCCTGTCTCTCTGCTCCTGTCTCTCTGCTCCTGTCTCTCTGCACCTGTCACTCTGCACCTGTCACTCTGCTCCTGTCACTCTGCTCCTGTCACTCTGCTCCTGTCACTCTGCCCCTGTCTCTCTACACCGGTGCCTCTGCACCTGTCACTCTGCTCCTGTCACACTGCACCTGTCTCTCTACACCGGTGCCTCTGCACCTGTCACTCTGCTCCTGTCACTCTGCTCCTGTCACTCTGCTCCTGTCACTCTGCCCCTGTCTCTCTACACCGGTGCCTCTGCACCTGTCACTCTGCTCCTGTCACACTGCACCTGTCTCTCTACACCGGTGCCTCTGCACCTGTCTCTCTGCTCCTGTCTCTCTGCTCCTGTCTCTCTGCCCCTGTCTCTCTGCCCCTGTCTCTCTGCCCCTGTCTCTCTGCCCCTGTCGCTCTGCACCTGTCGCTCTGCCCCTGTCGCTCTGCCCCTGTCGCTCTGCACCTGTCGCTCTGCACCTGTCGCTCTGCACCTGTCGCTCTGCACCTGTCGCTCTGCTCCTGTCGCTCTGCTCCTTTCGCTCCGCTCCTTTCGCTCCGCTCCTTTCGCTCCGCTCCTGTCGCTCCGCTCCTGTCGCTCCGCTCCTGTCGCTCCGCTCCTGTCTCTCTGCCCCTGTCTCTCTGCCCCTGTCTCTCTGCCCCTGTCTCTCTGCCCCTGTCACTCTGCTCCTGTCTCTCTGCTCCTGTCTCTCTGCTCCTGTCGCTCTGCTCCTGTCGCTCTGCCCCTGTCGCTCTGCTCCTGTCTCTCTGCCCCTGTCACTCTGCTCCTGTCTCTCTGCCCCTGTCTCTCTGCTCCTGTCTCCCTGCTCCTGTCACTCCGCTCCTGTCTCTCCGCTCCTGTCTCTCCGCTCCTGTCACTCCGCCCCTGTCTCTCCGCCCCTGTCTCTCTGCACCTGTCTCTCTGCACCTGTCTCTCTGCTGCTGTCTCTCTGCTCCTGTCTCTCTGCTCCTGTCTCTCTGCCCCTGTCTCTCTGCACCTGTCGCTCCGCTCCTGTCGCTCCGCTCCTGTCGCTCCGCTCCTGTCTCTCTGCCCCTGTCTCTCTGCCCCTGTCTCTCTGCCCCTGTCTCTCTGCCCCTGTCTCTCTGCACCTGTCGCTCTGCTCCTGTCGCTCCGCTCCTTTCGCTCCGCTCCTGTCGCTCTGCTCCTGTCGCTCTGCTCCTGTCGCTCTGCTCCTGTCGCTCAGCTCCTGTCGCTCCGCTCCTGTCGCTCCGCTCCTGTCGCTCCGCCCCTGTCTCTCTGCACCTGTCACTCTGCTCCTGTCACTCTGCCCCTGTCTCTCTGCCCCTGTCTCTCTGCCCCTGTCTCTCTGCCCCTGTCTCTCTGCCCCTGTCTCTCTGCTCCTGTCGCTCTGCTCCTGTCGCTCTGCCCCTGTCGCTCTGCTCCTGTCTCTCTGCTCCTGTCACTCTGCTCCTGTCGTTCTGCTCCTGTCCTTCTGCTCCTGTCTCTCTGCACCTGTCTCTCTGCCCCTGTCTCTCTGCTCCTGTCGCTCTGCTCCTGTCGCTCTGCCCCTGTCACTCTGCCCCTGTCTCTCTGCCCCTGTCACTCTGCTCCTGTCTCCCTGCCCCTGTCTCTCTGCTCCTGTCTCCCTGCTCCTGTCACTCTGCCCCTGTCTCTCTGCCCCTGTCTCTCTGCCCCTGTCTCTCTGCCCCTGTCTCTCTGCCCCTGTCTCTCTGCCCCTGTCTCTCTGCCCCTGTCGCTCTGCTCCTGTCGCTCTGCTCCTGTCGCTCTGCTCTTGTCGCTCTGCCCTGGTCGTTCTCCTCTGCACCTGTCGCTCTGCCCCTGTCACTCTGCACCTGTCGCCCTCCTCTGCACCTGTCGCTCTGCCCCTGTCTCTCTGCTCCTGTCTCTCTGCCCCTGTCGCTCTGCTCCTGTCTCTCTGCTCCTGTCTCTCTGCTCCTGTCTCTCTGCTCCTGTCTCTCTGCTCCTGTCTCTCTACACCTGTCTCTCTGCTCCTGTCTCTCTGCCCTTGTCACTCTGCCCCTGTCTCTCTGCTCCTGTCTCTCTGCTCCTGTCTCTCTGCCCCTGTCTCTCTGCTCCTGTCTCTCTGCTCCTGTCTCTCTGCTCCTGTCACTCTGCTCCTGTCTCTCTGCCCCTGTCACTCTGCTCCTGTCTCTCTGCCCCTGTCACTCTGCTCCTGTCACTCTGCTCCTGTCTCTCTGCCCCTGTCTCTCTGCTCCTGTCTCTCTACCCCTGTCACTCTGCTCCTGTCACTCTGCACCTGTCTCTCTGCTCCTGTCACTCTGCACCTGTCTCTCTGCTCCTGTCACTCTGCTCCTGTCTCTCTGCTCCTGTCTCTCTGCTCCTGTCTCTCTGCTCCTGTCTCTCTGCCCCTGTCACTCTGCTCCTGTCACTCTGCTCCTGTCTCTCTGCCCCTGTCTCTCTGCCCCTGTCTCTCTGCTCCTGTCTCTCTGCCCCTGTCACTCTGCACCTGTCTCTCTGCTCCTGTCTCTCTGCCCCTGTCTCTCTGCTCCTGTCTCTCTGCTCCTGTCTCTCTGCTCCTGTCACTCTGCACCTGTCTCTCTGCTCCTGTCACTCTGCTCCTGTCTCTCTGCTCCTGTCTCTCTGCTCCTGTCTCTCTGCTCCTGTCTCTCTGCCCTTGTCACTCTGCCCCTGTCACTCTGCTCCTGTCTCTCTGCTCCTGTCTCTCTGCTCCTGTCTCCCTGCCCCTGTCTCTCTGCTCCTGTCTCCCTGCTCCTGTCACTCTGCACCTGTCACTCTGCTCCGGTCTCTCTGCCCCTGTCTCTCTGCCCCTGTCTCTCTGCACCTGTCGCTCTGCTCCTGTCGCTCTGCTCCTGTCGCTCTGCCCCTGTCGTTCTCCTCTGCACCTGTCGCTCTGCCCCTGTCGCTCTGCCCCTGTCGCTCTCCTCTGCACCTGTCGCTCTGCCCCTGTCACTCTGCCCCTGTCGCCCTCCTCTGCACCTGTCGCTCTGCCCCTGTCTCTCTGCTCCTGTCTCTCTGCTCCTGTCACTCTGCTCCTGTCTCTCTGCCCCTGTCTCTCTGCCCCTGTCTCTCTGCTCCTGTCTCTCTGCTCCTGTCTCTCTGCCCCTGTCTCTCTGCTCTTGTCTCTCTGCCCCTGTCGCTCTGCCCCTGTCTCTCTGCTCCTGTCTCTCTGCTCCTGTCTCTCTACACCTGTCTCTCTGCTCCTGTCTCTCTGCTCCTGTCGCTCTGCCCCTGTCGCTCTGCCCCTGTCTCTCTGCTCCTGTCTCTCTGCTCCTGTCTCTCTGCTCCTGTCTCTCTACACCTGTCTCTCTGCTCCTGTCTCTCTGCCCTTGTCACTCTGCCCCTGTCACTCTGCTCCTGTCTCTCTGCCCCTGTCGCTCTGCCCCTGTCTCTCTGCTCCTGTCTCTCTGCTCCTGTCTCTCTGCTCCTGTCTCTCTACACCTGTCTCTCTGCTCCTGTCTCTCTGCCCTTGTCCTCTGCCCTGTCCTCTGCTCCTGTCTCTCTGCTCCTGTCTCTCTGCTCCTGTCTCTCTGCTCCTGTCTCTCTGCTCCTGTCTCTCTGCTCCTGTTGCTCTGCCCCTGTCTCTCTGCTCCTGTCTCTCTGCCCCTGTCTCTCTGCTCCTGTCACTCTGCTCCTGTCACTCTGCTCCTGTCTCTCTGCCCCTGTCTCTCTGCTCCTGTCTCTCTGCTCCTGTCACTCTGCTCCTGTCACTCTGCACCTGTCTCTCTGCTCCTGTCACTCTGCACCTGTCTCTCTGCTCCTGTCACTCTGCTCCTGTCACTCTGCTCCTGTCTCTCTGCTCCTGTCTCTCTGCTCCTGTCTCTCTGCTCCTGTCACTCTGCACCTGTCACTCTGCACCTGTCACTCTGCTCCTGTCACTCTGCTCCTGTCACTCTGCTCCTGTCACTCTGCTCCTGTCACTCTGCACCTGTCTCTCTACACCGGTGCCTCTGCACCTGTCACTCTGCTCTGTCACTTCTGCTCCTGTTCCTTCTACTCCTGTCACTCTGCTCCTGTCTCTCTGCTCCTGTCTCTCTGCTCCTGTCTCTCTGCCCCTGTCTCTCTGCCCCTGTCTCTCTGCCCCTGTCTCTCTGCCCCTGTCGCTCTGCCCCTGTCGCTCTGCCCCTGTCGCTCTGCCCCTGTCGCTCTGCACCTGTCGCTCTGCACCTGTCGCTCTGCACCTGTCGCTCTGCTCCTGTCGCTCTGCACCTGTCGCTCTGCACCTGTCGCTCTGCTCCTGTCGCTCCGCTCCTTTCGCTCCGCTCCTGTCGCTCCGCTCCTGTCGCTCCGCTCCTGTCGCTCCGCTCCTGTCTCTCTGCCCCTGTCTCTCTGCCCCTGTCTCTCTGCCCCTGTCTCTCTGCCCCTGTCTCTCTGCACCTGTCTCTCTGCTCCTGTCGCTCTGCTCCTGTCGCTCTGCTCCTGTCGCTCTGCTCCTGTCGCTCTGCCCCTGTCTCTCTGCCCCTGTCTCTCTGCTCCTGTCTCTCTGCCCCTGTCTCTCTGCTCCTGTCTCCCTGCTCCTGTCACTCCGCTCCTGTCTCTCCGCTCCTGTCTCTCCGCCCCTGTCACTCCGCCCCTGTCACTCCGCCCCTGTCTCTCCGCCCCTGTCTCTCTGCACCTGTCTCTCTGCTCCTGTCTCTCTGCTCCTGTCTCTCTGCCCCTGTCTCTCTGCCCCTGTCGCTCCGCTCCTGTCGCTCCGCTCCTGTCGCTCCGCTCCTGTCTCTCTGCCCCTGTCTCTCTGCCCCTGTCTCTCTGCACCTGTCACTCTGCACCTGTCACTCTGCCCCTGTCTCTCTGCCCCTGTCTCTCTGCCCCTGTCTCTCTGCTCCTGTCTCTCTGCCCCTGTCTCTCTGCTCCTGTCTCTCTGCTCCTGTCGCTCTGCTCCTGTCGCTCTGCTCCTGTCGCTCTGCCCCTGTCGCTCTGCACCTGTCGCTCTGCTCCTGTCTCTCTGCTCCTGTCTCTCTGCTCCTGTCTCTCTCCACCAGTCTCTCTGCTCCTGTCGCTCTGCTCCTGTCGCTCTGCTCCTGTCTCTCTGCCCCTGTCTCTCTGCCCCTGTCACTCTGCTCCTGTCTCTCTGCTCCTGTCTCTCTGCTCCTGTCTCCCTGCTCCTGTCACTCTGCCCCTGTCTCTCTGCCCCTGTCTCTCTGCCCCTGTCTCTCTGCCCCTGTCTCTCTGCCCCTGTCTCTCTGCCCCTGTCTCTCTGCCCCTGTCGCTCTGCTCCTGTCGCTCTGCCCCTGTCGCTCTGCCCCTGTCGCTCTGCCCCTGTCGCTCTCCTCTGCACCTGTCGCTCTGCCCCTGTCACTCTGCCCCTGTCGCCCTCCTCTGCACCTGTCGCTCTGCCCCTGTCTCTCTGCTCCTGTCTCTCTGCCCCTGTCGCTCTGCTCCTGTCTCTCTGCTCCTGTCTCTCTGCTCCTGTCTCTCTGCCCCTGTCTCTCTGCCCCTGTCTCTCTGCTCCTGTCTCTCTGCCCCTGTCGCTCTGCCCCTGTCGCTCTGCCCCTGTCGCTCTGCCCCTGTCTCTCTGCTCCTGTCTCTCTGCTCCTGTCTCTCTACACCTGTCTCTCTGCTCCTGTCTCTCTGCTCCTGTCGCTCTGCCCCTGTCGCTCTGCCCCTGTCTCTCTGCTCCTGTCTCTCTGCTCCTGTCTCTCTGCTCCTGTCTCTCTGCTCCTGTCTCTCTGCTCCTGTCTCTCTGCTCCTGTCTCTCTACACCTGTCTCTCTGCTCCTGTCTCTCTGCCCCTGTCTCTCTGCCCCTGTCACTCTGCTCCTGTCTCTCTGCCCCTGTCGCTCTGCCCCTGTCTCTCTGCTCCTGTCTCTCTGCTCCTGTCTCTCTACACCTGTCTCTCTGCTCCTGTCTCTCTGCCCTTGTCACTCTGCCCCTGTCACTCTGCTCCTGTCTCTCTGCCCCTGTCGCTCTGCCCCTGTCGCTCTGCTCCTGTCTCTCTGCTCCTGTCTCTCTGCTCCTGTCTCTCTACACCTGTCTCTCTGCTCCTGTCTCTCTGCCCTTGTCACTCTGCTCCTGTCTCTCTGCTCCTGTCTCTCTGCCCCTGTCTCTCTGCTCCTGTCTCTCTGCTCCTGTCTCTCTGCTCCTGTCACTCTGCTCCTGTCTCTCTGCCCCTGTCTCTCTGCTCCTGTCTCTCTGCCCCTGTCACTCTGCTCCTGTCACTCTGCTCCTGTCTCTCTGCCCCTGTCTCTCTGCTCCTGTCTCTCTACCCCTGTCACTCTGCTCCTGTCACTCTGCACCTGTCTCTCTGCTCCTGTCTCTCTGCACCTGTCTCTCTGCTCCTGTCACTCTGCTCCTGTCTCTCTGCTCCTGTCTCTCTGCTCCTGTCTCTCTGCTCCTGTCTCTCTGCTCCTGTCACTCTGCTCCTGTCACTCTGC
This sequence comes from Rhinogobius similis, assembly GCA_019453435.1. Taxonomy (NCBI): domain Eukaryota; kingdom Metazoa; phylum Chordata; class Actinopteri; order Gobiiformes; family Gobiidae; genus Rhinogobius; species Rhinogobius similis. The sequence continues at coordinate 44,116,693 of CM033621.1, forward strand.
TCCTGTCTCTCTGCCCCTGTCTCTCTGCCCCTGTCTCTCTGCCCCTGTCTCTCTGCCCCTGTCACTCTGCTCCTGTCCGTTCTGCTCCTGTCCTTCTGCTCCTGTCGCTCTGCTCCTGTCGTTCTGCTCTGTCTGCTCTGTCGTTCTGCTCCTGTCTCTCTGCACCTGTCTCTCTGCTCCTGTCACTCTGCTCCTGTCTCTCTGCTCCTGTCTCTCTGCTCCTGTCTCTCTGCTCCTGTCTCTCTGCCCCTGTCACTCTGCTCCTGTCACTCTGCTCCTGTCTCTCTGCTCCTGTCTCTCTGCTCCTGTCTCCCTGCCCCTGTCTCTCTGCTCCTGTCTCCCTGCTCCTGTCACTCTGCACCTGTCACTCTGCTCCGGTCTCTCTGCCCCTGTCTCTCTGCACCTGTCTCTCTGCACCTGTCGCTCTGCTCCTGTCGCTCTGCCCCTGTCGCTCTCCTCTGCACCTGTCGCTCTGCCCCTGTCGCTCTGCCCCTGTCGCTCTCCTCTGCACCTGTCGCTCTGCCCCTGTCACTCTGCCCCTGTCGCCCTCCTCTGCACCTGTCGCTCTGCCCCTGTCACTCTGCTCCTGTCACTCTGCTCCTGTCTCTCTGCCCCTGTCTCTCTGCCCCTGTCTCTCTGCTCTTGTCTCTCTGCCCCTGTCGCTCTGCCCCTGTCTCTCTGCTCCTGTCTCTCTGCTCCTGTCTCTCTACACCTGTCTCTCTGCTCCTGTCTCTCTGCTCCTGTCGCTCTGCCCCTGTCGCTCTGCCCCTGTCTCTCTGCTCCTGTCTCTCTGCTCCTGTCTCTCTGCTCCTGTCTCTCTACACCTGTCTCTCTGCTCCTGTCTGTCTGCCCTTGTCCTTCTGCCCTGTCCTTCTGCTCCTGTCTCTCTGCCCCTGTCGCTCTGCCCCTGTCTCTCTGCTCCTGTCTCTCTGCTCCTGTCTCTCTGCTCCTGTCTCTCTACACCTGTCTCTCTGCTCCTGTCTCTCTGCCCTTGTCACTCTGCCCCTGTCACTCTGCTCCTGTCTCTCTGCTCCTGTCTCTCTGCTCCTGTCTCTCTGCTCCTGTCTCTCTGCTCCTGTCTCTCTGCTCCTGTCACTCTGCCCCTGTCTCTCTGCCCCTGTCTCTCTGCCCCTGTCTCTCTGCTCCTGTCACTCTGCTCCTGTCACTCTGCTCCTGTCTCTCTGCCCCTGTCTCTCTGCTCCTGTCTCTCTGCCCCTGTCACTCTGCTCCTGTCTCTCTGCCCCTGTCACTCTGCTCCTGTCACTCTGCACCTGTCTCTCTGCTCCTGTCTCTCTGCTCCTGTCTCTCTGCTCCTGTCTCTCTGCTCCTGTCTCTCTGCCCTTGTCACTCTGCCCCTGTCACTCTGCTCCTGTCTCTCTGCCCCTGTCTCTCTGCCCCTGTCTCTCTGCCCCTGTCTCTCTGCCCCTGTCTCTCTGCCCCTGTCTCTCTGCCCCTGTCTCTCTGCCCCTGTCTCTCTGCCCCTGTCTCTCTGCTCCTGTCTCTCTGCTCCTGTCACTCTGCACCTGTCACTCTGCACCTGTCTCTCTGCTCCTGTCTCTCTGCCCTTGTCACTCTGCCCCTGTCTCTCTGCTCCTGTCTCTCTGCCCCTGTCTCTCTGCCCCTGTCTCTCTGCCCCTGTCTCTCTGCCCCTGTCTCTCTGCCCCTGTCTCTCTGCACCTGTCTCTCTGCTCCTGTCTCTCTGCACCTGTCTCTCTGCTCCTGTCACTCTGCTCCTGTCTCTCTGCTCCTGTCTCTCTGCCCTTGTCACTCTGCCCCTGTCACTCTGCTCCTGTCTCTCTGCTCCTGTCTCTCTGCCCCTGTCTCTCTGCCCCTGTCTCTCTGCCCCTGTCTCTCTGCCCCTGTCTCTCTGCCCCTGTCTCTCTGCCCCTGTCTCTCTGCTCCTGTCTCTCTGCTCCTGTCTCTCTGCCCTTGTCACTCTGCCCCTGTCTCTCTGCTCCTGTCTCTCTGCTCCTGTCTCTCTGCTCCTGTCACTCTGCTCCTGTCACTCTGCCCCTGTCACTCTGCACCTGTCGCTCTGCACCTGTCGCTCTGCTCCTGTCTCTCTGCACCTGTCTCTCTGCACCTGTCTCTCTGCCCCTGTCGCTCTGCCCCTGTCGCTCTGCCCCTGTCTCTCTGCACCTGTCTCTCTGCACCTGTCTCTCTGCACCTGTCGCTCTGCACCTGTCGCTCTGCTCCTGTCTCTCTGCACCTGTCTCTCTGCACCTGTCTCTCTGCTCCTGTCGCTCTGCTCCTGTCGCTCTGCTCCTGTCTCTCTGCACCTGTCTCTCTGCTCCTGTCTCTCTGCTCCTGTCTCTCTGCTCCTGTCTCTCTGCTCCTGTCTCTCTGCCCCTGTCTCTCTGCACCTGTCTCTCTGCTCCTGTCTCTCTGCCCCTGTCTCTCTGCTCCTGTCTCTCTGCCCCTGTCTCTCTGCCCCTGTCTCTCTGCTCCTGTCTCTCTGCTCCTGTCTCTCTGCTCCTGTCTCTCTGCTCCTGTCTCTCTGCTCCTGTCACTCTGCTCCTGTCTCTCTGCACCTGTCGCTCTGCTCCTGTCGCTCTGCACCTGTCGCTCTTCTCCTGTCTCTATGCTCCTGTCGCTCTGCTCCTGTCACACTGCTCCTGTCGTTCTGCACCTGTCACTCTGCCCCTGTCTCTCTGCCCCTGTCTCTCTGCTCCTGTCTCTCTGCTTCTGTCTCTCTGCACCTGTCTCTCTGCTCCTGTCGCTGTCACTCTGCTCCTGTCGCTCTGCCCCTGTCTCTCTGCTCCTGTCGCTCTGCCCCTGTCTCTCTGCACCTGTCTCTCTGCTCCTGTCTCTCTGCCCCTGTCTCTCTGCTCCTGTCTCTCTGCTTCTGTCTCTCTGCACCTGTCACTCTCCTCTGCCCCTGTCTCTCTGCCCCTGTCTCTCTGCCCCTGTCTCTCTGCTCCTGTCTCTCTGCCCCTGTCACTCTGCTCCTGTCTCTCTGCCCCTGTCACTCTGCTCCTGTCTCTCTGCCCCTGTCTCTCTGCCCCTGTCTCTCTGCCCCTGTCTCTCTGCCCCTGTCTCTCTGCTCCTGTCTCTCTGCTCCTGTCACTCTGCTCCTGTCTCTCTGCTCCTGTCACTCTGCTCCTGTCTCTCTGCTCCTGTCACTCTGCCCCTGTCACTCTGCCCCTGTCACTCTGCCCCTGTCTCTCTGCCCCTGTCTCTCTGCCCCTGTCTCTCTGCCCCTGTCTCTCTGCTCCTGTCTCTCTGCCCCTGTCTCTCTGCTCCTGTCTCTCTGCCCCTGTCACTCTCCTCTGCCCCTGTCACTCTCCTCTGCCCCTGTCACTCTCCTCTGCCCCTGTCACTCTCCTCTGCCCCTGTCACTCTCCTCTGCCCCTGTCTCTCTGCCCCTGTCTCTCTGCCCCTGTCTCTCTGCTCCTGTCTCTCTGCTCCTGTCTCTCTGCTCCTGTCTCTCTGCCCCTGTCTCTCTGTCCTCTCTGCTCCTGTCTCTCTGTCTCTCTGCTGTTCTGTCTCTCTGCTCCTGTCTCTGCTCCTGTCCTGTCTCCTGTCTCTCTGCTCCTGTCTCTGCTCCTGTCTCTCTGCTCCTGTCTCTCTGCTCCTGTCTCTCTGCTCCTGTCTCTGCTCCTGTCTCTCTGCCCCTGTCTCTCTGCTCCTCTGTCTCTCTGCCCTGTCTCTCTGCCCTGTCTCTCTGCTCCTGTCTCTCTGCTCCTGTCTCTCTGCTCCTGTCTCTCTGCTCCTGTCTCTCTCTCCTCTCCTCTGTCCTGTCTCTCTGCCCCTGTCTCTCTGCTCCTGTCTCTCTGTCCTGTCTCTCTCTGTCTCTCTGCTCCTGTCTCTCTGCTCCTGTCTCTCTGCTCCTGTCTCTCTGCTCCTGTCTCTCTGCTCCTGTCTCTCTGCCCCTGTCTCTCTGCTCCTGTCTCTGCTCCTGTCTCTCTGCTCCTGTCTCTCTGCTCCTGTCACTCTGCTCCTGTCTCTCTGCCCCTGTCACTCTGCTCCTGTCTCTCTGCCCCTGTCTCTCTGCTCCTGTCTCTCTGCTCCTGTCTCTCTGCTCCTGTCTCTCTGCTCCTGTCTCTCTGCCCCTGTCTCTCTGCTCCTGTCTCTCTGCTCCTGTCTCTCTGCTCCTGTCTCTCTGCTCCTGTCGCTCTGCACCTGTCGCTCTGCTCCTGTCACTCTGCACCTGTCGCTCTGCTCCTGTCTCTCTCCTCTGCCCCTGTCTCTATGCTCCTGTCTCTCTGCCCCTGTCTCTCTGCCCCTGTCGCTCTGCTCCTGTCTCTCTGCTCCTGTCTCTCTGCTCCTTTCTCTCTCTGCTCCCTGTCTCTCTGCCACTGTCTCTCTCCCTGTCTCTCTGCCCCTGTCTCTCTGCCCCTGTCTCTCTGCTCCTGTCTCTCTGCTCCTGTCACTCTGCTCCTGTCTCTCTGCTCCTGTCTCTCTGCCCCTGTCTCTCTGCTCCTGTCTCTCTGCTCCTGTCTCTCTGCTCCTGTCTCTCTGCTCCTGTCTCTCTGCCCCTGTCTCTCTGCTCCTGTCTCTCTGCTCCTGTCTCTCTGCTCCTGTCTCTCTGCCCCTGTCTCTCTGCCCCTGTCTCTCTGCTCCTGTCTCTCTGCTCCTGACGCTCTGCTCCTGTCGCTCTGCTCCTGTCGCTCTGCTCCTGTCTCTCTGCCCCTGTCTCTCTGCACCTGTCTCTCTGCCCCTGTCACTCTGCTCCTGTCACTCTGCTCCTGTCACTCTGCTCCTGTCACTCTGCTCCTGTCTCTCTGCTCCTGTCTCTCTGCTCCTGTCTCTCTGCTCCTGTCTCTCTGCTCCTGTCTCTCTGCTCCTGTCTCTCTGCTCCTGTCTCTCTGCTCCTGTCTCTCTGCTCCTGTCTCTCTGCTCCTGTCTCTCTGCCCCTGTCTCTCTGCTCCTGTCTCTCTGCTCCTGTCTCTCTGCTCCTGTCGCTCTGCTCCTGTCCAGCTCTGTCTCCTGTCGCTCTGCTCCTGTCTCTCTGCCCTGTCTCTCTGCACCTCGCTCCTGTCTCTCTGCTCCTGTCTCTCTGCTCCTGTCCTCTGCTCCTGTCACTCTGCTCCTGTCACTCTGCTCCTGTCACTCTGCTCCCTGTCACTCACTCCTGCACTCTGTCCTGCTCTGCTCCTGTCTCTCTGCCCCTGTCTCTCTGCCCCTGTCTCTCTGCCCCTGTCTCTCTGCACCTGTCTCTCTGCTCCTGTCTCTCTGCACCTGTCTCTCTGCTCCTGTCTCTCTGCTCCTGTCTCTCTCCTCTGCACCTGTCTCTCTGTACCTGTCACTCTGCTCCTGTCTCTCTGCCCCTGTCTCTCTGCCCCTGTCTCTCCTGATGTTCTTGGTCCTTCTGTGCTTTTCTTTTCAGTTTCAAACCAAAGGTTGTTATTTCAGTGCAAAGGTCCGTTGTTGCCCCATATTTACTGGAGAATGGGAGGGCATCTGACATATTTGATAATGGTCCACTTTCCATGTTTGTGCTCAGTGTGATGTTGAGCAGCAGAGAGTGTTCTGTCTCAGAATGATTGGTTTGTTTGTCCCACAGAGAGGAGAGCGCAGAGGGCCCCAGACCAGACTCTGACCTGGACTCTGTGTTCAAGGTTTGGACCAAGACCTCTCTCCTGCTTTTGATTGTTCTGCTCGTCCTCCTCGTTCTGCTCGTCCTGCTCGTTCTGCTCGTCCTGCTCGTTCTGCTCGTCCTGCTCGTTCTGCTCGTCCTGCTTGTTCTGCTCGTCCTGCTTGTTCTGCTCGTCCTGCTCGTCCTGCTCGTCCTGCTCGTTCTGCTCGTCCTGCTTGTTCTGCTCGTCCTGCTCGTCCTGCTCGTCCTGCTCGTCCTGCTCGTTCTGCTCGTCCTGCTCGTCCTGCTTGTTCTGCTCGTCCTTCTTGTTCTGCTCGTTCTGCTCGTCCTTCTTGTTCTGCTCGTCCTGCTTGTTCTGCTCGTTCTGCTCGTCCTTCTTGTTCTGCTCGTCCTGCTTGTTCTGCTCGTCCTGCTCGTCCTGCTTGTTCTGCTCGTCCTGCTTGTTCTGCTCGTCCTGCTCGTCCTGCTTGTTCTGCTCGTCCTTCTTGTTCTGCTCGTTCTGCTCGTCCTTCTTGTTCTGCTCGTCCTGCTTGTTCTGCTCGTTCTGCTCGTCCTTCTTGTTCTGCTCGTCCTGCTCGTCCTGCTCGTCCTGCTCGTCCTGCTTGTTCTGCTCGTCCTTCTTGTTCTGCTCGTCCCTAACAGGTCCTGCTCGTCCTGCTCGTTCTGCTCGTCCTGCTCGTCCTGCTCGTCCTGCTTGTTCTGCTCGTCCTGCTCGTCCTGCTCGTCCTGCTTGTTCTGCTCGTCCTGCTCGTCCTGCTCGTCCTGCTTGTTCTGCTCGTCCTGCTCGTCCTGCTTGTTCTGCTCGTCCTGCTTGTTCTGCTCGTCCTGCTCGTCCTGCTTGTTCTGCTCGTCCTTCTTGTTCTGCTCGTTCTGCTCGTCCTTCTTGTTCTGCTCGTCCTGCTTGTTCTGCTCGTTCTGCTCGTCCTTCTTGTTCTGCTCGTCCTGCTCGTCCTGCTCGTCCTGCTCGTCCTGCTCGTTCTGCTCGTCCTGCTTGTTCTGCTCGTCCTGCTCGTCCTGCTCGTCCTGCTTGTTCTGCTCGTCCTGCTCGTCCTGCTCGTCCTGCTTGTTCTGCTCGTCCTGCTCGTCCTGCTCGTCCTGCTTGTTCTGCTCGTCCTGCTCGTCCTGCTCGTCCTGCTTGTTCTGCTCGTCCTGCTCGTCCTGCTCGTCCTGCTTGTTCTGCTCGTCCTGCTCGTCCTGCTCGTCCTGCTTGTTCTGCTCGTCCTGCTTGTTCTGCTCGTCCTGCTTGTTCTGCTCGTCCTCTCTCGTCACGTTCAGAGCAGGTTCCTCCTGCAGGGTCGATGGCAGGGCCTCACCTGCTCCTCTGTGTTCTGTGTGTTTCAGCGTCTGGAGGAGCAGCTCGTGGCTTATGTCAAACAGCAGCTGCAGAGGCTCCACAGGCTCCTGGACTCAGATTACCCAGAATGCTCTGAGAGTGAGGGGGAGGAGCCGAGCAGAGAGGCGGTTCTGACCATCGCCCTGGACTTCCTGAGGAGGATGGACCAGGAGCAGCTGGTGCAGCGACTGCAGAACAGTAAGAACTCTGAGGGCCATTTCCTACGGGACGATAAAGTGCACCTTAAACTGAAAACACATCGACACAACAACATTTGACTGAAACAGTGAACGTGATTCTGTTTAAGGTTTGACCAAACATTTGTCCTGTTTGTGTAAAGTTTATGATGTCACTTCCTGTTGGACGTGAGACAAGTATGACATCGTTAGAGGTAATTCTACAGCTGTTACCATAGCAACCAGACTGTAAACAAGGGCCAACTGTTACCATAGCAACCAGACTGTAAACAAGGGCCACATACATCACACAATAGTTATGGTTTGACCATAAATAATCCCTGATAACTCTTTATTTTGTTGAATGATGGTTTAAACTGTCACAAATGGGTCGTTGCTGTTAATTGTCTCTGTCCCAGACTCTCACCTCTGCCCTTGGGCCCCTCTATAGTGCGTCCCGCTGACGGGTGCAGGTGTGTGGGGCGTCCCAATCCTCCAGTGAGGTCTTTGGCTCCGCCTTCTCTGCCCTTGATCCACACTTTGACGAAGCTGCATCGAAGTGGACTTTGCCGAAGTGTTTTACCCACAATTCATTGCTGCGTGTGACGTTTTGACAAAAAAGGCAGAACATGGCGTTGTCCGGTGGTCGGACCAATCAGCTTGTGGGAAAAAAAGTATTTTTAAATGAAAGTATTGAAGTAAATGATCTTTTATTCTGCTGTACAAATACAACCAACGTTTGTGAAGTCACTGGGAAATATGTTACAAACCTCTGATTAACATCATTTTGAGCTGGGATCGTGACGTCACACATTACACAATGTTCAGTTAAAGTTAAATCAATGGAGATTTTAAATGCTAAATACTAAATTTGGCGTTAATTCAAAAGTGTTCTAACGTTATATATTGATAGATGTGTTTATCAGAAGTGACCCGGCAGTTTATCAGGTTTTTCACTTTTTTACATTGTTTTGGCTCAAGTTTTTCTGTTTAGCAGCAAACAGACAATCCTTCAGACACCGGAAGGATTTAGAACTGAGAAAATAGTAACAGACAATATCTGCCACAAAATCCAACCTCCAGCCCCTGTCAGCCCCTGTCAGCCCCTGACAGCCCCTGACAGCCCCTGTCAGCCCCTGTCAGTCCCTGACAGCCCCTGACAGCCCCTGTCAGCCCCTGTCAGCCAAACACCAGCAGTTCATTTTTACAAACATTAAAGGTCCCATATCATGCAAAATGGACTTTTCAGAGGTGTTAACCTTCCTCCAGGGCTCTCTGGGCCTCGTATGTTGTGCCCAAAGTGGTTTTTTGATTGATTCCCTCATGTTTTCACTAGAGAACTGTCTTTTCCGTCCCCCTCGGCTGAGCAGCAGACGGGGGCTCCTCACTAAGATGACGCGGTGTTTAAGCCACGCCTCCAGGAAGAATAAAAACAGCTAATGCTAATGCTACACAGTAATTACACGATGGATACGACAGATAGAAGAGTTAGCTTGTTATTTACCAAACGGCACGTCCGTGGTTGAGGCCCTGGAGCACGTCAAACTCCAGGTCAGATCCAGGACGTAGGACTCAGCACGACGCACCGTCAGGACCAGAAAAGGTTTATTCAGTGTTTGTGTATCGCTGTTTACCGGAGCACACGGCGCATGCACCATCTCCACTACAGGGGAGGCACGGGTTGGGAGGGGGAGGCATCCTGCTCTCTGTTCGGGGGGGTCAGATCTCAGAGTGAGGAGGGGGGCCAGTCCAAGAAATGGGTGTTTTTTGTAAACTGTTATGTTATGGATATTACACAACGAGAAAATGTACCAACAAAGCCCTGAGGACAGACTGTGTGAAGGGGAAAAGAGAAGAATATGGGACCTTTAAAAATCATAATCAAATGCTGTGCACAAATTGCAGCAGCTCTCCTGTTTGTTCCTGTCTCTCCAACGTACTATTTTCACTGAGTTTACTCTTACAGTTGTGATAAAACAGTCAGCACCCGAAAAACAACTTCATTTGCATTTGCTCCGCCTCCGATTTTTTGCTTTTTGGTGAAAACATCCCATTTTTATCTGTTTTGCACCTGAGCAAACGCCTGATGAATGATTTCTGTTTTCACAGGTCAGTGCTGTAAGGTTCAGAGAGAAGTGAAGAGTCGTCTGGTTCAGAAGTTCAGCCGTGTGTGTGAGGGCATCGCTAAAGGAGGAGACTCCTCTGAACTGAACCAGATCTTCACAGAGCTGTACATCACAGAGGGAGAGGCCACAGAGCAACATGAGGTCAGACACATCGAGACCACGTCCAGGAAACAGGCCTCTGCAGAGACCGCCATCACGTGTGAAGACATGTTTAAAGAAGCAACCAGAGCAGAGGCTAAGGGACCAATCAGAGTCGTGCTGACGAAGGGCGTGGCCGGCGTGGGGAAAACGGTTCTGACTCAGAAGTTCAGTCTGGACTGGGCTGAAGGCAGGGCCCACCAGGAGCTCCAGCTGCTGTTCCCGTTCACTTTCAGAGAGCTCAATGTGGTCAGAGACACACAGTTCAGCCTGGAGCAGCTGCTGCAGCACTTCTTCAGTCCATCCAGACGATTCTTCCTCCAACAGCTCCAGGTGCTCTTCATCCTGGACGGTCTGGACGAGTGCAGACTTCCTCTGGACTTCACCAAAACCCGGGTCCTGACTGACCCCACAGAGTCCGCCTCAGTGGACGTGCTGCTGGTGAACCTCATCAGGGGGAGCCTGTTTCCCTCCGCTCGCCTCTGGATAACCACGCGCCCCGCGGCGGCCAATCAGATCCCTGAATGGTGCGTCTCCATGGTGACAGAGGTGCGAGGGTTCACCGACCCGCAGAAGGAGCAGTACTTCAGGAAGAGGTTCACAGACGGTGCCGACACAATCATCTCCCACATCAAGAGCATCCACAGCCTCCACTTCATGTGCAGCATCCCGGTCTTCTGCTGGATCCTCTCCACAGTTATACAGAAGCTTCTGGAACAAACAGAGACACCAGAGCTGCCCCGGACCCTCACACAGATGTACGTCCACTTCCTGGTGGTGCAGGCCAAAGTCCAGAACATCAAGTATCACCAGGGATCAGGGGTGGACCTTCACTGGACTCCAGAGACCAGGAAGATGGTGGAGTCTCTGGGAAAAGTGGCCTTTGAGCAGCTGCAGAAAGGAAACCTGATCTTCTACGAGTGTGACCTGAGCGAGTGTGGGCTGGACGCTGCAGCGGCCTCAGTGTACTCCGGAGTGTTCACACAGGTCTTTAGAGAGGAGCCAGGCCTGTACCAGGACAAGGTCTACTGCTTCATCCATCTGAGCGTGCAGGAGTTTCTGGCTGCTCTTCACGTCCATCAGACCTTCTTCAGCTCTGGACAGAACCTGCTGTCACCATCAAACTCCTCAGAGAAAGCCTTCTACAGCTCTGCTGTGGACCAGGCCTTACAGAGTCCAAACGGACACCTGGACCTGTTCCTGCGCTTCCTCCTGGGGCTGTCTCTGCCGACCAATCAGAGGCTGCTGCAGGGTCTGCTGACTGACAGAAGAATCTCACAGACCAATCAGAAGACCGTGAAGTACATCAAAGAGAGGCTCAATGATGAGGGTCTGTCTGCAGAGAGAAGCCTGAACCTGTTCCACTGTCTGAACGAGCTGAACGACCACAGTCTGGTGCAGGACATCCAGAAGAACCTGAGAGAAGGGCGCCTGAAGGCAGGTGCACTGTCTCCTGCTCAGTGGTCGGCTCTGGCCTTTCTCTTACTGTCCACAGACTCAGACCTGGAGGAGTTCGACCTGAGGAAGTACTGTCCCTCAGAGAAGGCTCTTCTGAATCTGCTGCCGGTCGTCGAGGCCTCCACCAAAGCCATGTGAGTCCAGACTACACTGTGGCAGAGTGGTTAGCACGCTCTCCTCACATTAAAGTCTATATGAAGGTTTTCCTATTATGACTTAGTTTGGTGGGAGGGCACCTGTGGTAAATATTTAGCACAGTTTTACATTTGTGAAGGTGAAGTTTGTGAAGAAATTTTGAAGAATAAAAGTTCAAAAGTACAGAAAATAGTGCTGAGTTCTAAAACAGAATCCCTCTGTGATGTCATCAAAAAGCGACATGCCATTGTAAATCCAGAGGCTGTGTCTGAATGTCCCTCCTGCCCCTCGGCCCTCGTTCACTCCACAGTCCTGCTCTTGATCACTAAACAGTGCCCTCAGTCACAGAGCGATTCAGACTCAGATCATACTTTCTCCTCATCTGTGACGTCTGCGAGAAAAAAAGTTTACAAAATGTATTTCTGTAATAAATGTGAGTCAAATCTGCCTGATGCACAGATTTATGGAGTAAAGTTTAACTTTTTGCCTTAGACTGAGATCTAGTCACAGCTGAAGCTAAGGTTAGCGGCTAATGCTACCAACTCTGCTGCTAACGGTTTGTTTAAAGTGTTTTGTTCATAATCCTGGTTCAACAGTTTGTTTAAACAGCTCTTTCTGCTTCATTCAGTCGGTTGTGTCCAGTTAAAGACCTGTCACTGTCGCTGTAGTTTTTCCGACTCTTGCAGTGCATTGTGGTCAATATTGACCGGTCTAGTGACCAGCGCTGGACAGAAGCACAGACCAGAGCTCTGACACTTTGTGCTCGATCAGGTCTGCTCTGATATCCCTCTGTCTCCTCAGTCTGAGCGGCTGTAACCTGACAAACAGCATCTGTGCTCCTCTGGCCTCAGTCCTGACCTCCTCCAGTCTCACACACCTGGACCTGAGTCACAACGACCTCCAGGACTCAGGAGTGGAGCTGCTGTGTGAGGGACTGAAGAGCGCCCCCTGCAGGCTGGAGACTCTCAGGTGAGACGCTGCTCTCTGCCCCCTTGTGTCCACATGAGTGTAATGCTGCCCCTTGTGTCCACATGAGTGTAATGCTGCCCCTTGTGGTCACATGAGTGTAATGCTGCCCCTTGTGGTCACATGAGTGTAATGCTGCCCCTTGTGGTCACATGAGTGTAATGCTGTGTGTCTTTAGGCTGTCTGGATGTCTGGTCTCAGAAAGGGGCGGGGCTGCTCTGGCCTCAGCTCTAAGCTCCGCCCACTCCCATCTGAGAGAGTTAGACCTGAGCTACAACCATCCAGGACCCTCAGCAGAGCTCCTGACCGCTCTACGGGACGAGCCACACTGCCCCCTGCAGTCTGTCAGGTGAGACCACACTGCCCCCTGCAGTCTGTCAGGTGACACCTGCAGTCTGTCAGGTGACACCTGCAGTCTGTCAGGTGACACCTGCAGTCTGGGCCCTGGTCCAGTGGTTGGTCCAGGTCTTTGGTCTAAACTAGTCTTTGTTTGTTCAGGTTGGATCCTTCTGGAGAGCGCTGGATGGTCCCAGGTCCTAGAAAATGTGAGTCGTGTTTTATTGTGGAACATGTCGGACCAAATGGCCACATAGATCTGTCTCTCTGTAAAAAGTGTAAAAAGTAACACATACATGAGTCGTGGTAGACGTTTGCTCATCCGACTGAGCTAAACTGATATGACCATGACTCGTGCCTGTCCAACCACTGTCAAAAGCTCACGATCAGAGCGTGACCAGAGCAGCAGAGACGGACAATTGTACGGGACTCTTAAGGGACAGGAACAATATTCTTTACTGATCCTGTGATTGGGACGGGACAGAAAAAAAGAGCTGGAGTGGGACGATAGAAACACCTTTGAATAACCACTGACTGTATTAACCAAAAACTAAGTGAAAGTGAGGGCCACATGCTCCAGAGCGAACGAGGAGGAGAGAGAGAGAGAGAGACGAGTCTGTCTCTGTCTCTCTCTCTCTCTCTCTCTCTCTCTCTCTCTCTCTCTCTGTCTCTCTCTCTCTCTCTCTCTCTCTCTCTCTCTCTCTCTCTCTGTCTCTCTCTCTCTCTCTGTCTCTCTGTCTCTCTCTCTCTCTCTCTCCCTTTCTCTCTCTCTCTCTCTCTCTCTCTCTCTCTCTCTCTCTCTCTCTCTCTCTCTCTCTCTCTCTCTCTGTCTCTCTCTCTCTCTGTCTCTCTCTCTCTCTGTCTCTCTCTCTCTCTCTGTTTCTCTCTCTCTCTCTCCTTCTCTCTCTCTCTCTCTCTCTCTCTCTCTCTCTCTCTCTCTCTCTCTCTCTCTCTCTCTCTCTCTCTCTCTCTCTCTCTCTCTCTCTCTCTCTCTCTCTCTCTCTCTCTCTCTCTCTCTCTCTCTCTCTCTCTCTCTCTCTCTCTGTCTCTCTCTCTCTCTCTCTCTCTCTCTCTCTCTCTCTCTCTCTCTCTCTCTCTCTCTCTCTCTCTCTCTCTCTGTCTCTCTCTCTCTCTCTCTCTCTCTCTCTCTCTCTCTCTCTCTCTCTCTCTCTCTCTCTCTCTCTCTCTCTCTCTCTCTCTGTCTCTCTCTCTCTCTCTCTCTCTCTCTCTGTCTCTCTCTCTCTCTCTCTCTCTCTCTCTCTCTCTCTCTCTCTCTCTCTCTCTCTCTCCCCCCCTCTCTCTCTCTCTCTCTCTCTCTCTCTCTCTCTCTCTCTCTCTCTCTCTCTCTCTCTCTCTCTCTCTCTCTCTCTCTCTCTCTCTCTCTCTGTCTCTCTCTCTCTCTCTCTCTCTCTCTCTCTCTCTCTCTCTCTCTTCACGGATGTGTTCGACGTTCAAGTACAAACTCTTTTTAGTCCAATGAGGTTCATTTGTTCTTTTACTGACGAAGACACAAAGACACGTCACATCAACATCGAGTGACACTGAGCCGTCCAAACTGTCAGGTCAAACAAACAAACACGGGTCTGAAATAAGAATCTTAAAATGAAGAAAACACTTTTTATTTGACCTTAAGTGCATTTCTATATAACATAAGATCTGACAGAAGAGTTTACAAGTGTGGTCCTCAGGAGCCTCTGTCCTCAGCACAGACCAGAGTGAAGTGTGAGAGCCACAGGGGGCTGCAAGGGGGTCTGAGATGAAAGAACAAGCTCAAATGTGGGGTTTGTATTCATTTAGAATAAATTTAAAAGAACAATGACACTATTTTGTTTTGTTCAAAGCAAAATAAAACATTTTAATGTTTTTGATGGAACAGGACGAGACAGGAGTGAGAATCCTGCAGGTTTAACACTTCAAATGACCACAAGAGGATCTCCTCTTCAGTCCATTTCTTTTAGTGCACATGGGCAGATCAATGATAGTAATAAAGAAAAAGCCCTGGTCAAACAAAAACAAAAGACTGTAATGTAGATCAGTGGTTCTCAAACTAGGGGTCAGGACCCCAATGGGGCTCACAAAATGATTTTGGGGAAAACTGTATACATTAGTGTTAAACAAGGCTGGACCCCTTCAAATGCAGCGGTAAATGTAGATTCCTGTTTGTCGGTCGATTAAAGTCATGTTTCTAGGTCTATATTCTCATTATATATGAGGCTCATTTATCACTTTGAGTGTCGCCTGTTTTTTGTGTTTGGGGTCGAGAATGTGAACTATTGTTATTTTCGGAGTCACGACTGAAAAAGTTTGAGAACCACTGATGTAGATAGTTCTAGTTAGATAATGTTTGGATACAAGGAACGAAGAATAAAAACTTAGAGCATTAAATGAAGGAACCATCCAAAACAGAACTGTCACGCCTTCTCATTATTCCTGTTTACGAGTGTTTAAATACTAATCGTCCTGGGACAATTAACTTCAGGGTCACGGAGGTAAACGATATGAATAGAATAAAACAGTGAATAATGAACATTAGCATGAATAAATATTGTTATATACAGTTAACCAATACAAATAAAGTGAAGATTGCTTTACACTAAATACAGGGTTAAAAATGACATTCAGGCAACACAGGACTCTGGAGCTCGGAGGAACAATGAGCCGCTTTTATACTTGTGTCATTTCTGTTGTGTGCTCTTTTAAACACTGGAGCTGCAGACTGGGGAGCTCTTCTGACTCTAATCCTGTCCCGTGTGCTGATCTTCAACGATCCACACAGAGTGTTTCCTCTAAACTCTGACAGTGTGGGTCAGTCGTGTCCAGGGCGCTCTGCATCGAGAGCTCGAGGACAAACTCTGCAGAGACGCCGTGGACGACCCACAGCCCCAAAAACACAAACCATGGAAACGCATCAGCAACACTGAGTCGGAGAAGGCTTTTTATCAGCTCAGGGAACAAACACCAGAGTAAGTTTAGGCCTCGGGACGAGAGAGAGTCGACAAGTGCAGGTAGAGGCACATTCCAGACGCCTCTCCTCCAATCAGTTCAGGCCGACGTACGTCACATCAAGAACTGAGTCAAACTGCGGCTGGTCAGAGACGTTCTGTTTCTACAAGAAGCGACGGGTGTTTACGTCTTGTACTTTGTTCTTGTCACACAAATGTTGTTGAAACGTGTTGTTTTCTGCCTCTAACGTCTCACAGAGCAGTCAGTGCAGATGTCAGAGCTTTGAACGGCTTTTCCACCACTTTACTCAGACTTTAACTGACAAAGACCTTCATCAAAGTCACATGAAAGCTTAATTAATTCAGCACTTTTACGGCACACAGGGAACGTTTCAGACACTTACACCGTGTTTCATTTAGATTTCTTGGAGTCCATTATGTTTGACCTGTAGCTAATCATTTATCATCATTTTCTACAGAACTCGCTACAACAAAGACACATCTGAGTTTAAAATGCAGCTGTTCTTTTGTTCGATGTCGTTTGTCGTTGTTTAATTGTCAGAACCACAGACAGTAAAGATCAGACTGTTCTGATGTTTGAGCAGTTTATGCACATTTTCTTGTTTACATTTGTTTACATTAGGACCAGGACCAAGATGGCCGCCGGCGGCACAGGTCATGTGTCTGACATGAACAGATGGGCTTCATGTGAAACACAGACAGGTTTATATCGATGGGTCATTCATCCTTGGGACAAACTGAGTCATAAACACAAGTGTCACAAACACAAACCTGGACTGACGCTGAAGACAGAGATGTAGAGCGAGATGCACGGAGCTGCGGCTCATCAGCAAAACACACTTTGAGCTGCAGGTTTGAGCACGTCGTCTGTCTGTGTTTGTGGACTTTGGCAGCAGTTTGCCTTCTCTCGGCTGCACTGAGGAGCTCATTCACACCACAGCAAAAATGTACCACAATCCAGAAAGTATGAGAAACAATGCTCTAAAACACTGATTCTCAAACTGCGGTCCGCCAGCGCCCCCTAGTGGTCCTTGAGAAAATAATATTACATTTTATTTAATTGTTCCTTAAATTAAAACTTTTTATATTTTGTAGAACTTTATTTGACCGACACATATTGTACGGAAAATAATTCTAGTCAGTTCTTATTTAATCTAATCTTTTCTCTACAACACGACACAATCAGGATGTTCTGCTCTTAAAGTCACTGCACAGTGAGAGCGCAGCTCGAACTTTAGTCCAGCTTCTGATTTGCATTTGACTGAAGCACAGAACGACCCTTTGATAAACATCAGACTTGAGAGACGATAGAAAGTGAAACCCGTGGATCAAAATCTAAACATCGAGCCACAGGCAAAGGTGAAACTACCACTGACCTGCACCAGGAGCACAGAGGAGGGAGAGGAGCAGGAGGAGGAGCAGGTGAGACACAGAGGAGGGAGAGGAGCAGGAGGAGGAGCAGGTGAGACACAGAGGAGGGAGAGGAGCAGGAGGAGCAGGAGAGACACAGAGGAGGGAGAGGAGCAGGAGCAGGAGCAGGTGAGACACAGAGGAGGGAGAGGAGCAGGAGGAGGAGCAGGTGAGACAGAGGAGGGAGAGGAGGAGCAGGTGAGACACAGAGGAGGGAGAGGAGCAGGAGCAGGTGAGACACAGAGGAGGGAGAGGAGCAGGAGCAGGTGAGACACAGAGGAGGGAGAGGAGCAGGTGAGACACAGAGGAGCAGTAGGAGGAGGAGCAGGTGAGACACAGAGGAGGGAGAGGAGGAGCAGGTGAGACACAGAGGAGGGAGAGGAGCAGGTGAGACAGAGAGGAGGAGCAGGAGGAGGAGCAGGAGGAGGAGCAGGTGAGACACAGAGGAGGAGCAGGAGGAGGAGCAGGTGAGGTGTGAGTCAGTGGTGGGGCACAGGCTGTGTCCTCCTCCCAGACCCTCGGGGTGAAGGCTGTGGGCTCCTCGCTCGCTCAGAAGCACCTCCTGATCCTCTTTCTACACAAACGCTCCCCACGGACCAGTGGTTAGCACTGCTCACAGCTGTCCTGCAGCACCCCACGCCCGACGAGGGACGGCCAGCAGCACAGGTCCAATACTGCTCCGCCTGCTGTGATTGGCCGCCATCGGTCACGTGACTAGATTGAGTGCAATACGTAAGTGACGTGTAACAGCAAAGTGGACACGGAGGGCGGGGAGTAAATAAATCTATCTTTACATCTACAGTGGCTTTTAGTAACCCAGATTTGAATAAACAGATTATAATCTGGATTAACACATCTTTGTGAGTGTGAGAGAGAGGACTGTTTAATGCTGCACTGATGGATCAACTGCAGATTTGATCTGATCAAATACAACCCTCTGCAGCCATCCATTTGGAACTGATTCATCAATGAATTCAGAATGAAATCAAAACATCCAAATCTAAATCTCAGTTTGAATCTTTGTTAAAGGTGGGGGGTGTTTGCTGGATCCATGGTCCACAGTTTGGTTTTCAACAACAAAGTCTGAAAAAGTTTGACAAACACTGGTTTAAACCAAGCTGCTGTTCAAATGTAAACAGTTTGTTAATATCAGGGTTTAGTTGATCAAACACATCTATTTTATGTCCTTTTTATTCTATTGAGATACAGATTGTTCTTATTTTATTTCAGTTGAACCTCTGTTTTCTTGTGCCAGTCGGTTTTATGTCAAACCATGGATGTATTAAAAGAACTGGATAAGACACGCCCCCTCTGTCTGTGGTCCCAGATTGATTAGTGGTCGTGTGAGGTACTGCAGCCTCTTGGAACCAGCCTTTTTCTAAAATGTCACATTATAATCACAGACAGGACTTAATTATTATCGGTATTTAAATAAAATAGAAGGAAATGTTCTTTTCTACCGTTTATAAAATCACCGAAATTACCGTTTTTATATGAAGTGGGGGATTGTCGTCACGTGGCGCCCTAAAACAAAGATGGCAGCCTCCGTTTCAGGAAGTAAAACAAAGATGGCAGCCTCCGTTTCAGGAAGTAAAACAAAGATGGCAGCCTCCGTATCAGGAAGTAAATGCGGAAGTAAGAAACTTTTTTGGGGTCATGCGCCAATGAGCTCACTCCATAGGGATAAACAGGACGGCCATCTTGGATTCATCTTCCAGGTTTTATTATAGTTCTATGTGTCAAACTCAAATAATTTCCCCTTTGGGATGAATTAAAGTCCTTGTGACTCTGATATTTGGCTCTGTGTTCAGAGTAAACTATAACAGGATGATTCTTTATTAGAGTAAGATTAGCCTTCACACTTTGTCATTCTGTGAATGACAAAGTGTTTTATTTGGATTATTTGTCAAACTAAAGTGTCCCTCTGGGCCTCTTTAGTCCAGTGTCTCCTTAAAAGCAGCAGCTACAGTTTCTCCTGGTTCTGATAACACTCTGAGCTCTTCTCTCCTTAAAGTCATTCACACTCAGTTACAGGAACTAAATGTGTCTAAACTGATCGTTTAGAAGGAAAACTGGTCAAATACTGTGTGAAAAACATCACCCTCCATCCATCCATTTTTCCATCCTCCCTCTCCCTCTGATCCGGGGACGGGTCGCGGGGGCAGCAGTCTAAGCAGGGACTCCCAGACTTCCTTCACCCCGGACACTTCCTCCAGCTCCTCCTCCCGAGGCGTTCCCAGGCCACTGAGAGACATAGTCCCTCCAGTGTGTCCTGGGTCTACCCCGGGGCCGCCTCCCGGTGGGACATGCCCAGAACACCTCCCGAGGGAGGCGTCCAGGAGGCTCCGGAGCAGATGCTGAGCCTCAGCTGCTCCTCAGGACGTGGAGGAGCAGCGGCTCTACTCCGAGCTCCTCCCGTGTGACTGAGCTCCTCTGTCTCTGAGGGAGCGCCCAGCCACCCAGCGGAGGAAGCTCATTTCGACGCTTGTATCCGCGATCTCGTTCTTTCGGTCATTACCCAGAGCTCATGACCATAGGTGAGGGAGGAACGTAGATTGAGGTAAATCGAGAGCTTCGTCTTTCGACTCAGCTCTCTCTTCACCACAACGGTCTGATACAGCGCCCACATCACTGCAGACGCTGCACCGATCCGCCTGTCAATCTCACGCTCCATCCTTCCCTCACTCGTGAACAAGACCCCGAGATACTTGAACTCCTCCACTTGAGGCAAGGACTCCCCACCCACCCGGAGAGGGCAAGCCACCTTTTTCCGGTCGAGAACCATGGCCTCGGATTTGGAGCTGATTCTCATCCCAGCCGCTTCACACTCGGCTGCAAACCGTCCCAGAGCTGCAGGTCCTGGTTTGAGGAAGCCATCAGGACGACATCATCTGCAAACAGCAGAGATGAGATCCTGTGGTTCCCAAACCGGACGCCCTCCACGCCCTGACTGCGCCTAGATATTCTGTCCATAAAAACTATGAACAGAACCGGTTGAAGGGTTTTATATTTTTATACTTTTAAATTTGAAGACTTTTTTTATATTTTATAATTATAAAATAATGGCAATAAAGCAGATGCAAAGCCTAAATCTCAGGAATGTGTAAGATAAACAAAACGGCCTCTCCCTGCGCACACACCATATAAGGAGAACTTTACGTTAAACCCCCCATCAGAAGACTTCAGGAAGGATGCCATCGCCTCTTCTTGCATATTCATGTATTATTCATGTGCGATGTGTTAAATACGGATGGACTGAGCCAGTGGTTACGTTCTGGGGAGATAGAGGCGAGAATAACCATTGTTAGGGCTCAGAACGTCCGGAGCTCTGTATAGATGATTTTGTATTAGGGAAATAAATCTTTTGATTGTAACTCGTCGAATCCTGGCCATCATTATACTGGTATGTGTTATTAGTTATATAGTGTAGTAATTGTTGACTGCTAAACGCTCCACTCTTACAGTAAACGAACACGCTGGATTTGGCTGAAGATAAATAATAAGAAATAGCCAAAAGAACTCTTCACGGTGACAAAGGGCAGCCCTGGCGGAGTCCAACATGCACCGGGAACAGGTCTGACTCACTGCCGGCAATGCGAACGCAGCTCCTGCTCCGGTCGTACAAGGACCGGACAGCCCTTAGCAAAGGGACCCGGACCCCATACTCCCGGAGCACCCCCTACAAGGCGCCCCGGGATACACGGTCGAACGCCTGCTCCAGATCCACAAAACACATGTGGACTGGTTGGGCAAACTCCCATGAACCCCCGAGCACCCGATGGAGAGTATAGAGCTGGTCCAGTGTTCCACGACCGGGACGAAAACCACAGGCTCCTCCTGAATCCGAGGTTCGACTATCGGTCGGATTCTCCTCTCCAGTACCCTGGAATAGACCTTACCGGGGAGGCTGAGGAGTGTGATTCCCCTATAATTGGAACACACCCTCCGGTCCCCCTTCTTATACAGAGGGACCACCACCCCCGTCTGCCAGTCCAGAGGTACCGTCCCAGACCGCCACGCAATGTTGCAGAGACGTGTCAGCCAAGACAGTCCCACAACATCCAGAGACTTAAGATACTCAGGGCGGATCTCAACCCCCGGAGCCACCAAGGAGCCAACAACCTCAGTGACTTCAGCCAGGGTGATGGACGAGTCCGGCTCAGAGATCCCAGTCTCTGCTTCCTCCTCGGAAGACGTGACAGCGGGGTTGAGGAGGTCCTCAAAGTATTCCTTCCACCGTCCGACAACATCCCCAGTCGAGGTCAACAGCTCTCCACCCGCACCGTAAACGGTGTTGGTGAAGCACTGCTTCCCCCTCCTGAGGCAACGGACGGTTTGCCAGAATTTCTTTGAGGCCGACCGATAGTCCTCCTCCATGGCCTCCCCGAACTCCTCCCAATCCCGAGTTTTTGCCTCTGCGACAGCACGGGCTGCAGTGCGCTTGGCCTGCCGGTACCTGTCAGCTGCTTCAGGAGTCCCACAAGCCAACAAGGCCTGCTCGGACTCCTCCTTCCGCCTGACGGCATCCCTTACTTCCGGTGTCCACCACCGGGTTCGGGGATTGCCGCCGCGACAGGCACCAGAGACCTTGCGGCCACAGCTACGAGCCACCGCATCGACAATGGAGGTGGAGAACATGGTCCACTCGGACTCCATGTCCCCAGCCTCCCCCGGGATCTGGGAGAAGTTCTCATGGAGGTGTGAGTTGAAAACCCTACTGACAGAGGGCTCTGCCAGACGTTCCCAGCAGACCCTCACGATGCGCTTGGGCCTGCCGAGTCTGTCCGGCTTCCTCCCCCGCCAGCGGATCCAACTCACCACCAGGTGGTGATCGGTTGACAGCTCCGCCCCTCTCCTCACCCGAGTGTCCAAGACACGTGGCCAAAGGTCAGATGACACAACAACAAAGTCGATCATCGACCTCCGGCCTAAGGTGTCCTGGTGCCACGTGCACTGATGGACCTTGTGCTTGAACATGGTGTTCGTTATGGACAAACTGTGACTGACACAGAAGTCCAATAACTGAACACCGCTCGGGTTCAGATCGGGGGGGCCGTTCCTCCAGATTACCCCTCTCCAGGTGTCACTGTCGTTGGTCACGTGGGCGTTGAAGTCCCCCAGTAGAACAACGGAGTCCCCGGCGAGGTGACATTCCATGTCCCTAGAGCCAGTTTCTGTGTCCGTAGATCCAGTCGTCGAGGCCCCCGCCTTCGACTACTGCCCAGATCACTTTGCACAGGCCACTTACGGATCCCCCACATCGTTCCTTCGTGCTGGGCCCGGCCGGGCCCCGTGGGGAAAGGCCCGGCCACCAGGCACTCGCCGTCGTGCACCCACCCCAGGGCTGGCTCCAGGGTGGGGCCCCGGTGACGCCATTCCGGGCGACGTAACTGGCCTTGATATTGTACTTGTCATAAAGGGCTTCTGAACATCCCATTGAAGTGAATTAGCTGCACATTTATTCAATGATTCAAAAGGACTCAAACATTGTAGAGTTTTTAAAAGTCTGTGACTCATTTCTTGGTCTTAGACTCAGAATAAAGACTGGATTAAAGGGTTTTGTTTGAATAGAACTGCAGCTCTGTTTCTGTGAAGGGAGCGCAGGGTTAACCCTGTCATAACCGCAGACAGCACCTGACTGATATCGGGGCTTATGGCCGATACCGATATTCCTCAGTCACATGAATCTGGGCCGATATATCGGGGCGTCATGAACCGTGAGTGGTTTATAACGAGACAAAGGACAATCCAACAGGAAAAATACAGCAAAAGTCAAGCTTAAAAACACAGATTTGGGCAAAATGTCTCATTGTGATATTTCAGACAAACTTTGCCATTAGATTTGTGACTGAAATGTTTGAATGTTTTAAACGTTCACATTTTACACACGTCCAGGAGCAGAAACATCATAAAAGAGACTGGAATATGAACTGTTAAACTGATCAAAGAGTCACATTTCAGAACATGTTTGAAGTCTAAACTAAAGGGTTCACAGCTTTTAGACACAATAAGACTTATGTCATTTAAATAACTGATCTTTATTATTTGCTGATTGCGTTTGTTCAAATTGCGACTTTGATTTGATTGTGATTAATCTTGCAGCTTTAGATGTTTTGAACTAAACAAAGAGCATTTTGAGCCTGATCTCACATGAGCTGAGCCTCCTGCCACATACATCACCTTTAATCATCGTCTGTTTTACTTTTCAGAACTTTCAGGACTTCATATTCACTCTCACTGACCTGCTCGGCTTAAATCATCACATTTTAAACTTTGTTTGTTTCAGATCACTGTGAGCTCACTCTGGATCCAAACACTGTGCACAGAGGCCTCCGTCTGTCTGAGGACAATCGGACTGTGACATTCATCTGGCCACAAGTTCCAGATCATGAGGGCAGATTCACAGACTGGAGGCAGGTCCTGTGCTCCTCCGGCCTGAGGGGGCGCTGTTACTGGGAGGTGAAGTGCTTTGGGGACGTCGATGTAGCAGTGAGTTACAGAAGAATCAGACGGAGAGGAACGAGTGAGGAGTGTGTGTTTGGACACAATGATCAGTCCTGGACTTTGAGGATCAAGGAAGGACGATACTCTTTTTTACACAATGAACAAGAAACACTTGAGCCTCCCTCATTAATGAAGTCAAAGAGGCAGGCGTTACATATCCTATTCCCCTCCTCCAGAGTGGGCGTGTTCCTGGACTCTGAGGCTGGAGCTCTGTCCTTCTATGACGTCTCTGATGGAAACCTGTCCCACCTCCACACCTTCTGCTCCTCCTTCACTGAGCCTCTGTTTCCAGGGTTTGGACTGTGGTGGGGGGGCAGCTCAGTGTCTCTGGTGCAGATGAGGACGACACGGCGCCCCCTGGAGGACTGACCCTTCACTTTGAGCTGAGCTTGTGTCCATGAGGTCCTCGTCTCATTCTTCAGCCTCAAACATAAACACATTTAGACTGAGGATTATTTAATAAATCGACAGAGGATTGTACAATGTAATTGTTTAAATACATTTTATTCACGAAATAAATTCTGATAATTAGGATGAAAATAGCTTATTTCTTTTTGACATTTTGATTTTAACTTTTTCTCTCTTTAACCCTGTTCTAACGTTGTTCCTCTTCAAAACATGTCACAGTGGATCGCTGAGACAAAATAAATCAAACTAAAACATCAGTTTGATCAAAATGAAAAGCCTTGTCCATCTTCAGCCTGTGTTTATCTCCACCGTCTGAGCCACTTCCTGAACCATCAGTAGCTCCTCCTCTTCCCCGTTTTCCTCTGGGTTTGTGTTTTTGCAGGTTTGTCCTCCGATTGGTCGGCCGCGCTGAAGCCCCGCCCCGCTCTCGTCCAATCGGTGCAGAGCCTGGTGGCGGACGAGGCTCTGGCGCAGGGAGTAGGCGGAGCCACAGTGACAGGTGAAGGGCTTCTCTGTGGAGTGAGCGCAGCGCAAGTGACGACGCAGCTTTGAGCGCGACACGTAACCTGCAAAACACCACCGGGTTTAGACCGGGTTTAGACCTGGAGAAGACCGGGTTTAGACCTGGAGCGGACCGGGTTTAGACCGGGTTTAGACCTGGAACAGACCGGGTTTAGACCTGGTTTAGACCTGGAGAAGACCGGGTTTAGACCTGGAACAGACCGGGTTTAGACCGGGTTTAGACCTGGAGAAGACCGGGTTTAGACCTGGAGAAGACCGGGTTTAGACCTGGAGCGGACCGGGTTTAGACCTGGAGAAGACCGGGTTTAGACCTGGAACAGACCGGGTTTAGACCGGGTTTAGACCTGGAGCAGACCGGGTTTAGACCTGGAGCAGACCGGGTTTAGACCTGGAGAAGACCGGGTTTAGACCTGGAGCGGACCGGGTTTAGACCTGGAGCAGACCGGGTTTAGACCGGGTTTAGACCGGGTTTAGACCTGGAGCGGACCGGGTTTAGACCGGGTTTAGACCTGGAGCGGACCGGGTTTAGACCTGGAGAAGACCAGGTTTAGACCGGGTTTAGACCTGGAGAAGACCAGGTTTAGACCTGGAGAAGACCAGGTTTAGACCTGGAGCGGACCAGGTTTAGACCTGGAGAAGACCAGGTTTAGACCGGGTTTAGACCTGGAGAAGACCAGGTTTAGACCTGGAGAAGACCAGGTTTAGACCTGGAGCGGACCAGATTTAGACCGGGTTTAGACCTGGAGCAGACCGAGTACAGAGACACAGGGGGCAGCAGTACTCACGTTTGGGGCACAGGGGGCAGCAGTACTCACGTTTGGGGCACAGGGGGCAGCAGTACTCACGTTTGGGGCACAGGGGGCAGCAGTACTCACGTTTGGGGCACAGGGGGCAGCAGTACTCACGTTTGGGGCACAGGGGGCAGCAGTACTCACGTTTGGGGCACAGGGGGCAGCAGTACTCACGTTTGGGGCACAGGGGGCTGCAGTACTCACGTTTGGGGCACAGGGGGCAGCAGTACTCACGTTTGGGGCACAGGGAGCAGCAGTACTCACGGTTGGGGCCCAGGGGGCTGCAATACTCACGTTTGGGGCACAGGGGGCAGCAGTACTCTCGTTTGGGGCACAGGGGGCAGCAGTACTCACGTTTGGGGCACAGGGGGCAGCAGTACTCTCCTTTGGGGCACAGGGGGCAGCAGTACTCACGTTTGGGGCACAGGGGGCAGCAGTACTCACGTTTGGGGCACAGGGGGCAGCAGTACTCACGTTTGGGGCACAGGGGGCAGCAGTACTCACGTTTGGGGCACAGGGGGCAGCAGTACTCACGTTTGGGGCACAGGGGGCAGCAGTGAGCCTGGTTCCCGGCGTGCAGAGCCTCGTGGGCCCTCAGCGTGTGAGCGTCTCTCAGGACTTTGCCGCAGCAGCTGCAGAGGAACGCAGTACCGCTGTGCACCTGCTGGTGGCGCTGCAGCTCCTTCCACTGACCGAAGCTCCGCCCACAGAGCGTGCACGTGAAGGGCCGCTCCCCGCTGTGAGCGCGCACGTGAGCCACCAGGTTTCCTCAAAACCAGACCAGAGTGAGACCCAGAGTGAGACCCAGAGTGAGACCCAGAGTGAGACCCAGAGTGAGACCAGAGTGAGACCCAGAGAGAGACCCAGAGTGAGACCCAGAGTGAGACCCAGAGTGAGACCAGAGTGAGACCCAGAGTGAGACCCAGAGTGAGACCAGAGTGAGACCAGAGTGAGACCAGAGAGAGACCCAGAGAGAGACCAGAGAGAGACCAGAGAGAGACCCAGAGAGAGACCCAGAGTGAGACCAGAGTGAGACCAGAGAGAGACCAGAGTGAGACCAGAGAGAGACCAGAGAGAGACCAGAGTGAGACCCAGAGTGAGACCAGAGTGAGACCCAGAGTGAGACCCAGAGTGAGACCAGAGAGAGACCAGAGAGAGACCAGAGAGAGACCAGAGAGAGACCCAGAGTGAGACCAGAGTGAGACCAGAGAGAGACCAGAGTGAGACCAGAGAGAGACCAGAGTGAGACCAGAGAGAGACCCAGAGAGAGACCCAGAGTGAGACCCAGAGTGAGACCCAGAGTGAGACCAGAGTGAGACCCAGAGTGAGACCCAGAGTGAGACCAGAGTGAGACCAGAGTGAGACCAGAGAGAGACCCAGAGAGAGACCAGAGAGAGACCAGAGAGAGACCCAGAGAGAGACCCAGAGTGAGACCAGAGTGAGACCAGAGTGAGACCAGAGTGAGACCAGAGTGAGACCAGAGTGAGACCCAGAGTGAGACCAGAGTGAGACCAGAGTGAGACCCAGAGTGAGACCCAGAGTGAGACCAGAGTGAGACCAGAGAGAGACCCAGAGAGAGACCAGAGAGAGACCAGAGAGAGACCCAGAGAGAGACCCAGAGTGAGACCAGAGAGAGACCAGAGTGAGACCAGAGATAGACCCAGAGAGAGACCAGAGAGAGACCAGAGTGAGACCAGAGAGAGACCCAGAGAGAGACCAGAGAGAGACCAGAGAGAGACCCAGAGAGAGACCCAGAGTGAGACCAGAGTGAGACCCAGAGACAGACCCAGAGTGAGACCAGAGAGAGACCAGAGTGAGACCCAGAGAGAGACCAGAGACAGACCAGAGACAGACCAGAGTGAGACCCAGAGTGAGACCCAGAGTGAGACCCAGAGTGAGACCCAGAGTGAGACCCAGAGTGAGACCAGAGTGAGACCAGAGTGAGACCAGAGAGAGACCCAGAGAGAGACCCAGAGTGAGACCAGAGAGAGACCAGAGTGAGACCAGAGAGAGACCAGAGTGAGACCAGAGTGAGACCAGAGAGAGACCAGAGAGAGACCCAGAGTGAGACCAGAGTGAGACCCAGAGTGAGACCCAGAGTGAGACCAGAGTGAGACCAGAGAGAGACCCAGAGTGAGACCAGAGACAGACCCAGAGTGAGACCCAGAGTGAGACCCAGAGTGAGACCCAGAGTGAGACCCAGAGTGAGACCCAGAGTGAGACCCAGAGTGAGACCCAGAGAGACCCAGAGAGAGACCGAGTGAGACCCAGAGTGAGACCAGAGAGAGACCCAGAGAGAGACCCAGAGAGAGACCCAGAGAGAGACCCAGAGTGAGACCCAGAGTGAGACCCAGAGTGAGACCCAGAGTGAGACCCAGAGTGAGACCAGAGTGAGACCAGAGTGAGACCCAGAGAGAGACCCAGAGTGAGACCAGAGAGAGACCCAGAGAGAGACCCAGAGTGAGACCAGAGTGAGACCAGAGAGAGACCCAGAGTGAGACCAGAGTGAGACCAGAGTGAGACCAGAGAGAGACCCAGAGAGAGACCCAGAGAGAGACCCAGAGTGAGACCCAGAGTGAGACCCAGAGAGAGACCAGAGTGAGACCAGAGTGAGACCAGAGTGAGACCAGAGTGAGACCAGAGTGAGACCCAGAGTGAGACCCAGAGACAGACCCAGAGTGAGACCCAGAGTGAGACCCAGAGTGAGACCCAGAGTGAGACCCAGAGTGAGACCAGAGTGAGACCCAGAGTGAGACCCAGAGTGAGACCCAGAGTGAGACCCAGAGAGAGACCCAGAGAGAGACCCAGAGTGAGACCCAGAGTGAGACCAGAGAGAGACCCAGAGAGAGACCCAGAGAGAGACCCAGAGAGAGACCCAGAGTGAGACCCAGAGTGAGACCCAGAGTGAGACCAGAGTGAGACCAGAGTGAGACCCAGAGTGAGACCCAGAGTGAGACCCAGCCCAGTACCTCTCTGGCTGAAGCTCTTTCCACAGAGCTGGCAGATGTGGGGCTTCTCTCCTGTGTGGACCTTCATGTGGTTCTTCAAAGACCCAGAGTTCGCCAGGAACTTACTGCAGACCGAGCACTGGACCTGGACCTGCCACAGAGACCTGGTTCAGTCCTGGTCCAGATCCAACTTTTCCCTGTGGTGTAGTTTCTAGTTTTGTCCTGTTTTTTTCTTTGGTCCAGTTCAGTCCCATTTATTCATTTAGTTCTGTTTTAATTCTTGTCTCGTCTCTTCAGTGCAGTTTGAGCCCTAGTCTGGTCCTGATGAAGTCCTGATCTGGTCCCAGTTCTGGTCCTGCTGTAGAAGGGCAGTTTAGTCCTTCTTTAGTCCTGTTTTACCCCTAGGTTTGTCCTGGTCCAGACCTTGGGCCCCTGGTCTCGGGGCCGTCCCACACAGTGGTTCAGTCCTGGTTCAGTCCTGGTCCAGACCTTGGGCCCCTGGTCTCGGGGCCGTCCCACACAGTGGTTCAGGCGGTGGGCCCGTAGTGAGGGCCGGCGTGTGAAGCCTCGTCCACAGTCCGGACACTGGTACGGTCTGAGTCCCGAGTGCAGGACCAGGTGCTCCTTCAGGTCCCTCTTCAGACCGTAGGCCTTTGGACAGAGCGGACACGGGAAGGGCCGCTGCCCCTGGTGGAGCAGCTGAGGAACAGCACACAAGAGTCTGACAAACACTGGACCATGTGGACACAAGGAACGTCTGGAGTCTGGTTTACAGTTTCCCAACAACTCCATATTCACATTTGACACCACTTCAAAACATTCACAAGATTATCTACATCAGGTGTTCTCAAACTGGGGAGCAGTGGTCCTGGTCTGGTCCTGGTCTGGTCCTGGTCTGGTCCTGGTCTGGTCCTGGTCCTGGTCTGGTCCTGGTCCTGGTTCAGTACCTGGTCCTGGTCTGGTCTGGTCTGGTCCTGGTTCAGTACCTGGTCCTGGTCTGGTCCTGGTCTGGTCCTGGTCTGGTCCTGGTCTGGTCCTGGTCCTGGTCCTGGTCTGGTCCTGGTCCTGGTCTGGTCCTGGTCTGGTCCTGGTCTGGTCCTGGTCTGGTCCTGGTCTGGTCTGGTCCTGGTCTGGTCCTGGTTCAGTACCTGGTGGGCCCTGTAGTTCTCTCTTGAGCTGTATTTTCTTCCGCACTCGTCACAGTTGAACGGTTTCTCGTTGCTGTGAGTCGTTTCGTGTTTCTTTAAGTGGCTCTTCTGGAAAAAGGCCCTGCCACACGTGCCACAGGTGTGACGCCGCACCCGCCCGCCCGTCGTCTCCACGGTAACGCCCCGCCCGCCCGTCGTCTCCACGGTAACGCCCCGCCCGCCCGTCGTCTCCACGGTAACGCCCCGCCCCACCGTCTCTCTCGCCTGAGCAGAGACACAAAGAAAAGCAAAGAAACACACTTTATCAGTTTAAAGACATAAAAACACGACTAAAACGGCACAAAGTCACAGATTTCTTTCTTTCTGCGCGTTTACCAAACCTGCAGAGAGCAAGATGGCCGCCTGTTTGAGTCAATGGGCCGTGCTCGCTAGCGCATGTCGCTAGTTAGCCTTTAAAAGCTAGGTACGTCCAGTGGCTGCATAACATTAAAGTAACGTCACATGACGCGGGCTCTCGTACCATGTGACTGCTCCGACCAATCAGAGCGAGAGCTGCTGGACCAAACAGAGTGAGCCAACGATAAGTTTTGAGTGAACCTTGGCAACTTTGAATCCTCTTCAGTCGCCTTAAAAATGGGAGTTCCCCAAGGATCCATTTTAGGACCTCTGCTCTTCATTATATATGCTCCCATGTGGATCTATCCTAAGGAGACATGGTTCCACTGCTGTGCCGACGACAGACAAATCTACCTCCCGTTAAAACAAAATGACCCACATGCTGTCACGCCTCTCTTGGACTGCCTCAATGACATATAATAACCAAATGACCAAATAAGGGGTGTGGTCAAATCCAGTTTTTTCCATCTTCGACACTGTCCAGAGTGAAGCCCATGCCACCGAGGGACCTCTTTGAAAGGGTCATTCATGCCTTCAGGACCACTCGCTTGGACTATTGTAACGCGCTCTGTTCAGGCATAAATCAGACGGTTCTTTCCCGGCTGCAGCTGCTGCTCGGCTTTTAACTGGAAATACTCGGAACTCGGAAATATGATCAGAATCAGAATCGGTTTATTGCCATTGTCAGTGTCAAAAATTCACAAACAGGAACTTGCTTCGGCGTAAAGTGCAACATAAAGCAATGAATAAAATATAAAAATATATAAAAAAGGCGTGCATAAGATTAAGAATAAAATAGACTAAGATAGACGAAGACTATATACAGATGTACAGTTGGCAGATTGTGCAAATGTGCAAATAGACAGTTCTTATATAATATATTGTTAAAGTCATCATGTTTGACCAGTTTTATCCTCACTCCATTGGCTCCCAGTGCATTTTAGAGTAGATTTTAAGATTCTTTTGTTTACTTCTAAATGTTTGAATGGCCTCGCCCCCTCGTACCTCTCTGATCTGATCCACCTGATGCCCCGCCCTCTCCAGCCCTCAGGACCGTGCTTTTTCAGTTGCTGCTCCGCGACTGTGGAATCACAGCCTTTAGAGATTAGGCTCAATCTCTGTCTGTTTTTAAATCACTTCTAAAAACGTACCTTTTTTCCAGCTTTTAATACGATGTGACTTTGTTTGTTTTGTGTACGGCACTTTGGCCGAGTTTTTAAAGTGCCTTATAAACAAAGTTGATATGGTATGATAAAGATTAAAAAGCTGTTTTCAAGCAAACACAAGGATTTTGAACCGAAAAAAGTTTATGATCTGAAAATAGGTCAAAATCGCCACAAAATCGGACTTTTGTGAAAGCTGTAGCCTGTCAGCCCCTGTCAGTCCCTGTCATTCCCCTGTCAGCCCCTGTCAGTCCCTGTCAGCCCCTGTCAGTCCCTGTCATTCCCCTGTCAGCCGCAGAGGATTTTTTTTGTTGTTGCTGCAGTTCAATGGAGCGGCCACTGGGGGCGACAGGTTTAAGCTAACAATACCCTCCAGTTAAAGGGAAAATCTTCTGCATTTTTCATTTTGCCGTTAGACTTTAAACCTGCTCGAGCGCCTTAAATGCGACAGTATTCGACCCCCTTGAACTTTGCGACCTTTTGCCACATTTCAGGCTTCAAACATAAACATATAAAACTGTAATTATTTGTGAAGAATCAACAACATGTGGAACGAAATTTATTGGATATTTCAAACTTTTTTAACAAATAAAAAACTGAAAAAGTGGGCGTGCAAAATTATTCGGCCCCTTTACTTTCAGTGCAGCAAACTCTCTTCAGTGCGGATCTCTGAATGATCCAATGTTGACCTAAATGACTAATGATGATAAATGGAATCCACCTGTAATCAAGTCTCCTGCCCTGTGATAGTCTCAGAGGTTTGTTTAAAGCACAGAGAGCGTCATGAAGAACAAGGAACACACCAGGCAGGTCCGAGATACTGTTGTGGAGAAGTTTAAAGCCGGATTTGGATACAAAAAGATTTCCCAAGCTTTAAACATCCCACGGAGCACTGTGCAAGCGATAATAGTGAAATGGAAGGAGTATCAGACCACTGCAAATCTACCAAGACCTGGCCGTCCCTCTAAACCTTCAGCTCATACAAGGAGAAGACTGATCAGAGATGCAGCCAAGAGGTCCATGATCACTCTGGATGAACTGCAGAGATCTACAGCTGAGGTGGGAGACTCTGTGCGTAGGACAACAATCAGTCGTACACTGCACAAATCTGGCCTTTATGGAAGAGTGGCAAGAAGAAAGCCATTTCTCATATCCATAAAAAGTGTTGTTTAAAGTTTGCCACAAGCCACCTGGGAGACACACCAAACATGTGGAAGAAGGTGCTCTGGTCAGATGAAACCAAAATCGAACTTTTTTGGCAACAATGCAAAACGTTATGTTTGGGTAAAAGCAGCACAGCTCATCACCCTCAACACACCATCCCCACTGTCAAACATGGTGGGGGCAGCATCATGGTTTGGGCCTGCTTTTCTTCAGCAGGGACCATAGACTGTAGATATCAGTGGACCGTGTTAGCATGCTAGCCGCCGCGTTCCAAATAGGAAGCAGCTATGGAGGCTCCTGGCTCCATAAAGCCGAGCTGCCATTCACTTTCTATTGGGACACTGGAGCCTTTACTCTGTAACTGTTTCTGTCAAGCTCACCATCTGGAACTAAAACGTCTGACTCACTCTACAAGAATCGGGTGTTTTTTTCTCGTTGGTTGTTCATAAATCAAGTTATTAGCAATAATAACTGACCAATCAGGTGCTTCCTTTCCAGGGGCCGCTGGCCGTGTTAGCAACAGGTTTGATTGACAGCTAGCGCCGCACGTTGCCGCCGTCTCCTCTCACCGAAGGGCGGATACCGTTAGCAACCGCGCTCCTGATTAGTCCGTGTAGTTCCCACGATACGCACTCGGATTTCCAAATATGGAGTCTGGCTCCGCTTTAGCCGCTATAACTGCTAGCCGCGATGGGCTTCATTTGGCTGGAGGCAAACGCTATGAGTGACGTCACAATCCCTTAGTCCACTGATCTACAGTCTATGGCAGGGACAGGGAAGATGGTTAAAATTGATGGGAAGATGGATGGAGCCACATACAGGACCATTCTGGAAGAAAACCTGATGGAGTCTGCAAAAACCTGAGACTGGGACGGAGATTTGTCTTCCAGCAAGACAATGATCCAAAACATGAAGCAAAATCTACAATGGAATGGTCCACAAATAAACATATCCAGGGTTAGAACGGCCAAGTCAAAGTCCAGACCTGAATCCAATCGAGAATCTGTAGAAAGAACTGAAAACTGCTGTTCACAAATGCTCTCCAAGCGCTTTAACGGTTTGTAAAGCGCTTTAGGTGCCTATTAGGTGGAAAAGCGCTCTATAAATAAAAATTCTTCTTCTTCCATCCAACCTCACTGAGCTCGAGCTTTTGCAAGGAGGAATGGGTAAAAATTTCAGTCTCGATGTACAAAACTGATAGAGACATACCCCAAACGACTTACAGCTGTAATCGCAGCAAAAGGTGGCGCTACAAAGTATTAACTTAAGGGGCTGAATAATTTTGCACGCCCAATTTTTCAGTTTTTTATTTGTTAAAAAAGTTTGAAATATCCAATAAATTTCGTTCCACATCATGATTGTGTCCCACTTGTTGTTGATTCTTCACAAAAAATTACAGTTTTATATCTTTATGTTTGAAGTGAAATGTGGCAAAAGGTCACAAAGTTCAAGGGGGCCGAATACTGTCACAAGGCACTTTACCATCTCATGTTTTAAAACAAAAAAAGTTTCATTCTATGACGTGGTGTTTGTCAGCCGGTATGAAATTACACGTACTGCACTGCACAGCCAGCAGATGGCACCAGCGCCACATATACGTACAATATGGTCAATATAAAGTCAACAAACGTCACGTGCGACTGAGCAGCTGCAGTTCTCGTGTTTAGAGGCAGAAAAGCTCAGAACGAGTTCAGTGATGATTTAAAGACGTCGGAATATTGTCAGATAAATGACGTATCACCGCGGACCAGTCAACACAATTTTACTGCGGCCGGAGGGGGAGGGGCGTTTAGCAGGTTTTTTTTTTCAAAAACAACACACACTGGCTGCACCGCGCTCTTTCGCCCTGGAGCACATTACGCACGTGTGCGCCTCTGCCCCCTGGGCCGCCCGACTCGAAAATGTGGACCTGGGCCAAGAATCTAAGCTCTTATGTATCCTAGGGAATCCGGTCATTTTTCAAAATAAAAGATCGCTCAGACTCGGATACTAAATAAATAATTTGTTGTGCGCCAGTCTCAATTGATCCACGGACCGGTCCGCGGCCCGGGGGTTGGGGACCACTGACGTAGATGATCTGAAAATACGTCCCGGATCGAGGGAGTTCAGCAGGAAGTGTGTTTGACGATCGGAGGGAGAGGATTTTCTGATAAACATTCCTCAAAACAGAGAGAATGAAGCTGAATGTGACTCCAGTGAGTTTGTGATGAAGAACATTGTCAGAACAGGATTAAAGATAAAGTCAGTGCAGCAGAACATGTCCCTTTAATAAACAGGGCGTGTACCTGTCCCGCTCCGGTGGTCTCCGCGGCGCCGCCCTCCGTCGTCTCCTCCCCCTGTCGTTTCCTCTCGGTCAGAGCTGGTCTACGGGGCGGAGGCGTCACTCTGCGGGACAAACGGTGGACCAGGCGAGGCTTCAGCTCCAGACGTGAGCTGCGGCGGACCGTAGGGGGCGCCGTCCCCTCCGCGTCCCTTTGGACTCTTTTATCTGGCTGCGTTTCGTTCTCGGCGCTCTTCTTCTTCTCCGTCGCGGCGCCTTCTCCGTCCTCCATTTTGGCTCCAGCGCCTGCCGTTTCCTTTGGCGTGACGCGTTTGTCGGTTTCTGCGGCCGGCGTTTTGTGCGTCGCGTCGTTTGATGTCGTTTTGGTTTTCTCAGCGAGAGGAAAAGATGATTGTCTCGTCTTTGGTTCATGAGTCTTTTCTGAGTTTCTGTTTGTGGCTGGATCCAAAGGAAAACACAGAATTAACAAAGATTTACAGATAATTTAATCATTTTATTTACACAATGTCAAAGAAAGAAAGTCCCAGTTCTAGTCCTGGTTTAGTCCTGGTTTAGTCCTGGTTTAGTCCTGGTCCAGTCCCGCTCCAGCCCAGTCCTGGTCCCGGTCTGGTCTGGTCCTGGTGGCTCTGAGGGTCTGGTCCTGGTCTGTTCCTTGTCCTGGTCTGGTCCTGGTCCTGGTCCTGGTCCTGGTCCTGGTCTGGTCCTGGTCTGGTCCGGTCCTGGTCCTGGTCTGGTCCTGGTCTGGTCTGGTCCTGGTCTGGTCTGGTCCTGGTCTGGTCCTGGTCTGGTCCTGGTCTGGTCCTGGTCTGGTCCTGGTCTGGTCCTGGTCTGGTCTGGTCCTGGTCTGGTCCTGGTCTGGTCCTGGTCTGGTCCGGTCCTGGTCCGGTCCTGGTCTGGTCCTGGTCTGGTCTGGTCCTGGTCTGGTCTGGTCCTGGTCTGGTCCTGGTCTGGTCCTGGTCTGGTCCTGGTCTGGTCCTGGTCTGGTCTGGTCCTGGTCCTGGTCCTGGTCTGGTCCTGGTCTGGTCTGGTCCTGGTCTGGTCCTGGTCTGGTCCTGGTCCTGGTCCTGGTCCTGGTCCTGGTCCTGGTCCTGGTCTGGTCCCGGTCTGGTCCTGGTCTGGTCCTGGTCTGGTCCTGGTCCTGGTCTGGTACCTGGCTCTGTGGGTTCCAGCAGGAGTTCGGTCCCGCTCTGGACGGTCCGGGTGGCTCTGAGGGTCCGGTCCTGGGTCTGGACCGAGAGGTTCTGCTGAGAGCCGCTCTGGGCCCGACGGGCGAAACTGAGGGACCAGAACCACAGCAGTTCAGACCAGGACCGAGACCCGGACCTCACCAGGGGGCGGGGTCTACAGAGGGCTGGGAGTGCCCCTTTAACAGAGACGACTACGGCGGCCCCCGAGGTCCAAAAACAATAAACCGGTTTGACAAATAATACTTTTGTCTGTTGTTTTATCGTAAAAACATTTAAAAAAATAAACTACTCTGTACAAACTGTTTAAAGACAAATACTCTGCATTATTTGTTCTGTTATTGTCCTTTAAATATTCTCTTTACTTTGAAATCTCATGTTTTAGAATTAAAAATAAAATGTTTTTACAAAGAATAGAACTTTGTCACCAGATTAATTTAGCTTTGGCTCCACCCACTGGCTGCAGAAGGAATTACACATTAATCAAGGTTGACATTTTACTGACGATTTTCTGATTAAATGGCTCCGTAAAAGCAGGAAAAACACAAAAAACATCGTGTAAACGCTAAATGCCTCGCTCTTACACCACAGCAGAACATTAGCGCACTGGAAAACTGTAATTACACATGAATTAACGGTTTTTAGTTTTAAAAAATCTACAGTATTCACTTTAGGAACAGAGAACATTACAATTATGCAACTTAAAACCCTCTTCAGAGGAGCAGCCAATAAAAAACACATTTGTGCCTTTGCCTTTTAGCGTCCCTTTTCCCTGTAAAGCTAAAGCGGCGTTAAAGCGCTAAACAGGAAGTAGTTCTTTAAAATAAAGTGTAAACAACCAACAGTGTATTTTTCCGTTGCTAAAAACTGTAGTTGTATTTTATTTCATACCTGGTCAATGTTCACGAAGTAACAGTTAACTTCCTGTTTTAAGAGAACACTTTTATTTTGAAGAGCAACTTCCTGTTCTTTGCTTAAGGCAGCATTAGCTTCACGTAGAAAGAAACGGTAAAAGGGCAAAGGCAGAAAAGTTGAGACGGAGCAGAAATGAAGGTGTTTTTTGTACGAGCTGCTCGTCTGAAGAGGCACGAGGTACGTTTGAAGCTGCACAATTGTCATGTTTTGTGTTTATAATCAAAGTTATATTGATTTTGTCTGTAAAACACGTTAATTGATGTGTAATTAGACATTTCTACTTAGCTAACGTTAAGGTGTAAGAGCGTGACATTTAGCATTTACACGATGTATTTTGTGTTTCCAGCTCTTACGGTGTATTTGATTTATTGCCATTAAATCTGAAAAGCTTCAGTAAAGCGTCAGCCTTCATTCGGGGGGTTTGTTACATAAAGACATTTTATCAAAAACAGGACGTTAATTAATGCATCGTGAAAGTGTGAAATAAAACACATTTACAGTTTGAGTGAGTTAAGTGAGCAAACTACAGGAGAAGTTTCACAGTTGATATCTTTAAATTGAAGTTGTTTCTTTCCTTTTCACCCTCAGCCTCTGGCCTTAAATGAGGTTAAACCAGGACCAAATATATATAAACCAGCACTAACCCAGACTCACAACAGTAAACATGAGATAAATGTGTTTTAATAGTTGTGGGCTGGACGTGGGCCGGATCCGACCGTCTGAAGGGCCGGATCTGGCCCCCGGGCCGTGAGTTGAACAGCCCTGATTTAGACAAATATTTAGGATTTTTGTTGCTTCTTTTTTTAAGTTTATTGCTTTGTTTTTTGTGTATTTATTTACTTTTTACAACATAAAAATAATAAAAAGAAGTTGTAAAAAGTGTCTCTATGAAGTTTAGACTCTACAAACGTTCTGAAAAGAGTCTTGTATTATTATTATTATTATCATGATTATTATTATTATTATTATTAATATTATTATTATAATTATTGTTATTATTATTATTATTGTTGTTATTATTATTATTGTTATTATTGTTATTATTATTATTATTGTTGTTATTATTGTTATTATTATTATTATTATCATGATTATTATTATTATTGTTGTTGTTGTTATTATTATTATTACTACTATTATTATTATTGTTGTTATTATTATTATTATTATTATTATCGTGATTATTATTATTATTATTGTTATTATTATTATTATTGTTGTTGTTATTATTATTATTATTATTCTTCTTGGTGACTTACCGGAGGAAGAGCGGGGGCAGCGTCGAAGCGTTTTGATTGGCTGTTGTCTCCTGCAGAAGGACCAATCAGAGAACAGTCTGAGCTCATTCACCATCGACTTCACAAAGTCTGACGTTTGTGTGAACCAGAGCCGCCTCCTGTCGACGTTCG
This sequence comes from Rhinogobius similis, assembly GCA_019453435.1. Taxonomy (NCBI): domain Eukaryota; kingdom Metazoa; phylum Chordata; class Actinopteri; order Gobiiformes; family Gobiidae; genus Rhinogobius; species Rhinogobius similis. The sequence continues at coordinate 44,154,106 of CM033621.1, forward strand.
GTCGATTCAACGACGACGGAGTTTGAATCGACTGTTACTTTATTGAGATGAAAAGGATTTAATGGAACTGCAGCGAAAACCAGACGAGACGGAGTTTTATCTTCTGTTTATCTTACTCATATATTTTCTGTGTAGATCCTTTAAAAGTCTGTGACAAAAACATCGTAAATCCAGAACGAGGCAAAAGTTTGAGACGAACATGATGTGATTCAAACTGGATTAACCTCAGATTATCAGAAAATATGACAAATGTAGATGATTTAAAAGCCTCAGACACATGTGAGTGACATCAGAGGCTCAAACACATTTATTATTGTGTTTTACATCATGTTTGAGCAAATTATCATCAACTCTTTGCATTTTTGATGAAGAACAATCCAGATTTATGGGTTTTACTGGAAAAATACTCAGAAATGTTGAGCCCACAATCATTTTTCATTTTATCTAGAGATATATTAGATACTGTTCCATAAATTAGATTCTTTTGAAGCTAAAATACAATTTTAAGGCAAGAACATTGTATTTAGTCCATGGTTTGTGACAGAAAAGCAAACTAACTGACCTTTCTACTCTGGAAAGTCAAATGTGTTGTTTTTTTCAGCACAGACTCTGGATCTCTGAGTTTAACGTCACAAATGTGTGAAAGTATAAACCAAGTGTTTTTGTGAGGCCCAGAGAAGAAGAAGCTGGTGAGCAGGACTCTGACCCCTGGACCTCAGGTCGATGTATTTGGGCCTTAACGCTCCTGCCGTGGACACAGGAGTGGAGTCTGGAACATTGACGGCGGGAAAAACTGAGCCGACGCTCAAAGACTGGACCGACAGTAAAACATCAGACAAATGGAACAAACACATCAGACTTATTTGGAAAATGGACATATTTTGCTCTTTGAATGTTTTGTGTCACTTGTCTTTATTATTATTATTATTATTTCTATACTTGTCTTAATTATTATTATTACTTTTTCTATAATTGTCTTCATTATTATTTTTGTTCTATATTTGTCTTAATTATTTTTTTTTCTTTATTATTATTATTATTTCTATACTTGTCTTAATTATTTTTTTCTATACTTGTCTTAATTATTATTATTATTATTTTTCTATACTTGTCTTAATTATTATTATTTTTTTTTCTATACTTGGCTTAATTATTTTTTTTCTATACTTGTCTTCATTATTAATATGTTTTCTATACTTGTCTTAATTATTATTTTTGTTCTATATTTGTCTTAATTATTATTATTATTATTTTCTATACTTGTCTTAATTATTATTATTATTTTCCATAATTGTCTTCATTATTATTATTATTCTTATTTTCTATACTTGTCTTAATTATTATTATTATTTCTATACTTGTCTTAATTATTATTATTATTTTCTCTAGTGTTCTGTCGTGTTTGTACTGAGGCCCAGGGGCTGTAGGTGAGGAAATAAAAAAGTATCCCCTGATCACGAGAAGTTTTCTTGAAGGCCATCGCTTACCGGAGCGACACACCGGACGACATGATTAATTATTATTATTATTATTATTATTATTATTATTATTATTATTAATAACTCTTTTGGACGTTTTGTCTTAAAATTATGGGCCAATGAGAGACGTGGATGGGCCGTGTGGAGGGACAGGCGGCTCCCCGGGCCTGGATCCTGAGTAAACTCCTGGGGATGATGGACACTAACACACGGCGTGTAGTTCTGGGTCGTATGTTTAAACAAACAAAAGAAAGACAGAGGCAACGTGACCGAAGCTAAACACGAGGAACAGAGTCAGGGTTAAACCAGAGCAAAATAGTCTCACCATGCGATCGGTTACGTCCTGCGGCAAGTCCCGCCCCCTCGGCAGCTCGGAGCCCGCCTCCAGAGGAAGCCCCACCCACCACAGCCCGAGAGCGCCCCCACAGGACAGAGAGGGTCCTACAGCCAGGCCGGGGGACAAGATGGACATCAGGGACGACACGGGACACTTCTCCATCCTGAACACACGACAAACACAGACGGCTTTAAACACAGAGAGCTCCGCCCCCTGTGTCTCCACGAGCTCCACGTCGTTTAGACTCAAACGAGGAAACAACTCAAACACACGGGACTCCTGGATTAGTTTAAAGATTTCAGTTTAATCTCTGACGTTAAAACTCTTAAACGAAACTAAAACGTGCGCTGAACGTATCATTGAAATCAAACGGAGAGAGTTTGAATCCAGCGCCGACGATTTGCTGCATGTCCCTCCCCAGTTTGAGCCCCATTTCACTGAACTGTCCAGTGTCCAATAAAACTATGGGCCAAAAACAAACCTTAAAAAACACTGAAACAACTAATCTTTGCCTCTGACGGCACAAGAAAATGTTCTTTGGTTCTTTTCTTTTGTTGGTGTGTCATTACAGCACTTTATGATTTAAAAACATATATTAACCATTTACCAGGAAACAAAAAGAAGGAAGAGCCAGACGTTCCCACTGATAACAACATATTAAGAAGAAATGTTGAACCTGATCTTATTTTTTAAACACTGTGTGACTAAACTGCAACTAATGATTATTTTGGTAATCGATTAATCCTGAAATGATCCTATGCCTTTAGATAAATGGATTAGTTGTTTTGATTATGAGATTTATAAAATAAATTATTTCAGAATGATTAAACTGTTTTTTTTTAACAGTTGAAAAAGGGATTAACAATTTAAAACTAAATTTGAAAAGGAAATTCAAGAATAAATGTAACGTTATCCTTTTTCAAATCAGTACCACAAAGTAATATAATAAAAGGAACAAAAAGGGTACATTACGTCCTCAGTTAAAATGTTTGCGCTTTTATTTGAGGCATGTTAAATAATGAGCTTTGTTTAAGAGCACAGTATCGTCTTTGTACCACTTTAAAACGTGCAGCTCAGACGGTTTTCTCTGGATTATAATAAACATCATAAATATAAAGTATAATCAGCTCTGGAGAAACGCCGTGAAAGCTCATGTGCGGCCAACAGCAGCGGCTAACAGTGGCTAACAGCGGCTAACAGCGGCTAACGCGACAAAACCCGAGCCAAAACAAAGCCTTGGATAAAGAATAAATGTGTCATAAATGTGTTTTAGAATCGTACGTACGTGTCCGGCCGCTCTGTGCGTGATTCTAATGTGAAATCCGCTGAAAAATGTCCAGTTTTGTTTCGTTTCGATTTAATCAAACTCCGGGTTAAAATGCTATCAACAATAAGTACTGCGCATGCGTCAGACAAGCTCTCCGTCTGTGGTGAAACAGCGCCACCGAGTGGACAAGAACAGAACTGAACCAGGACTGAACCAGGACTAAACCAGGACTAAACCAGGACTGAACCAGGACTGAACCGGGACTGAACCGGGACTGAACCGGGACTGAACCAGGACTGAACCAGGACTAAACCAGGACTGAACCAGGACTGAACCAGGACTGATCCAGGACTAAACCAGGACTAAACCAGGACTGAACCAGGACTAAACCAGGACTAAACCAGGACTAAACCTGGACTAAACCTGGACTAAACCAGGACTAAACCAGGACTGAACCAGGACTAAACCAGGACTAAACCAGGACTGAACCTGGACTAAACCAGGACTAAACCAGGACTGAACCAGGACTAAACCAGGACTCAACCAGGACTAAACCAGGACTAAACCAGGACTGAACCTGGACTAAACCAGGACTGAACCAGGACTGAACCAGGACTGAACCAGGACTGAACCAGGACTGAACCAGGACTGAACCAGGACTAAACCAGGACTAAACCAGGACTGAACCAGGACTGAACCAGGACTGAACCAGGACTAAACCAGGACTAAACCAGGACTGAACCAGGACTGAACCAGGTCTAAACCAAGACTGAACCAGGACTAAACCAGGACTAAACCAGGACTGAACCAGGACTGAACCAGGTCTAAACCAGAACTGAACCAGGACTAAACCAGGACTAAACCAGAACTAAACCAGGACTGAACCAGGACTGAACCAGGACTAAACCAGGACTAAACCAGGACTGAACCAGGACTGAACCAGGACTGAACCAGGACTAAACCAGGACTAAACCAGGACTGAACCAGGACTGAACCAGGACTAAACCAGGACTGAACCAGGACTGAACCAGGACTAAACCAGGACTAAACCAGGACTAAACCAGGACTGAACCAGGACTGAACCAGGTCTAAACCAGAACTGAACCAGGACTAAACCAGGACTAAACCAGGACTAAACCAGGACTAAACCAGGACTGAACCAGGACTAAACCAGGACTAAACCAGGACTAAAACAGAACTGAACCAGGACTAAACCAGAACTGAATCAGGACTAAACCAGGACTGAACCAGGACTGAACCAGGACTGAACCAAGACTGAACCAGGACTAAACCAGGACTAAACCAGGACTAAACCAGGACTGAACCAGGACTGAACCAGGACTGAACCAGGACTGAACCAGGACTGATCCAGGACTAAACCAGGACTGAACCAGGACTAAACCAGGACTAAACCAGGACTAAACCAGGACTGAACCAGGACTAAACAAGGACTAAAACAGAACTGAACCAGGACTAAACCAGAACTAAACCAGGACTAAACCAGGACTAAACCAGGTCTAAACCAGGACTAAACCAGGACTAAAACAGAACTGAACCAGGACTAAACCAGGACTAAACCAGAACTGAATCAGGACTGAACCAGGACTGAACCAGGACTAAACCAGGACTAAAACAGAACTGAACCAGGACTAAACCAGGACTGAACCAGGACTAAACAAGGACTAAAACAGAACTGAACCAGGACTAAACCAGAACTAAACCAGGACTAAACCAGGACTAAACCAGGTCTAAACCAGGACTAAACCAGGACTAAAACAGAACTGAACCAGGACTAAACCAGGACTAAACCAGAACTGAATCAGGACTGAACCAGGACTGAACCAGGACTAAACCAGGACTAAAACAGAACTGAACCAGGACTAAACCAGGACTAAACCAGGACTAAACCAGGACTGAACCAGGACTGAACCAGGACTAAACCAGGACTAAACCATTGAGGGCCCGTGTTGTATTTACACTGATTCTTTTTCCTCCTGCATTCAAGACGCCATTGCTCCCTCAGACACGCCCCCTGCACCCCTCACCCTCAGACGCCTCACCCCTGGACACGCCCCCAAACACCTCACCCCCAGACACCTCACCCCTGGACACGCCCCCCAGACACCTCACCCCTGGACACGCCCCCTCACCCCTGGACACGCCCCCTCACCCCCGGACACGCCCCCTCACCCCTGGACACGCCCCCCAGACACCTCACCCCTGGACACGCCCCCTCACCCCCGGACACGCCCCTGTGAATCCCCGATTTTAATAAATGCGTGTTAGAATCAGATTTGAACAAATCCTTGTGTCGTCAGAATCCTGTTGAGTCCAGATTGTACAGTTTGGTGTAGGATCTACTTTAAGGCTGATCTTTACGTCTCGAGGGAGAAAAATATATTTTAAGAAAACGTCCTTTGAAGTTACAATGTCCCAGAGAAATCTATGGATGAAGTGGATTCAATGGAAGAATAAAACATCTTTAGGAGCAGATTGGACACGTTTGTTGTTTCCACATGAAAGTCTGTTTGTTGAGAAAGAAAACTGACCAAAAAACAACCCAAAAAAATGTGTTTTTCCTGTAGAGTCTCGCCTTAAAAGAACATTGAAACTTTATGTGCGTAAAATACTTTTTGAATGGAATGTTGGTGAATCGATGAAGAGGAATTTGTTCTGTTAAACTCCTTTCTCTCCACAAAGTTCCACTCGACGGACGCAAAACTGTCCCACTGTCGCCCCAAACAAACGCAAACCCATCGCCGTCTGAAAAATGCACACTTTAAGAGTCTTAAAACCTATAGCCCCCTCCTCCTCCTCATGTAAGCGATCCGAGTCCAAAGAACATCCTCATTCAGCGGCGCACAAAAGGCCGGGCGCTGGAGGGGGGGGGGGGTCAGGGACAGTCAAAGCCCGGGCCGAGGGCTCGTCTGTGGGCTCAGCGTCTCCGGACCTGAGTGCTCCTTTCAGCATTCGACATGGGACGCCACGGCTGGCTGAGTGCGGCGCGGGCCCAGGGGCTCACAGCAGCAGCAGGAGGAGCGCCTTCTGGGCCTCAGCGTCCTCTGGTTTCACTCATGAGCCGCAAACCAAATCAATATATCAAATCAAATCAATTTATTTTTATAATGCCCAAAATCACAACAACAGTTGCCTCGATGGGCCACAGGTCAAAGCAGTTCAGATAACTGTCCCAGAATGCCCCTGTCCTTTGACCCTCCTTCAGGAAAAACTACAAAAAACCCCACGGGACAAAGTATAAACCTGAGGAGAACCACAGTGAAGGAGAGATCCTACTCCCACGGACGGACAGGCTGCAGATGAACTAGGACTGACATCCACTTGGACTGTGGAGCCAGAACCACTCAAGAGGGAGGTGGCTTTAAAGAGTTCCTCCAGAACCACTCAAGAGGGAGGTGGCTTTAAAGAGTTCCTCCAGAACCACTCAAGAGGGAGGTGGCTTTAAAGAGTTCCTCCAGGAGGACGAGGAGCAGTCCACCAGTGTAGAGAGATCCTCCAGCAGGAGATGAGGAACAGTTCATCTAAAGTAGAAGGAGTTGGTCCAGGCAGACGAGGTGTGGCTAATCCAGGGTTGAGGGAGTTCCTCCAGGCGGGTGGCGCATAGATCGTCCAGTGTAGAGATCGATCCTCCAGACAGATGGGGGTGGGGGGGTCGTCACTGGAGCAGCCGCCGCAGTGCCTGAAACAGAGAGAGAAACATGTGAACAGCAATGAACAGACTACAGTTGAAGTAATATAAACGCGCCAAACAGTCCCGCCGCGGCTCTCAGCGTCGAGGGCGAGCGGGACGGTTTGAGGTTTAACTGGACACTGCTCGGGGCGACACCAGACCACGGCCGCCCCGGGCCCCAGTCATTTTCAGTTCATTTTTGCAGCACCCGAAATCACAGCAGGTCCTCGATGGGCCACAGGTAGAAAGCAGTTCAAATAAACAATGTTGGAGAGAATTTAGCAGTGGATAAATGTCCCAGAGTGCCCCCTGTCTGTCCCAGAGCGCCCCCTGTCTGTCCCAGAGCCTCCTTCTGTCCCAGAGCACCACTGTCTGTCCCAGAGCCCCCTGTCTGTCCCAGAGCGCCCCCTGTCTGTCCCAGAGCCCCCTGTCTGTCCCAGAGTGCCCCCTGTCTGTCCCAGAGCGCCCACTGTCTGTCCCAGAGCCCCCTGTCTGTCCCAGAGCGCCCCCTGTCTGTCCCAGAGCCTCCTTCTGTCCCAGAGCACCACTGTCTGTCCCAGAGCGCCCCCTGTCTGTCCCAGAGCCCCCTGTCTGTCCCAGAGCGCCCCCTGTCTGTCCCAGAGCCCCCTGTCTGTCCCAGAGCCCCCTGTCTGTCCCAGAGCGCCCCCTGTCTGTCCCAGAGCGCCCCCTGTCTGTCCCAGAGCCCCCTGTCTGTCCCAGAGCCCCCTGTCTGTCCCAGAGCCCCCTGTCTGTCCCAGAGCCCCCTGTGTGTCCCAGAGCGCGCCCTGTCTGTCCCAGAGCGCCCCCTGTCTGTCCCAGAGCGCCCACTGTCTGACCCAGAGCGCCCTGAGTGTACCAGAGCCCCCTGTCTGTCCCAGAGCGCCCCCTGTCTGTCCAGAGCCTCCATCTGTCCCAGAGCGCCCCCGGTCTGTCCAGAGCGCCCCCTGTCTGTCCAGAGCCTCCTTCTGTCCCAGAGCGCCCCCTGTCTGTCCCAGAGCACCCCCTGTCTGTCCCAGAGCGCCCCCTGTCTGTCCCAGAGCGCCCCCTGTCTGTCCCAGAGCCTCCTTCTGTCCCAGAGCGCCCCCTGTGTGTCCCAGAGCGCCCCCTGTCTGTCCCAGAGCCCCCTGTCTGTCCCAGAGCCCCCTGTCTGTCCCAGAGCGCCCCCTTCTGTCCCAGAGCCCCCTGTCTGTCCAGAGCGCCTCCTGTCTGTCCCAGAGTGCCCCCTTCTGTCCCAGAGCGCCCCCTGTCTGTCCAGAGCGCCTCCTGTCTGTCCCAGAGCGCCCCCTTCTGTCCCAGAGCGCCTCCTGTCTGTCCCAGAGCGCCCCCTTCTGTCCCAGAGCGCCCCCTGTCTGTCCCAGTGCCCCCTGTCTGTCCCAGAGCGCCCCCTGTCTGTCCCAGTGCCCCCTGTCTGTCCCAGACTGAAAATGTTCCTAGAAATCAAATTTGGCCCAATTTTTTAAAATTTAAAACTTCCATAAATGTGTCAGAGTCAGATCTTAAATCCTTGTTTGGTCTAAATGTGTTGAGTCCAGATTGTACAGTTTGTGTGGATCTACTTTAATGATCTTTATGTCTCGAGGGACAAAAATGCATTTGAAGAAAACAATGTCAGAGAAATCTATGGATGAAGTGGATTCAATGGAAGAATCAAACATCAGGAGCAGATTGGACACATGAAAGTCCAGACGAGACCGAAACACGTGAGTTTTGTCTGGCCTTAAAGCAGTGGTTCCCAACCTTTTTTATCTCGACCCCAGAGCTTTGTCTCACACTCTCTCTGTTCCCCTTAACTTGAATTTCAGCCAAATAAATGGGTTTAAAAGTCGCATATTGTCAATTATTACTTACATTTTTTGTTTTAATTCTATTTATGGTCCAAGATGCTCCAAAAAGATGCTAAATTTACAACAAATTACACTTTTTAATCAGATGAAACTACATTTAATCTTTTAAAGCCTTAAACCCAGTGGCCCCTGTAGATGCTCATGTTCACCTTGGGGTCCCTGTACCCCTGGTTGGGAAACATTGCCTTAAAGTACATTTTTAAAGGAGAACATTAATACTTTTAATTGAGTAGATTTTAAAATGTGATACTTTTATTTTTATTTTACTGGAGTAACAAAATGGTAACGCCGCTTAAACAGGACATTTTTATAATAAATAGATTAAAAATGATCCCAGCTCTAACAAAAAGTGCGTTTCGTCAGTGACAAACTCCTTTATTGTGCTGTGTCAACCTTTTTTGAGTCACATTTTTGTCACTTTTAGTTGCATTTTTGTCATTTTTAGGTACGATTTTGTTAGTTTTAGTCACATTTTGTCAGTTTTAGTCACATTTTGTCATTTTTAGCTGCGTTTTTGTAGTTTTTAGGTACGTTTTTGTTATGTTTAGTCGCATTTTTATCACTTTTAGTCAAAACCTTGTGCGTTTGGTCTAAATCTGTTGAGTCCAGATTGTACAGTTTGTGTGGATCTACTTTAGGCTCATCTTTATGTCTCGAGGGAGAAAAATGCATTTGGAGAAAACAATGTCAGACAATGAGTTTGGTGATGATTTAAGGACCTAAAACAGCGGACTTATCCGGACTTAAAACAGTGGAATTTTCTCAGATAAGTGACAAAGACGACGCGAAAATACTTCCCGGATCGAAGGAGTTCAGCAGGATCAAAATGTCATACTTGACCCCAGCTTTAGCAAAAAGTGCGTTTCCGTCAGTGACAAACTCCTTTATTGTGCTGTGTCTTTTTACACATTGAAGTTAGCGCTGAAAAGACGTTATGAAGTGGATTTGCTGCAGCCGTTGTCGTGTTTAGACGGCAGAGACGCTCAGAACGAGTTTAGCGATGATTTAAGGACCTAAAACATCGGAATATCCTCGGATCAGTGACATACATCAGTGTTTTTCAACCTTTCTTGAGTCGTGGCACACGTTTTGGGTTTAAAAGCCACCACGGCGCGCCACCTTCCACTAAAACATGACCAAATCACACCATTTAGTTAAAAATATTGTATATAATGAGGCAAATAATGTCTGTGGCACTGTCCGGTTCTTTAAATCTGGTAATGGTGATGGTTTTGCGCTCTTTTTTGGTGAAAATGTTGCTCAGGACACTCCAAAAAGGTTCATTTAATCCATATTTGTGAATCTGTGAACTCAAACTGGACATTTTCTCAAGGCGCACTAGTGTTCCCCGGCACTGGAGGAAAATCAAGGACGTAGATGATGAGAAATTACGTCCCGGATCGAGGGAGTTCAGCAGGATCAAAATGTGATACTTGACCCCAGTTTTAGTGAAAAGTGTGTTTCCGTCAGTGACAAACTCCTTTATTGTGCTGTGTCTTTTTACACTCTGAAGTTCGCGCTGAAAAGACGTTATGAAGTGGATTTGCTGCAGCCGTTGTCGTGTTTAGAGGCAGAGACGCTCAGAACGAGTTTAGCGATGATTCAAGGACATAGGAAGCGATATTAGATCAGTGTTTTTCAACCTTTTTTGAGTCACATTTTTGTCACTTTTAGTTGCATTTTTGTCATTTTTAGGTACGATTTTGTTATGTTTAGTCGCATTTTTGTCACTTTTAGTTGCATTTTTGTCATTTTTAGGTACGATTTTGTTAGTTTTAGTCGCATTTTTGTCACTATTAGTCACATTTTGTCATTTTTAGCTGCGTTTTTGTTATGTTTAGTCGCATTTTTGTCACTTTTAGTTGCATTTTTGTCATTTTTAGGTACGATTTTGTTAGTTTTAGTCGCATTTTTGTCACTATTAGTCACATTTTGTCATTTTTAGCTGCGTTTTTGTTATGTTTAGTCGCATTTTTATCACTTTTAGTCAAAACCTTATGCGTTTGTCTAAATCTGTTGAGTCCAGATTGTACAGTTTGTGTGGATCTACTTTAGGCTGATCTTTATGTCTCGAGGGACAAAAATGCATTTGAAGAAAACAATGTCAGAGAATGAGTTTAGCGATGATTTAAGGACCTAAAACAGCGGACTTATCCGGACTTAAAACAGTGGAATTTTCTCAGATAAGTGACATAGACGACGCGAAAATACTTCCCGGATCGAAGGAGTTCAGCAGGATCAAAATGTCGTACTTGACCCCAGCTTTAGCAAAAAGTGCGTTTCCGTCAGTGACAAACTCCTTTCTCGTGCTGCGTCTTTTTACACAATCGTTTCGGGCCACGCCTGTGAGGACGGGAGGGCATCCGGCGCCCGACACACGCAGGACGCATGTTTCTGTGACAAACAAACACACCAACGTCTGACGAAACTCAAGCGGCGCCGGCGTTTCCACAGCGGGAGCTTTAAGGTGGATTTGAGGGGGATTTAAGGTGGATCTGTGGGCGTGGCTCTGTTCACCGCAGTCGCCTGGACTCGAACCCACGATCCATGTGACGGGAAAACGGACAAAAGTGACACGAGAGCCTCTGAATGTTTGCATTTCCTCCTCACGAAGAAGAAAAAACATCTCACTGTGGATTCTGTTCAATTATCACAACATTTTCTGAGACTTTTTCATGTTTTTCTCCTGCACTTACAAAAAAGAAATCAAGAAAAAATGTATTTCTAGATGAGTAAAATGTCTTGATTTCATGATATTCGTCTTAATTTCAGACGTAGTTCAGGTTATTCGATGGTTTCTGATTCGTCTGAACACATTATTTCTTTCTTCAAACTAAATGATCTGCCAGTCGGTGAAGATAACTGTACTTTTCCCGTCGGCGATTTTTTATTTTCTTAATTTTGTGCTAAATTACGGCACGATCAGTGAGAAAAAAGTGAAACATTCTGCCCGGCATCAGTGATTAAACCTCATCGAGTCAAAACGACAAGTGGGAGCTTCACGTTTGACGATCCGAGCTCCAGGTTTGAGTTCATGAGTTCCAACAGGATCATAACAAAAAACAAACAATATTAAAGTGAGGAAAAATCTTAAATTTAAAGATCTCATTTTGAAACTCCTCCTGTAGTTTACTCACATAAATGTAAGAAAACAATGTATTACAAGTTTTTCATCACGTCATGTTTTCATGTAGAAATGACCAAAAATCCACACATTTGTGACATTTAAATCTGAAAAATGGACAGAACCAGATTTGAATTTCTTGTTCATTTTGTAACATATTAGTTATAAAAATGTACAGAGGATTTGGATTTATTATTTAGGTTTTGAGTAAACTAGATTGGACTGAAATCTGTCCTAAAAATTCAAATTTCGCCTCATAAAAAAAAAAAATTAAACTTCAATGTGTGTGTGTGTGTGTGTGTGTAGTGTGTGTGTGTGTGTGTGTGTGAATGTTTTTAATACCCTGTAAAGCACTTTTGTGTTACATTCTGTGTAAAGCGCTTTATAAATAAAGTTTGATTTGATCATAATGTTCATTGACCTCCTCCTCCTCCTCTCCCTCCTCCTCTTCATTCTCTTCATTCTGCTCCTCCCCCTCCTCCTCCTCCTCTTCTCCCACCTCCTCCTCCTCCTCTTGCTCCTCCTCCTCTTGCTCCTCTTCCTCCTCCTCTCCCTCCTCCTCCTCCCCTTCCTCCTCCTCTTGCTCCTCCTCCTCTTGCTCCTCTTCCTCCTCCTCTCCCACCTCCTCCTCCTCTCCCTCCTCCTCCTCTTGCTCCTCTTCCTCCTCCCCCTCCTCCCCTTCCTCCTCCTCCTCTCCCTCCTCCTCCTCCTCCTCCTCCTCCTCTTGCTCCTCCTCCTCTTGCTCCTCTTCCTCCCCCCCTCCTCCTCCTCCTCTTCTCCCACCTCCTCCTCCTCCTCTTCTCCCTCCACCCCTTCCTCCTCCTCTTGCTCCTCCTCCTCTTGCTCCTCCTCCTCTTGCTCCTCCTCCTCTCCCTCCTCCCCCCCTCCTCCTCCTCCCTCTCTTCCTCCTCCTCCTCCTCTCCCTCCCTCCTCCTCCTCCTCCTCTCCCTCCTCCTCCTCCCCCCTCCTCCCCCCCTCCTCCTCTTCATTCTCTTCATTCTCCTCCTCCTCCTCCTCCCTCCTCCTCCTCCCCTCCTCCTCCTCCCCTCCTCCTCCTCCTCTTCCTCCTCCTCCTCCTCCTCCTCTTGCTCCTCCTCCTCTCCCTCCTCCTCCTCCTCCTCCTCTTGCTCCTCCTCCTCTCCCTCCTCCTCCTCCTCCTCTTCTCCCACCTCCTCCTCCTCCTCTTGCTCCTCTTCCTCCTCCTCCCCCTCCTCTTGCTCCTCTTCCTCCTCCTCTCCCTCCTCTTCCTCCTCCTCTCCCTCCTCCTCCTCCTCCTCTTCTCCCACCTCCTCCCTCCTCCTCTTGCTCCTCCTCCTCTTGCTCCTCTTCCTCCTCTCCCTCCTCCTCCACCTCCTGTAAATCCACAGCTCGTGTCTCTTTTCCTCCTCAGGCTAAATAGACGCGCGTGGCCTCCAGCGGCCGATTTTGGATGCTGCGCGTGCCCGTGCGAGCGCGTGCCCGTGTGCTGGTACCCGCGGTGGTGGCGGGGATGCAGAGGGGCGGGGGGAGGGGAGACTCCGGGTGGCGTTATTAAAGCCGGAGTCTGGCGCTTTCCCGCATCATCCGCACGAGCCGCACGAGCCGCACGAGCCGCACGGAGGCTGCGCGGACACTCGGCCTCTCACCGCCCGCCGCGCCGCGCCTCCGTGCCATGAGAACCGCGCGAGCGCACCGGAGATGACGGACACGGAGCCGGGATCGGGATCTGGACCGTAGCGGCGTCTGTGGGAGCAAGATGGAGCGCGTGAGCGGAAAGGTACGTACGCAGCGGGGTCCGCGGCTCTGCTCCCCGGCGCGGGGCTCCGCGGAGCGGGGGAGCGGGCCGCGGAGGGCCGGGGGATGGAGCGGGGGTCCGCGGCTCTGCTCCCCGGCTCAAGCCTCACCAGAGCGGGGGAGAGCGCGGCGGAGGCCCGGGGGCGCGCACATGTGAGAGACGAGGCTGAACGCGGCGACGCATCACGGAAAATCACTGCGTTTGGATGTGTGCCGCCGCTGCCGCTGCCGCCGCCGCCGCCGCCGCCGCCGCCGCTGCTGCTGCAGTCTGAGGGGACCGGGACTGGACCGGGATTAAAACCAGCACTGAACCGGGACCGAACCAGGACAAAATACTGGACCAAGAAGGACAAAACCAAGACTAAATCTGGACTAAATCTGGACAAACCCCCCCCAAAAAACCTAGGGCAAAACCAGGACAAGGGCCGGACTAATCCCAGACTAAACCAGGACCAGACCAGGGCAGGACTAAACCAGGACCAGACCAGGGCAGGACTAAACCAGGACCAGACCAGGGCCACATAAACAGGACTAAACGCTGGACCTGGGTTGGTCGGTTTTGTCCTGGTTTAATCCTGGACAAAACCAAGACTAACCCAGAACCAGACTAAATACACGACCAAACCATAACTGAACCAAGACTAAGAACCAGACAAAATCTGGACTAGACCAAGCGGGACTGAACCAGGATCAAACCAAGACCAGAACCGGAGCTAAACACGGGACCGAATCTTATTAAACCAGGACGAAGAACTAAACCAGGACTAAACCAGGACCAGACCAGGGTTAGACCAATCAGGGCTAAAAAAGAAGAGAAGAACCAAAAGCCAACCTCAAACAAAAACAGAATCTACACCAAACCAGGTCTAACGAGTCCAGACCTGGTCCAAACCGGGTCTAAACCGGGACTAACGTGGACACAGAGACCGGGCTGCGTTGACGCGGGCGGTACGCATCCGTCACCGCGCGTCACAGCGGATCCGTGTCCCAGATTTGACGCGCCGCGGCCCGGTTCGGCTCGGGCCGTCTCCGGGACCTCACGCACGCACTCACGCACAGCACGTTCTCCCGCGCGCGCGTCCGACAAGGGCACGAGGCGTTCGGAACAGGTGCTCCGGGCCGCGCGCTTCTCCGGGATGTAGGTCGTGTTTGTGTCCGTGCGTCTGCGCGTGCGTCAGTACCGTGTGTCCGTGCGTCTGCGCGTGCGTCAGTACCGTGTGTCCGTGCGTCTGCGCGTGCGTCAGTACCGTGTGTCCGTGCGTCTGCGCGTGCGTCAGTACCGTGTGTCCGTGCGTCTGCGCGTGCGTCAGTACCGTGCGTCTGTAGCTCTGGAGGTCTCCAGTCCAACCTTATTTATGGCACATTTCTGGAGACATCACGTTTCCAAAGCGCTGCGCGGAGCAAAACAACATCAACAATCACTAAAAAGTCACAAAAACAGCTTAAAGCGTAAATAAAAAAATAAAATAAAAATAAGTCAATAAAACCAATAATTTAGAAAATGCAATAGAAAATCCTAGAAATAAAGATATTAGAGCGTCAGACCCCACAACTCTCTTGTCGGGTTAAATAATAATTGTATTTGGTGAATGGATTGACGCTCTGATGTTCTTTTTCGTGTCGTGTGGAGGGAAAGTGTGGCCTGGAGTCACAGAACCGTCAGCAGCTGCAGGAGTGGGTTTGACACGTGGTGCTTGGAGTTTTACGAATCTCAAGTCTTTGGCGTCCAAGTCCAAGTCCAAGTCCAAGTCCAAGTCCAAGTCCAAGTCCAAGTCCAAGTCTCTACTTTGACTTTCAAGTCTTTTCTGTCTTTCTTTTGTTTTTTCTTTTTTCGTTAAAGTTAAAGACTCTTCGCCGAAGTGAGACTCGCTCCTGGTTTTCCGGTCGCTGCAGGAAAACGGATTTGAGCCACCGTTTGATGATTTGGAGAAAATAAATCCAAATAGAGTCAGAGTCAGTGATTGTCCCGGTTTGGTTCAGTTTAAGGCGGTAACTATCGGTTATTTTGTAAACAAATTATTCTTTTGATTAATCGATTAGTTGTTCAGAACTCATGAAGTCCTGTGAATATGTCCTGGTTTAGTCCTGGTTTAGACCTGGTTTAGTACTGGTTTAGACCTGGTTTAATCCTGGTTTAGACCTGGTTTAGACCTGGTTTAGTCTTGGTTTAGTCCTGGTTTAGTCCTGGTTTAGTCCTGGTTTAGTCCTGGTTTAGACCTGGTTTAGACCTTGTTTAGTCCTGGTTTAGTCCTGGTTTAGTCCTGGTTTAGACCTGGTTTAGTCCTGGTTTAGTCCTGGTTTAGTCCTTGTTTAGTCCTGGTTTAGTCTTGGTTTAGTCCTTGTTTAGTCCTGGTTTAGTCCTGGTTTAGTCCTGGTTTAGTCCTGGTTTAGACCTGGTTTAGACCTGGTTTAGTCCTGGTTTAGTCCTGGTTTAGTCCTGGTTCAGTCCTGGTTTAGTCCTGGTTTAGTCCTTGTTTAGTCCTGGATTAGTCTTGGTTTAGTCCTTGTTTAGTCCTTGTTTAGTCCTGGATTAGTCTTGGTTTAGTCCTTGTTTAGTCCTGGTTTAGTCCTGGTTTAGTCCTGGTTTAGACCTGGTTTAGACCTGGTTTAGACCTGGTTTAGTCCTGGTTTAGTCCTGGTTTAGTCCTGGTTTAGTCCTGGTTTAGACCTGGTTTAGTCCTGGTTTAGACCTGGTTTAGACCTGGTTTAGTCCTGGTTTAGTCCTGGTTTAGTCCTGGTTCAGTCCTGGTTTAGTCCTGGTTTAGTCCTGGTTTAGACCTGGTTTAGTCCTGGTTTAGTCCTGGTTCAGTCCTGGTTTAGTCCTGGTTTAGTCCTGGTTTAGACCTGGTTTAGACCTGGTTTAGTCCTGGTTTAGTCCTGGTTTAGTCCTGGTTCAGTCCTGGTTTAGTCCTGGTTTAGTCCTGGTTTAGACCTGGTTTAGTCCTTGTTTGCCTAATTTTTTTGTTGTGTTTTGTTTGAGTTGACTCTTGCTGTGAGATTTGAGTCCTGGACTAAACCTGGACTAAATGAGGATTATTTTGGACCAGGACTCAGATCTGCTCTCTGGACCGGTCTTGGACTTGGTCTTGGACTTTGGCCCGGTCTAGACCTCTGATATGAGACATTCCACAGCGATTAGCCTCAGCATCTCTGCCCTCCACACGACCTTCACCCGCTCTCCCCCCTCTCCCCCCTCTCCCCCACGGCCCAGGATTAGCACGGCCCAGGCCAGAGTCCTGGTTTGGTCCGGGTTTAGACCTGGTTTGGCTGTGCTATTTTAAATATGGACCTGGTTCAGCAGGTTTTATTTTGTCTGGACCTGATTTTATCCTGTTTTTTCTGATGGGATTGGGTTAGTCCTGATTTAGTCCCGGTTCAGGCCCGGTTTATACCTGGTTTAGTCCTGGTTTAATCCTGGTTTAGTCCTGGTTTAGTCCCGGTTCAGTCCCGGTTTAGTCCTGGTTTAGTCCTGGTTCAGTCCTGGTTTAGTCCCGGTTCAGTCCCGGTTTAGTCCTGGTTTAGTCCCGGTTCAGTCCCGGTTTAGTCCCGGTTCAGTCCCGGTTTAGTCCTGGTTTAGTCCCGGTTCAGTCCCGGTTTAGTCCCGGTTCAGTCCTGGTTTAGTCCTGGTTTAGTCCTGGTTTAGTCCCGGTTCAGTCCCGGTTTAGTCCTGGTTTAGTCCTGGTTTAGTCCCGGTTCAGTCGGTTTAGTCCCGGTTCAGTCCAGGTTCAGTCCCGGTTCAGTCCCGGTTCAGTCCCGGTTTAGTCCCGGTTTAGTCCCGGTTCAGTCCCGGTTTAGTCCCGGTTCAGTCCCGGTTTAGTCCCGGTTTAGTCCCGGTTCAGTCCTGGTTTAGTCCTGGTTTAGTCCTGGTTTAGTCCTGGTTTAGTCCCGGTTCAGTCCTGGTTTAGTCCCGGTTCAGTCCCGGTTTAGTCCTGGTTTAGTCCTGGTTCAGTCCTGGTTTAGTCCCGGTTCAGTCCTGGTTTAGTCCTGGTTTAGTCCCGGTTCAGTCCCGGTTTAGTCCCGGTTCAGTCCCGGTTTAGTCCTGGTTTAGTCCTGGTTCAGTCCCGGTTTAGTCCCGGTTCAGTCCCGGTTTAGTCCTGGTTTAGTCCCGGTTCAGTCCCGGTTTAGTCCCGGTTCAGTCCTGGTTTAGTCCTGGTTTAGTCCTGGTTTAGTCCCGGTTCAGTCCCGGTTTAGTCCTGGTTTAGTCCTGGTTTAGTCCCGGTTCAGTCCCGGTTTAGTCCTGGTTTAGTCCCGGTTCAGTCCCGGTTTAGTCCCGGTTCAGTCCCGGTTTAGTCCTGGTTTAGTCCCGGTTCAGTCCCGGTTTAGTCCCGGTTCAGTCCTGGTTTAGTCCTGGTTTAGTCCCGGTTCAGTCCTGGTTTAGTCCTGGTTTAGTCCTGGTTTAGTCCTGGTTCAGTCCTGGTTTAGTCCTGGTTTAGTCCTGGTTTAGTCCTGGTTCAGTCCTGGTTTAGTCCTGGTTCAGTCCTGGTTTAGTCCTGGTTTAGTCCTGGTTTAGTCCTGGTTCAGTCCTGGTTTAGTCCTGGTTTAGTCCCGGTTTAGTCCCGGTTTAGTCCTGGTTTAGTCCTGGTTTAGTCCTGGTTTAGTCCTGGTTCAGTCCCGGTTTAGTCCCGGTTTAGTCCCGGTTTAGTCCTGGTTCAGTCCTGGTTTAGTCCTGGTTTAGTCCTGGTTTAGTCCTGGTTTAGTCCTGGTTCAGTCCTGGTTTAGTCCTGGTTTAGTCCCGGTTTAGTCCCGGTTTAGTCCTGGTTTAGTCCTGGTTTAGTCCTGGTTTAGTCCTGGTTCAGTCCCGGTTTAGTCCCGGTTTAGTCCCGGTTTAGTCCTGGTTTAGTCCTGGTTCAGTCCCGGTTTAGTCCCGGTTTAATCCTGGTTTAGTCCTGGTTCAGTCCTGGTTCAGTCCTGGTTTAGTCTTGACCCAAAAGTCTCACGTCAGTTAAAGTCTGATCATGTGATTTCCGGACTCAGATCACGTGATTGTGTGTGTGTGTGGGGGGGGTAATCTGATTTCTCTCTGATTGTGTCTGTTCTGGTTCTGACGAGAAAAAGGACGAACTGCAGCGACGAACACAAAATGAACGAGAAACGGCTCACAGTTCCAGGAGTCACTTTAAAGTCCCGTGTTGTGTGTCGTGTCGTGTTGTGTGTCGTGTCGTGTTGTGTGTCGTGTCGTGTTGTGTGTCGTGTCGTGTTGTGTGTCGTGTCGTGTTGTGTGTCGTGTCGTGTTGTGTGTCGTGTCGTGTTGTGTGTCTCGTTCTCACACTCAAATCCCAGAATGACACAACACACCTTTGTGGATTGTTTTTCATCACGTTTTGCGCGTCACTCGTAAATAACAGAAATGCAATTGTTCTAAAAAATCCATTCGTCGTTAAAAATAGATTTCGTGACTCACCTGCCATGCACCTGCCACGCACCTGCCAAACCCCAGCATTACACGAAAGTATCCTGCATTTTCCACATCGGTATAAGCCTTTAAACGTGCTCTGGAGTGCCTTTAATTTGCATCTCGTGTAAAAAAAAAAAAAAAAAAGTCATCCGTCACTGTGAAAACACTTACCGAGTGCATCCAGCAGGTGGCGCCAGCTCTGTACACAATCCAGTGAAGTGAGCGCTGAAAAGTCCTTATATTCGACCAGTAAACCCATTTACTAGGTCTAAACCAGGACTAAACCAGGTCTAAACCAGGACTAAACCAGGTCTAAACCAGGTCTAAACCAGGACTAAACCAGGTCTAAACCAGGACTAAACCAGGACTAAACCAGGACTAAACCAGGACTAAACCAGGTCTAAACCAGGTCTAAACCAGGACTAAACCAGGTCTAAACCAGGACTAAACCAGGACTAAACCAGGTCTAAACCAGGTCTAAACCAGGTCTAAACCAGGACTAAACCAGGTCTAAACCAGGTCTAAACCAGGACTAAACCAGGTCTAAACCAGGACTAAACCAGGACTAAACCAGGACTAAACCAGGTCTAAACCAGGACTAAACCAGGACTAAACCAGGTCTAAACCAGGACTAAACCAGGTCTAAACCAGGTCTAAACCAGGTCTAAACCAGGTCTAAACCAGGTCTAAACCAGGTCTAAACCAGGACTAAACCAGGACTAAACCAGGACTAAACCAGGTCTAAACCAGGTCTAAACCAGGTCTAAACCAGGTCTAAACCAGGTCTAAACCAGGTCTAAACCAGGACTAAACCAGGTCTAAACCAGGACTAAACCAGGTCTAAACCAGGATTAAACCAGGTCTAAACCAGGACTAAACCAGGTCTAAACTAGGACTAAACCAGGTCTAAACCAGGTCTAAACCAGGTCTAAACCAGGTCTAAACCAGGACTAAACCAGGTCTAAACCAGGTCTAAACCAGGACTAAACCAGGTCTAAACCAGCACTAAACCAGGTCTAAGCCAGGTCTAAACCAGGACTAAACCTGGTCTAAACCAGCACTAAACCAGGTCTAAACCAGGTCTAAACCAGGACTAAACCCGGTCTAAACCTGGACTAAACCTGGACTAAACCTGGTCTAAACCTGGACTAAACCGGGTCTAAACCGGGTCTACACCAGGACTAAACCAGGTTTAAACCAGGTCTAAACCAGGACTAAACCAGGTCTAAACCAGGACTAAACCAGGACTATACCTGGACTAAACCTGGTCTAAACCTGGACTAAACCTGGTCTAAACCTGGACTAAACCTGGACTAAATCAGGTCTAAACCGGGTCTACACCAGGACTAAACCAGGTCTAAACCAGGACTAAACCAGGACTATACCTGGACTAAACCTGGTCTAAACCTGGACTAAACCTGGTCTAAACCTGGACTAAACCTGGACTAAATCAGGTCTAAACCGGGTCTACACCAGGACTAAACCAGGTTTAAACCAGGACTAATCTAGGTCTAAACCAGGTTTAAACCAGGACTAAACCAGGACTAAACCTGGTCTAAACCTGGACTAAACCTGGTCTAAACCGGGTCTACACCAGGACTAAACCAGGTTTAAACCAGGTCTAAACCAGGACTAAACCTGGTCTAAACCAGGACTAAACCAGGTCTAAACCAGGACTAAACCAGGACTATACCTGGACTAAACCTGGACTAAACCAGGTCTAAACCGGGTCTACACCAGGACTAAACCAGGTCTAAACCAGGTCTAAACCTGGTCTAATCTCTGTTCTGTCCACAGGAGAGGCCTGGCTTGGACCCTGACCTGGACCCTTGCCTCTGCCTTTGAGCCATGCACTTCCTCCGGACTGAACCCTGACCCGTGCAGAGCTGACGCCTGACGATGCGCCCGCCCTGCCCTGGCCCTTGAGCAAGGCGCTGCTGCTGCCCTGACGTCATGCAGTGCTCCTGGAAGTCCGTGGTGCTCCTGGCCTTGGCGTCGGTGGCCATCCAGTACACGGCCATACGAACTCTGACCTCCACCTCCTACCTGCTGTGCCCCGCCCACTCCAACAGCAGCTCCGCCCCCTTCTCTGCCGACCCCGCCTTCGAGCGCGAGGACCTGAGGTGAGACGCCGCGCCGACTGTTTGGAAACGACTTTTGCGCCGTGGCTTTTGGCGTTTTTGGTCAGATTCACAATATCGACTTTCGTTGATTTTACTTTTTTGAAAGAAGCACAAACAGAAACTCCACAAACTCGAATTAGGGTCAAAACTGGAACAAAACCCCAAACTACACCTGAGCCAGGACTAAAGAAGGACTAGAACAGGTTCAAACCAAGTCCACATAAAATGCTCTGAGTCTAGGACAAAAACAAAGACAGAAAGTATAAATGCACCTTCATATTAATGTTTATAATAGACGGGATTCAAACGTCATCCAGATGAAACGTATGGCTCATGGTTCTTTCAATTTACAACAATTACACGTTTGTGTCTGAGGAACGCTAATCTGAAAAGTAAAATCTCCTTTTTGACATTTCCAATCCAATCCAACTTTATTTCTATTGCACTTTAAAAACAACACAGTTGACCAGAGTGCAGTACACAACAATATTAGTAAAACACAACAAATAGACACAGATACAGAAACACACACTGTACACTATAAAAGTCAACACATCAATGAAAAGCTAATGAGAAAAGGTAAGTCTTTAGCGCCGACTTGAAGACGGATAGTGACTCTGCCTGTCTAAGGTGCAGGGGCGGGGCGTTCCATAGTTTTGGACCCGCGACAGAGAAGGAGCGATCCCCTCTAAGTTTCCTCCTTGATGTTGGGAGTGACCTGCTGACCTGAGTGAGCACACAGGGGCGTAGGGCTGAACCAGGTCTGACAGATACTGAGGAGCCGTGAAGACATTTAAAAACAAATAAAAGGATTTTAAAATCAATGCGATAAGAGACAAGGAGCCAGTGCAAGGACTTTAAAACAGGCCTGATATGATTTCGCTACTTCATGATCTAAACCTTCATTTTCACCCAGAGCGTCGGGGAACGCTAACGTGCTTTAAAGTATTGCTAGCTGTGCCTTGAAAAAACGTCCAATTTGGATTCACAAATGGATTTAATCGAACAATTCACCACTTTGAAGCCTCCTGAACGTATTTCTACAACAACAAAGAGACAAAAACAACCACCATTACCAACCGGACAGAGGTGCGGACAGTATTCTCTGCTCTTTGTGCCACATTTTTCAAATAAAAGGTCTAATTTGGTCGTGTTGTAGTAGGTTGTGTGCCAGAGTATTTTTACAACTAAATAAAGTGTGCCACAACTCAAAAAAGGTTGAAAAACACTGATCTAAACCAGTGGTTCCCAAAGTGGGGGTCGCGAGATGATTTCAAGATCTAATTTGAATAAATATGACACTGTATTTGCTCTATTTTTCAAATTAAAAACAGTATTTCTTAAGAAAGTTTGGTCTAATAAGCAATAAACTATTAAAATAACCAATAATAAACCTGATTTAACATGATTTGACACTTAGAATCATTTTTCATTTTGCTTTGGGGATCAGTTTCTGGGCTATTTTGGGGTTCCCCGCCAGAAAAGTTTGGGAGCCCCTGATCTAAACAACTAAAACTAAGTAAAGACAAGATTATTTGTAGCACGCGTCGTACACAAAGTAATTCAATGAGCTTTAAACAGGAAAATATGCTTTAAAATCTCAAAAACATAAATAATCATTATACACTTCATGATTATTAAGTGAACAATGACTGAAAATGACTCCTGGATGGAAGTCGAAACGTCTTGATTTTCAAAACTGTGTCCAGATGACGACTCTGGGAGGGATTACGTCGATCGATTACACACTTAACTTCACAGAGAAGATGCAGATGAAGTCGTGCGCTCGTCTAAACAGCAGTTTTGAGTCTGAGTTTGAACATTGTCAGAGAGTTCTTCAGGAAAGTCACATCAAACTCCATGAAAACTCAGACTCTCATGTTTCGTGGCTGCGTTTTGCTCTGGTCGTGGGGAGAAAGTGTTGTTTTGCTGAGTCTATTATATTTTCATGAATTGCCATAATCTAAAGCGGACGTGATAAAAGCTTGGATTAAAAAGTGGTGACGTGATCAGATCTGCTTCACTTTGTCGAGCTGTAAAAGGCTGGTCTTCACAACTGCATTGATTTGGTCGTCAAGTTTAAAAAGAATCTATTTTTGCACCAAAGTTTATCTGGATGGACTTGCGTTGAGAGCTCGACTCTTGGAAAAGCTCCGGCCGAGTCATTGAGGAGAACATCCCTCTGTTTACATCATTTGGTCTGAGCAGGACGTCCAGAGCTGCTCTGACCTCGTCTAAACACAAGAGAGCGTCATCTGCACACAACTCAAACTACACTTTATGTTCCTGGAAAACTGGACACGCCGGAGAGACCATGACCCTGGGTTGACCTGGGAGGAGGAGCTGGAGGAGGAGCTGGAGGAGGAGCTGGAGGAGGAGCTGGAGGAGGTGTCTGGGGTGGAGGAAGTCTGTGAGTGAAAGGCACTGCACATGTCAGAGAGAGAGAGGACACAGCACCAACGACGTTAAGCTGCAGAATCAGCCCGACCTCGAACGCCCCGAGGTTTTCCAAACCAACAGTGAAATGTGACGATCAAATCAAACGCCACGACTGGATCCAACAGCGACAGAGCGCCGTGTGTCCAGAAGGTCAGAAGGTCAGAAGGTCATCAAGGACTCACAAACCTGACTCTGTCTGGGTTTAAGACCTGCCTGGAACAACTGAGGGGCATTTTCACTCACAAGGAGTCACTCCCACTTGTGACCAGCTACAGCCTTCCACCTGTGTCTGTAGGACCTGTGTCTGTAGGACCTGTGTCTGTAGGGCCTGTGTCTGTAGGACCTGTGTCTCCAGGACCTGTGTCTGTAGGACCTGTGTCTCCAGGACCTGTGTCTGTAGGACCTGTGTCTGTAGGACCTGTGTCTGTAGGACCTGTGTCTGTAGGACCTGTGTCTGTAGGACCTGTGTCTCCAGGACCTGTGTCTCCAGGACCTGTGTCTCCAGGACCTGTGTCTGTAGGACCTGTGTCTCCAGGACCTGTGTCTCCAGGACCTGTGTCTGTAGGACCTGTGTCTGTAGTGTTGTGGAAATTCTGTCTTGTGCATAGTCTTAACAAGGGCACCTCCATTTCTACCATTGTTGACATTTCTGAGTGGTTAGCTCTATCTACGACGGGCGTCATCCCACTGGTACAGAATTTGTCCTTCTCTAATATTATCAGATTCCATGGTGAACTTGTCTGCCAAAAGTGGTATGCTATGCACTTCTCATTTTATCTCGGCCAGCTTGTCTCCAAGCTGGCCTTCTTACCACTATTTCCATCCTCACCTCCTCCATCACCGTGTGGTCCATCCTCACCTCCTCCATCACCGTGTGGTCCATCCTCACCTCCTCCATCACCGTGTGGTCCATCCTCACCTCCTCCATCACCGTGTGGTCCATCCTCACCTCCTCCATCACCGTGTGGTCCATCCTCACCTCCTCCATCACCGTGTGGTCCATCCTCACCTCCTCCATCACCGTGTGGTCCATCCTCACCTCCTCCATCACCTCCTCCATCACCGTGTGGTCCATCCTCACCTCCTCCATCACCTCGTCCATCACCGTGTGGTCCATCCTCACCTCCTCCATCACCGTGTGGTGCTGGAGCCACAGCCAGGGACAAACACAGACTACAGTACATTGTGCGCTCTGCTGAGAAGGTGATCGGCTGCAGCCTTCCATCTGTCCAGGACCTGTGTGTCTCCAGGACTCGGGGACGAGCAGGTCGGATCACAGCTGACCCTTCTCACCCTGGACACGGACTATTTGAGCCACTCCCCTCGGGCAGGAGGCTACGGTCCATCCGGACCAGAACCTCCCGCCACAAGAACAGTTTCTTTCCCTCTGCCGTTGGACTCATGAACACTTTGTAACACCTGTCACTTCAACAATAATACTATTTAAGAACAATCTATTTGCACTACTCATTTGCACATTGCACTATCTGCCAACTGTACATTCTGTATATAGTCTATCTTAGTCTATTTTATTCTTAATTTTATGCATGCCTTTTTATATATTTTTTATATTTTATCCTTTGCTTTATGTTGCACCTACGCCGAAGCAAGTTCCTACGTTTGTGAATTTCACTGACAATGGCAATAAACAGTTTCTGATTCTGATTCTGATTCTGATTAAACCTCTGTGTATGGAAGCACAGTCAGGCTTGAATAGCCAATACTAGCACAATGTGTTGAGTATTCAAGTCGCCGGGTCCGGACTGATGGTAAATAAACTTCTCCTGCCTCAGACATCCAGAGTCTCCTGCCTCTCCTTACAACTCTAGGACTCGTTGGGACAACACTTGTTTTCCCTAACATGTAGGACCTGTGTCTGTAGGACTTGTGTCTGTAGGACCTGTGTCTGTAGGACCTGTGTCTGTAGGACCTGTGTCTGTAGGACCTGTGTCTGTAGGACCTGTGTCTCCAGGACTCGGAGCAGGTCGATCACAGCTGACTCTCACCTGGACATGGACTATTTAAGCCCCTCCCCTCGGGCAGGAGGCTACGGTCCAGACCAGAACCTCCATCTGGACCAGACCCTCCATCTGGACCAGACCCTCCACCTGGACCAGACCCTCCATCTGGACCAGACCCTCCACAGATCAGACCTGTCCCTCTGTTGGACTCATCAACACTTTACACCTGACACTTTAACAAGAACATTATAAAGAGCTCTGTTTGCTCTTCTGTCTGTCCAGCTGCACATGTCTGTGTTTAGTCTATTTAATTTAATTTAATTTAATTAAATTTAATTAAATTATATTTTATGTAATTTGATTTAATTTAATTTGATTTAATTTGATTTAATTTAATTTTATTTAATTTATTATATTTTATTTTATTTTTAAATTTTTTTATTTTTATTCTTATACATGCCTCTTTATATATTTTATTATATTTTATTAATTGTTTTATGTTGCACTTCACGCCGAAGTTCTTCTGTTTGTGAATTTTGATCCCTGACAATGACATTAAACCCGTTCTGATTCTGATTGATTGATTCTATTCCACGTAAACTATTTTCCATCAGGTCAGACCCCACAGAGCTCCTGTAGCTCGTCTGATGATGAGGTCAGAGGTCAGGGCTGTGTTTTTAGGGGGATCACGTCATCAGGAAAAACACGTAGGATCCGTTTAAAAACAGAGTAAGAGGCTCAAACTGATCACCAAAGCACATTTAAACCTTCTGTGCATCCGTGTCTTTTCACCGACAGGGGCGGCTGTGACGAGGAGCACCTGCCGAACTCCACGCGCCGGACGCAGGTGCTGCTCCTGACCACCACCCGCTGTGGCTCCACCTTCATCGGGCAGCTCCTCAACCAGCACCCGGACGTCTTCTACCTGTTCGAGCCGCTCTACCACGTCCAGGCCTCCATCGTCCCGCGCATTCACCTGCCGTCCGACAGACAGGTACACGCCTGACGCAGCCTCAGCCACGAAGGGTTTGTGATCGTGGCAGGGCCGGGCAACACGCGATAAAAACAGAATAATGAGCTGGTCCCTGTGACAATCTGCTGTTTTTATGACATCGTCATATCGTGATTGACTGTTTGTGTCTTTAATGCAGCTGTCTGTTCAAATACACTTTTTCTCCTGATGTTTAGCCTCTGAAGCCTCTGAGCAGATGACTTTATTTACCTCTTAAAGGCCAGAGCTGCACAATTAAACAAAACTGACACAAAATCGTAATTTTAATGGATGCAATTAGCAAATCGCAAAGACCATCATCATCATCATGCAGCTCTATTAAAGGCAACAGAAAAAACAAAGTGAACACAAAAACACAAAGTTTAAAATGACAGGAAGTGGAGCTGAGTCCCTCTTTGATGTCATCAAAAGGCGACGTACCATTGAAAACACAGAGACAGTTTACACATTTTTCTGACAGTTTAAACCATCATTCAGAAAAAAGGGTGTTATCAGGGATTGCTATTTGTCAAATCATAACCACTGTGTCGTGTGTGTGGATGTGGGCCTTGTTTACAGTCTGGTTGCTATGGTAACAGTTGTAGAATTGTCATATTTGTGCTCATGTTCAACCATAAAAAAAAAAAAAAAAAAAAAAAACACAACTGAAAGCAACAAAAACGCAACTGAAGGCAGAAAAAAATCAACTAGAAGTGACAAAAACACAACTAGAAGCTGTTAAAAGTGCAACTAAAAAAGGCGACGTACGATTGAAAACACAGAGATAATTTATCAAATCAAATCAAAATCAAATCAATTTATTTTTATAATGCCCAAAATCACAACAACAGTTGCCTCGATGGGCCACAGGTAAAAGCAGTTCAGATAACTGTCCCAGAATGCCCCTGTCCTTTGACCCTCCTTCGCGGCGAGGAAAAACTACAAAAAACCCCACGGGACAAAGTATAAACCTGAGGAGAACCACAGTGAAGGAGAGATCCTACTCCCACGGACGGACAGGCTGCAGATGAACTAGGACTGACGCATCCACTTGGACTGAACCAGAACCACTCAAGAGGGAGGAGGCTTTAAAGAGTTCCTCCAGAACCACTCAAGAGGGAGGTGGCTTTAAAGAGTTCCTCCAGAACCACTCAAGAGGGAGGTGGCTTTAAAGAGTTCCTCCAGGCGGACGAGGAGCAGTCCACCAGTGTAGAGAGATCCTCCAGCAGGAGATGAGGAACAGTTAATCTACAGCAACGACACATTTTTCTGACAGTTTAAACCATCAACAATAAAGGGCGTTATCAGGGATTATTTACTGTCAGTTCTAACTATTGTGTGATGTGTGTGGATGTGGGCCTTGTTTACAGTCTGGTTGCTATGGTAACAGTTGTGGAATTGTCATATTTGTGCTCATGTTAACCAGAAAGTGACATTATAAACTTTACACAAACTGTAAAACAAAAAAACGACAAAAAAACGCAAAAAACAAACAAACAAACAAACAAACACACAACTGACAGCAACAAAACGCAACTGAAGGCAGAAAAAAGTCAACTAGAGCAGTGGTTCTTAAACTAGGGGTCGGGGCCCCAATGGGGTCGCGAAATGATTTCCAGGGGTCCCCAGATGATGGGCAAGAATTTATACAATAGAATTAAACAAGGCTTGACACCTTCAAAGGTCTAGGTCTATATTCTCAAAATAAAGTCAAACATTAGATATGAGGCTAATTTATCACTTTGAGTGTTGCCTATTTTTTGTGTTTGTGGGTCACGAATATGAACTATTTTTATTTTTGAAATTAACCCAGTGACACCGTCATAAAAAGGTGTCAGTTGTGTTTAAATTGTCTGTTTTCAATGGTACGTCGCTTTTTGATGACATCACAGAGGGGTTCCATTTTAACACTCAGCTCTTCTTCCTGTAATTTTAAACTTTTTTTTTCTTCACAATTTTCTCGCAAACTGCTTCTGGACTGATGTAAAACTCTGATCAGTGTTTACCACAGGTGCCCTCCCACCAAACTAAGTCAGAATTAGACAAACATGAGAACCATCATATAGACTTTAATGTGGTCGATGAGTTGGTTCACATCTTTAAAGTCTAAATGACGGTTCTCAAAATGTTCTAATTATGGCTTAGTTTGGTGGAAGGGCACCTGTGGTAAACATTCATCATAGTTTTACATTTGTGAAGTTGCAGTTTGTGAAGAAAATTTAAAAATTAAAGTGTAAAATGACAGGATGTAGTGCTGGGTTCTAAAATGGAATCCCTCTGTGATGTCATCAAAAAGCGACACGCCGCTGTAAAAACAGAGACAACTTACACACAACTGACGCACATTTTTGACGGTTTAAACAGAATAAAGATGTTATCAGATATTATTAATTGTCAAATCGTAGCTATGGTGTAATTTATGTGTATTTTGGAGCTTGTTCTTAAAACGGTTGCTATGGTAACAGTTGTGTAATCACCTCTAACTGTGTCATATTTGCTGCTCATGTCCAACCAGGAAGTGACATCATAAAAATTATGAAAACTGTCAAACTGGGGGCAAACAGGCAAAATGTTTAGTCAAATCTTAAATAAAATCATGCTGACTGTGTTTTAATGAAAGTCTAACCTGTCATGTAGACTTTAAGTGTGACATCTATAAATCTTATAAAACAAACAAAACAATGCAGTCGACACCAGACATTAAACAGATAACTTACCCAACACGACATTGTTATGATGTAAAGCGGTGGTTCTCAAAGTGGGGGTCGGGAGCCCTCGGCGGGTCTCGAGATGATTTCAAGATCTAATTTTAATTCTTTTTTACATTAAAAATTGTATATTTTGTGAAATAAGGCCCAATAAGACTATAAACTATTCAAATAACCAACATTAAACCTGATTTAAGGCGCTTGGACTTAAAATGATTACTATATTCATTTTCATTTTGCTTTGGGGTCCCCAGTTGGTTGCGTGGCTATTATGGGGGTCCTGGCCAGAAACGTTTAGGAACCCCTGATGTAAAGTTAGAAAAGTTTAGCATTCTTATCGTCACACCTGTGTTTTTGTGTCAGACCGTGGCATGTTTTCGCGGCTCAAACGTCACGTGTTGTTACCGTGACGTGTTTCTCAGATTATTTAAACACATCTTCCTCCTCGGAGCAGTAAAACAACAGCGCCATCTGCAGTTTGAACAGTTTCCCAGACGTAAGGAAGTCGGGACGCCTCCTTCTCCCTCGGGCTTCCAAACAGTGTGTCGCTCTCCGTGTCAATGACCTCAGCGTTGTCCCGAGGAGGTGGTTCTCCTGCTTGCAGTGGACAAAATGGCGGATGGTAGCTGCCGTTGTTCTACTTTTCACTTAATGGCTTCTGTTCTTGGGATGTGGCTGTCGTACTTTGAGCGCTGATGCTGTGTTTGCTGACGGCCCGTTGTGCTGTCCCTGTGATCCTCCCGACGTACGGCAGCGTCATCATTGTCCCGTTTCCTTTTTCTGTGTCCGACGTCTGTTCGAATCAGCCGCAGACGCGTCACGGTAACATCACGGCAACAGCAGCTGAAACGCGACACAAAATACAGGTCGGACTGAGAATCCTAAACTTATTCAAACGCGAAGACCTAATTGGATGATGTTTTCACCTTATTACGGAAGTTGCCGTGGGCGCCGCCGTCTTGTTTCCGTTGTAGTTCACACGGGGCAGACGAGCTCAACAGAAAATAAGTTCTACTCGACTAAAAAGACGTTTTCAGGAAATCGTTGCGTTGTGACTTGTTGTTGCTCGTGTTCATTTTACACAAATCAATCTACTTTATGTAACATTTTAGCGGCGAGACTTGTTCACCATTAGCTTTAACGGAGTCCTCGTCAAACAGAAGTGCGTATTTCTGGCAAAAAGAGGCAAAAGTGGGCGGGGCGGAACAAGGTGACTAGAGCGAATGAAAAGAATTGAGTGCTGATTACCTTTGAATCTGATTTGATCGTCTCATTCTCGGACCTCTCTCTGCAGGTGATGCTGGGGGCCAGTCGTGACCTCTTGTGGAGCCTGTTCCAGTGTGACCTTTACGCCCTGGAGAGCTACATCCGCCCCGCGCCGACCAACCACATGCTGGACAACCTGTTCCGCCACAGCGCCAGCCGGATCCTGTGCCAGCAGCCCGTGTGCCAGGCCTTCAAATCCGGCGACACGTGGGAGGAGTGGCAGTGCAAAAAGAAGTGCCACCCGCTCAACCTGACGCTGGCGGCCCAGGCCTGCCGCGCCAAACCCCACGTGGCCATGAAGACGGTGGGTTCAGCCGGGTTCTGTCCCCCGGAACCAAAGAGCAAGCTGCCCAAGAGCTGCCTGCATTTGTCTTAAATTATTCAGTATTTATTTAATTTCAACAAACTACTGCAAAAACTGGAAATGTTCCTCAACAAATTATATTTCCGCTGTGCCATAACGGTAGGGTTTCCACAGCACTTTTCTAAACCCCAGCCTCGTGTTGCAGGTGCGTGTGCCGGTGGTCGAAGACTTACGCCCCCTGCTGGAGGACCCTCGCCTCAACATTAAAGTGATCCAGTTGGTTCGGGACCCTCGGGGGATCCTCAGCTCCAGGATCGAGACTTTTCGGGACCTGTACCGGCTCTGGGGCATCTGGCAGGCCACAGGACGACGTCCGCACACCCTCGAGACCCGACAGTTCACCACCATCTGTGACGACTTCTACAGCTCCGTGTCCACCGCGCTGAGCCGGCCCGCCTGGCTCAGGGGCAGGTACTGACCCAGGACTCAACCAGGACTAAACCATAGGTCTGTGCCACAAAGCTGGTTGAACTTATCCTGGATAGACTAAAGCTCATTTTATACTTGACACATCTGCAAGGTTTTGTGAGGGTCATTTTTGCTGACACGCCCCCTTGTGTGCTGTCCACATGAGGCCATGGGTCTTGTCCAGAAAAAGGTGGCTTGTCCTCTTCAGGTGGAGAGTCCTTGCCTCAAATGCAGGAGTTCCAGTATCTCGGGGTCTTGTTCAGAGGGAAGGATGGAGCGTGAGATTGACAGGCGGATCGGTGCAGCGTCTGCAGTGATGCGGGCGCTGTATCGGACCGTTGTGGTGAAGAAAGGGCTGAGCCGAAAGACAAAGCTCTCAGTCTACCAGTCAATCTATGTTCCTAGACTCACCTGGTCATGAGCTTTGGGTAATGACGGAAAAGACAAGTTTGCTCCTCTGGGTGGCTGGGCGCTCCCTCAGAGACAGAGGAGCTCAGTCACACAGCAGGAGCTCGGAGTAGAGCCGCTGCTCCTCCACGTCCAGAGGAGCAGCTGAGGCTCAGTATTTGCTCTGGAGCCTCCTGGACGCCTCCCTCTGGAGGTGTTCTGGGCATGTCCCACTGGGAGGAGGCCCTGGGGCAGACCCAGGACACACTGGAGGGACTGTCTGTGTTCTGTCTCTCTGTGGCCTGGGAACGCCTCGGGATCCCCCCGGAGGAGCTGGAGGAAGTGTCTGGGGTGAGGGAAGTCTGGGCTGCCCTGCTCAAGCTGCTGCCTCAGCGACCCATGAAGTGGACGAAAATGGAGTGGTGTCAGGCAAAAATGTGTAACTACGTGAACAGTTTGTATGTAAATTAGCCCCTAGATCCCATTTCTACTGTCTGCAG
This sequence comes from Rhinogobius similis, assembly GCA_019453435.1. Taxonomy (NCBI): domain Eukaryota; kingdom Metazoa; phylum Chordata; class Actinopteri; order Gobiiformes; family Gobiidae; genus Rhinogobius; species Rhinogobius similis. The sequence continues at coordinate 44,186,159 of CM033621.1, forward strand.
GAGGAAGGGACCGACAGACTCTAAACACCACCATCGTTATCTCCACCGCACTCTGTGTCTCATTTACGCCTGAAATTACATGCAGGAAGTATAATCCAAACTTAACCATGACATGAACGTCTAGCCCTACTACAAGGGCTTCACCACTCGCTCTGTCAACCTCTGTTCACAGACTTAAGGGTGAAGTCGGCACCAGCCAACCAATCAGAACAAAGAACCCTCGAGCATGAGGAACTGGAAGTCATAATCACAAAATATATGAAGAAATAATAAATAAAACCAGAGCCAACAGAAGCGCTGCGTTCATGTGGAGAGCAAACAGCACAGAATATCATTCATGAATAAAACAGACTAAAGCACAAATGTGTTAAAGTCATGAATGTCACGATACAGAGCCGTGCACTGAGTCTGTGCAAAGTGTAAAGACTCGATCCTTGTACATTCAGTGTTTAATTCTGGGGCCTTTCTGTGGTGAGTTTGCATTCTCTGTGAGGCTTCTCCTCCCACTAAAACATGTGCAGTAGTATTTGGTGGGTGAATGAGAGTGTGTTATGAGAGTGAATGTGGCTCAAAGGATGGAAACCAGCTCATGACCACAATCCGGTGTGATTACATTTTTTTGATTATTGTGTGCCAGCACTAAATGTAATACACTATGATCAGAGATAATGGTATTATTACATGAGGCACTCTGAGCACTTCCTCGTATCTACACCTACTGCACTGCGCTCTGTCCCGGCGGCTCCTTCGGCTCACAGCCAGAGCTGTACTTTTACAACACCCAGGTCCAAATACAGATGACCATAAAAGTATACAGCCTGTTATAATAATGAAAATAATATTGCAATAATGTTTTTACTGGCTGGTGTTATCGTAGGCCATTTATTTGACAGACTCCCAGAATATTCTGACTCTGTGTCTCGACTTGTAACAGAACCATCTCAGATACACTGGATTCTCATCTCTGATTGGGCAAAGTATCACCTTCTTGTCTTCCTGTTGCCATGGAGATCCGCCGTGATAGACAGTGATCCAGCCTCACAGTACCAGGTTAACCGAAGTGACCTTGCTAAAATTCTAATCCAGCTCCATGGTACAGGCCTCTGGGCAAAACCACTCAACTTAATTCAATTCATTTTTGTAGCACCCAAAATCTCATCAACAGGTAGAAAGTAGATTAAAGGTTGAATGGAGGATTTCGGGCAACAAATCAGAACCTCATTTCCTCGTGGGTAGCACAAATAACTGGTCCGCTCAGGTGTCAATCATTCTCTGGTGCTAGTGCCCGCCCACAGGCTCGTCCAGGGGAAACGCTCGCTCCCCTGGGTGGTTGATATGCTAGTGTGTTTATGTAGCAGGAGGTTAGCGGCGAGTTCCGTCATTGTAGGTCTAAACTTTCATCCGCGAAGTACCGAAATGGCTGAGGGACGAAAGAGAAAGACTGCAGAGGAAAGAAACAAAAGGCGTGTTATTCTGGGGGAATCGTTTACGCGCTGGCAAGCATTGAAAGCACAAAACAGGCTTCCGACTGATGCCTCCGCTGCAAACTTTCTGCTGGACAGGTAACTGTTTATCTGACTCTTTTTTAGCTTATTGTATGTGGAGTGTATTATTAAATCTTCTTGGCGGAGGTTGTCGTGAGAAAGCGACACCAATCGTCTTGTAAACAAATGCACATGGAGCAGTGCTGCTGGTGCTCGTGCACGAGGTTTGGTAGGTGTTCACTCAGGAGAAACGGGGGGAGGGAGGGGGAACCTGCACATGCGCTTTTTCAAAAAAAGGACTAACAGTCGCAGATTTTCAAATCGGCGAGAAATCCTCCATTCCACCTTTAAATAAACAATGTTCAAGAGAATTTGGCAAATGAATAACTGTCCCAGAGCGCCCCCTGTCTGTGACCTCTGAAAACTACAAAAACCCTGTGGGAAAAAGTACAAACCTGGAGGAGAACCACATGAAGGAGAGATCCTCCTCCCACAGACGGACAGGACCCTCTGGAGGAAGGAAGGAGGATCATCTAGTGTAGAGAGAGTTCCTCCTGGCAGACGAGGAACAGTTCATCTAGTGTAGAGAGAGTTCCTCCAGGCAGAGGAGGAACAGTTCATCTAGTGTAGAGAGAGTTCATCCAGGCAGATGAGAGGCAGTTCATCGAGTGCAGAGAGAATTCCTTCAGACAGATTAGGAACAGTTCATCTAGTGTAAATAGAGTTCTTCCAGGTAGATAAGAAACAGTTCATCTAGTGCAGAGAGAGTTCCTCCAGACAGACAAGGAACAGTTCATCTAGTGTAGAGAGAGTTCCTCCAGACAGACAAGGAACAGTTCATCTAGTGCAGAGAGAGTTCTTCCAGGTAGATAAGAAACAGTTCATCTAGTGCAGAGAGAGTTCCTCCAGACAGACAAGGAACAGTTCATCTAGTGTAGCGAGAGTTCTTCCAGGTAGATAAGGAACAGTTCATCTAGTGTAGAGAGAGTTCTTCCAGGTAGATAAGTAACAGTTCATCTAGTGTAAAGAGAGTTCCTCCAGGTAAATGAGGAATAGTTAATTTAGTGCAGAGAGAGTTGCTTCAGACAGATGAGGAACAGTTCATCTAGTGTAACTAGAGTTCTTCCAGGTAGATAAGGAACAGTTCATCTAGTGTAAAGAGAGTTCCTCCAGGCAGATGAGGAGTTTCCGGGTCTACCAGGACTGAACCAGGACTTAACGAGTACTAAATCTTGACCAAACCAAGAACGAACCACAGCAAACCCTCCTGTGACCCCTCTGTCCTCAGGTACATGCTGGTGCGCTACGAGGACCTGTCCAGGAACCCGCTGCAGAAGACCAGGGAGATCTACGACTTCGTGGGCCTGACCATGACCCCGGGCGTGGAGGAGTGGATCCGCGTCAACACCAGGGCCACCAACGACGCCCAGGCCAAGGACAAGTACGGCACGATGCGCGACTCGGCGGCCAACGCGGAGAGCTGGCGCCTGAAGCTGCCGTTCGACATGGTGGAGTACAGCCAGGGCGCGTGCCAGAAGGCCCTGAGGCAGCTGGGATACCGCGAGGTGCGCTCCGCCGACGAGCTCAGGAACGTGAACGCGTCCCTGGTCCAGGAGAAGACTTTTGTACCGTTTTTGTAGATCGCAGAGGACTATTTTTGATACGCATCGTTGCCTTACGTTCCTCTGTGCGTGTTGCGTTGGGTGTGCGTCTGAGAGGACAGAGCCGGCACGACCAGCGCCAAGCACAACTCGGTAACTCGCAGTCAATCTCCGTGCGTTTCTACTCAGTGCCATCACGTAAGTTATTTTACAGAGGCCCGATACTGTTTTTAATTCAGCCTTTTTTCAATGACGTTTGGACACTTTAAAGGAGAGATATAGAACAATTATTTTTTTAAGCTTTTAACCATGTTATATTGTTGTTCCTCATCAAAAGCATGTCTGGAGTCGTGTTAAGCTTCATTCACGCTTCCTGTTTACGAGATCGTCTTCTCTGCTCCTTCTCTGAGCCTCACAAAACACTATCAATCTCCCTGATTTGTGACATCAGCTGTAGAGATCCAGAGGTCTGTTTTTTCGTGCTGTTTTTAAGCCCATAAATCATCACCGGACGCATTTTGAGGCAAGCTAGCTTTTGTTTATTCGTAATACTTAAAACTCAAGGACATTTTCGCAATCCTGGTTGAAATAATCGATCGCACAAAACAGAAACGAACTCTAAAATGAACCACAAAAGTGCATATATTTATGTAACATTTGATTTCAGACAGATATGTTTTTGATGCAGGAACAACGTGATAACTTCACAGAGGTTGAAACACTTCCGTCCAGTAGAATACACCATCGCACAAAAACGGTTTAATCAAGACTTACCGAGTTCTGCTTTACATTTCTGAAACACATTTGTCCTGAAGTACAAACCGTCGGAGGAGTCCACTGACTGCATGTCTTCACTGGTTCACTCTGTGGGACTTTGGAGAACTTTGTTTTGACCGTAGCACTTATAAAAGGTACACTCCGAAAACAAATCCTCTTCACGAGTGTCAATGCAGAGCGTCACTTCTTTTGAGTAGTTTTGACTCCTTTTTATGACCGGTGTAAACACGTTTTAATTTATTGAGTAAAATGACCTGTGGCTCTGATTGAAGCGGCTCAGACGACAAAAGTACGTCACAATTAGGGGACTTTATGGCGCTTTCACACTTGTTAAACTGAGCCCACTTTTGACTTTGGTCCTGTTCTTGTTTTGGTCTAATCCAGGTTCAGTTTCTGGTTCAGTCCTGGTTGGTCCCAGTTTTGGTGACTGAGCAAGTGTGAACGCACCGTTAAAACAAATTGAATGTCCACGGAAGCATTTTTCTGACAAAACTGTTTTAGGACGAGAACTACAATGAATCATACCATACCATACCATACCAACTTTATTTATAAGGCACTTTAAACACTTTTTACAGTCGGCCAAAGTGCCGTACACAAAACAAAAAATCACATTGTATTAAAAGCTGGGAAAAAGTTGCGTTTTTAGAAGTGATTTAAAAACAGACAGAGATTGAGCCTAATCTCTAAAAGCAGCTGATTCCACAGTCGCAACTGAAAAAGCACGGTCCTGAGGGCTGGAGAGGGCGGGGCATCAGGTGGATCAGATCAGAGAGGTACGAGGGGGCGAGGCCATTCAAACATTTAGAACAGGCATGTCCAAACTCAGGCCCGGGGGCCAAATGCGGCCCTCAGACCCTTTTTCTTGGCCCTTAGTCTTCCTGGTGAACTGGCCCACATTGTCCTGATAAGTACTATTTACAGCACATTTCAGATTTTCTACAATTCCAACCTAAATAACTAACATTTTGGTGCAGCACAGACCTGATATTAAGGCACTGAGACTGAATGTAGATGTGGTGGAGCTTAAAACATCAGATAAATGCAGCTTTTTTAACGTTTCACGATTGATTTGTGGCCCTCAGTTTGGTCTATATTTCAACATGTGGCCCTCGATGGAAAAAGTTTGGACACCCCTGGTTTAGAAGTAAACAAAAGAATCTTAAAATCTACTCTAAAATGCACGATATGTTTCACGGCTGCCGTTTTATCGCCGGCGCGGCTGTGATCCAAGAAAGAGTTCAAACATATTTGGAAAACCCAGAGCTCAAGCGAGGCACGTTTAGAATCGACATCACGACCTCCTTCCAAAGTCTCAATGGAACGCCTTCATTCCAAACGATGGTCCAGTTCCACACGTCGGCGTCGGTGCATTTTTAACGGGAGCGTTAGCATTAGCCGCCAAACTTCGCAAACACCTTCGTGAAACACCAGGAACAACCACTCGTCACATTGTGCTGTTTTTGTGAAAATGCTTCAATGACACATAAACGGAGATAAAGTCCATGGTGGCGCTGTTGTTCCAGATCACTGGTCACATGTCGGTTCTTAGTTTAATCTTTGTCTCACCGTGAAACCTTCGACCAGGGGCGGACTTACCTTTAGGCAACAGGCCACAATTGCCTTGGGCCCCCAACCTGAAGGGGCCCCCAGTCAATCATAGACTCAAAAAACTCTAAAACTGTTTCTTTTCTCTCAATATCACATTAAAGTAGTGCAGTGTACTTTTAGACAAGAAAAAGACCAACAAAATAGTCTGAGATCGTCCCAGCCCCCCAAATGAAACTAAATAGTAAATAAAACATTATGAAATTACAAATGAATATCATGGATTTAAATCGACTGAACATGTGTAAAATGCACCAACAAACGGGAAATATGGTCTGGTTTCTTAAAGATTTTTCTGGGGAAGGACCCCCAGACCCCCTGTTTAAAGCTGTATAGAACATGTAAGATTTAAATGTAAAAAAAAAAAAAAACAACAAACACCTAAAGCTTCCCTCAAGAACAATCCAACAGACAAACAAAAACAGCACACGACACACTGCTCTGTGAGACGTCAGCGCTAAAAACAACACGTTTCAGGCAAAAGTTGAGCCTCTGTTTTGTGTTTGTGAAAAGTAAACCCTAACAATTTAACTCTTGACGCACTTTTATCTCTGTGTTTTATCAGAACACAATAAAACCAGGACTAAACCTGGACTAAACCAGGTCAAAACCAGGACTAAACCTGGTCTAAACCAGGACTAAACCAGGTCTAAACCAGGACTAAACCAGGACTAAACCAGGTCTAAACCAGGACTAAACCTGGTCTAAACCAGGACTAAACCAGGTCTAAACCAGGACTGAACCAGGTCTAAACCAGGACTTAACCAGGACTAAACCAGGTCTAAACCAGGACTAAACCAGGTCTAAACCAGGACTAAACCTGGTCTAAACCAGGACTGAACCAGGTCTAAACCAGGACTAAACCAAGAGTAAACCAGGTCTAAACCAGGACTAAACCAGGTCTAAACCAGGACTAAACCAGGACTAAACCAGGATTAAACCAGGACTAAAACAGGACTAAACCAGGTCTAAACCAGGTCTAAACCAGGTCTAACCCAGGACTAAACCAGGTCTGAACCAGGTCTAAACCAGGCCTAAACCAGGACTAAACCCGGTCTAACCCAGGACTGAACCAGGTCTAAACCAGGACTAAACCAGGTCTAAACCAGGACTAAACCAGGTCTAAACCAGGACTAAACCCGGTCTAAACCAGGCCTAAACCAGGACTAAACCTGGTCTAAACCAGGACTGAACCAGGTCTAAACCAGGACTAAACCAGGAGTAAACCAGGTCTAAACCAGGACTAAACCAGGGATAAACCAGGTCTAAACCAGGACTAAACCAGGTCTAAACCAGGACTAAACCAGGTCTAAACCAGGCCTAAACCAGGACTAAACCAGGACTGAACCAGGTCTAAACCAGGCCTAAACCAGGACTAAACCAGGTCTAAACCAGGACTAAACCAGGTCTAACCCAGGACTGAACCAGGTCTGAACCAGGTCTAAACCAGGACTAAACCAGGACTGAACCAGGTCTAAACCAGGACTAAACCAGGTCTAAACCAGGACTAAACCAGGTCTAAACCAGGACTAAACCAGGACTAAACCAGGTCTAAACCAGGACTAAACCAGGACTAAACCAGGACTAAACCAAGACTAAACCAGGTCTAAACCAGGACTAAACCAGGTCCAACCCAGGGCTGAACCAGGTCTAAACCAGGACTAAACCAGGACTAAACCAGACCTAAACCAGGACTAAACCAGGACTAAACCCGGTCTAAACCAGGCCTAAACCAGGTCAAACCCAGGACCTAACCAGGACTAAACCAGGTCTAAACCAGGACTAAACCAGGACTAAACCAGGTCCAAACCAGGACTAAACCAGGTCTAAACCAGGTCTAAACCAGGACTAAACCAGGTCTAAACCAGGACTAAACCAGGTCTAAACCAGGACTAAACCAGGTCCAAACCAGGACTAAACCAGGTCTAAACCAGGTCTAAACCAGGACTAAACCAGGACTAAACCAGGTCTAAACCAGGACTAAACCAGGTCTAAACCAGGTCCAAACCAGGACTAAACCAGGTCCAAACCAGGACTAAACCAGGACTAAACCAATAGTAAGAGCTGAAACATCTTCTATATTGTTGAAGATGCTTTAGGGCCGGATCCACTGCTTTCTTTAAATTAACTTTTATGATTCACGACGACTCAAACCCGAGCTCTTTTGTCAGGAAAACGCTTCTGTGAAAACCATTAAAGTCAAATCTACTCAAACCAGGTACAGATCCCGATTCATTCAAACTGGTGTTTCTGTGGTGGAGCAGGTGGAGTTTTGTGCAATAAACTTGAATGTTGCAGCGACTGAAGCTTGTGTCTGAGTTCTGTGTCACAGTGCAGAGATGTGGAGCTCTGGATTAGGATTAAATCAAGGAGCGACGTCACCGGAGCAGATACTGTTTTAACACATCAGACCTGCTTTTTGGGAGCGGTTGCTGTTGTTGTTTTCTTGGCCACTGCTGATAAAAATAATCAGAAAAGACGGCGAGAGCGCTGTCTGTTTTGGATTTCAACATTTTGGTGATTTAGTTTCATGAGATTAAGGATTATGTCATGAGAAAAAACGTAAACCCGCGGTCACTTTGATCTGAGCAGGACTAAGACCTTTAAGATCTTATGTCTTACGTGTGATTGTTGTTTCAGGGCGTAGGGCGAGATAAATGAACCTGAAAGACAAAAAAATAAGAATCTCCATGTACAGCATTTGATTTGTTTAAAGCACATGTTCTGCTCCAGTGACTTTTCTCTTTTTAATCCTGTTCTAACAATGTTCATCATCACAAACACACTGGAGTTTCATTCACGCTGTTTTGAGGAATGTTTATCAGAAAATCCTCTCCCTCCGAGCGTCGAACACACTTCCTGCTGAGCTCCCTGGGTCTGGGACGTATTTTCAGACTCATTTATCTGAGAATCTTCTGCTGTTTTCAGTCCTTAAATCATCTCGTTCTGATCATTTCTGCCTCTGAACTCGATAACTGCTGCAGCAAATCCACACAATGACGTCTTTTCAGCGCTAACTTCACTGGATTGTATGTAGCGCTGGTGCCATCTGCTGGATGCACTCAAGTGTCATTTCATAGTGACTGATAAAAAAAGTCATTGGATGAATAAGAAACTTTTAACTTTTTAAACATGTGATGATAAATTAAAGGGGCTCAAGAGCACGTTTTATGTGAAAAATGCAGAAGAATTTTCCTTTTCTCCTCATTTCATCACAGACCTGCAGACGTTTGAACCAGGGGTGGACTCACCATTAGGCAACAGGCCACAATTGCCTTTGGGCGCCCAACCTGCAGGGGCCCAACCTGCAGGGGCCCAACCTGCAGGGGCCCAACCTGCAGGGGCCCAACCTGCAGGGGCCCCATCAGATGCCCTTCCCACTCATCATCCTCGGCCTCTTTGCTCAGTGTCTCAGTAAAGTGCAGTGAACTTTTAAACAGAAAAGACGGTCTGTGGTCGATGCTGTAGTTTTGCCGTTGGCGCTGCTTTAATCTCTGCTTTGCCGCTCACGCCGCTCACGCCGCTCTGACACGTGCAGCTGGAGTGAGTTCTACACATTTATCGAGAGTCTCTCACCAGCCAAACGCCACGATAAACATTTGACGCTGATCAGTCAAAGTGACACAACCGGGACGAGCCGAGAAATCAAACTGTGGTGAAACCCAGACGTCCTGCTCGTCTTCAAATGCACAAATGTACTTTGGCCTATTTTACCAGATTTGTTTTGAAAAATGTGCACACACATCTATCAGCGCCACCAGGTTTGTGCTCTGTGATTGGTCCAAACCCAGCAGCGGGAGGGCATCCAGATGAATTCAGCAAGTGTTTGTGAAATCACAAATATCAGAAGGATTCATCAGGCTGGACAGGTTGGACCAGGCCTCCACAGGTGAACGAAGCCCGTCCAGGCTCTGGATCCAGGCCATGGTTTACCGTCTGTGAGAGCGCGGCTCTGAAGGATCGGTCGCCAAACCAGCCTCACTCGCTCTCAGGACACACCCACTTCCCGTTTTCTGCCCTGGATCACGTCAGAGTTCACCCGAGGTCTGGATCTGGACCAGGGCTCCTCACCTTTTGCTCCAGTGAGTCCTGTTTTAAACGTGGATATGTTGACGGGCCCCGCCTTCTTCTCCTGAGGGGCCACTGCCTCAAGTAAAACTATCATTATTTTCTGGTTAATTAAGCCGTCACAGAACATCACTGATTATATATATTATATATATTCTGTTCATAAAAACACACACAGTCTCGTTTGGACCTCTTTTCTACAAACACGTGGGGCCCCTGAGCCTCTCTGAGGCCCCTGAGCCTCTGAGGCCCCTGAGCCTCTGAGGCCCCATATGCCATGACGTAGGCCTTGTGTGGACAGAGGCTCGTGTGAAAAGGTACGTGTCACATCTGCGTGTCCCCCGTGTGAGGGACCTCTGTGTCCCCCGAGTGAGGGACCTCTGTGTCCCCCGTGTGAGGGACCTCTGTGTCCCCCAAGTGAGGGACCTCTGTGTCCCCTGTGTGTGGGACCTCTGTGTCCCCCGTGTGAGGGACCTCTGTGTCCCCCGTGTGAGGGACCTCTGTGTCCCCCGTGTGAGGGACCTCTGCAGCTCTGTGTCCCCCGTGTGAGGGAGCTCTGTGTCCCCCGTGTGAGGGAGCTCTGTGTCCCCCGTGTGAGGGAGCTCTGTGTCCCCCGTGTGAGGGAGCTCTGTGTCCCCCGTGTGAGGGAGCTCTGTGTCCCCCGTGTGAGGGAGCTCTGTGTCCCCCGTGTGAGGGAGCTCTGTGTCCCCCGTGTGTCCCCGTGTGAGGGACCTCTGCAGCTCTGTGTGCCCCGTGTGTGAGAGAGAGAGAGAGAGAGAGAGAGAGGGAGGCGCAGGTGGCGGACCCGGAGCCAATGGCTTGTGTTAAACAGACACGTCACGTGCTTCATGCGCGCTGATATAATTAAAGGGATGACGCAGCCAGTGACGTTAGCGCCTCATCATCATTAACACTGCGCACGCGCTAATGATGTGCGAGTCACGAACAGGTGGCACCACGTGACGAAGGTCCGTCCAGAGTCACGTGGATCCAGATATTTATTTATGATTCAACTCTTTGCCTTGACATTTGAGTCCCATTTGTTAAGTTTCCAAAGTTCTGCGCAGCAAACACGGACTGTAGAGGGCTGTCACGAGCTCATGAATATTCATACATTTGCTCCACGAACACGCGCTTTTGCTTTTCCACGTCCTCCTGAGCGCGCGGCAGGCTCTCGTGCGCTTCACTGGCACGTAACACGCCCCTGCGCTCGGGGCGGGGCATGACGGGGCGGGGGCGGGGCGTGACATGAGGCTCGTCAGGATCAGGGCACGCGCTGCTGGAGGAGCATCAGAGGAACGTGCCACTTACAGTAAGTAAAACCATTCATACTTTAAGGGTCTTTAAGGGTTAAAGTCCGCGTGCAGGACCCGGTGGGTTTGGTGGAAGGGCATCTGTGATAGATGTTTATCAGAGTTTAACATTTGTGAAGTTGCAGTTTGTAAAGAAATATTGAAAAATAAAAGTTAAAAATGACATGAAATGGTGAATGAAGAGTTCTAAACAGAATCCCTCTGTGATGTCATCAAAAAGAGACGTACAGTTGAAAATAGAGAGACAAAGGACACATTTCTGACCATTTAAACAACTCCTTCAACAAGATGTTATTAAAGGTGTTATTAAAGGTGTTATTAAAGGTGTTATTAAAGGTGTTATTAAAGCATAATTAAGAGCCAAGTCATAACCACGGTGTAACTGACATGACCTGGTTGCTACGGTAACAGTTGTGGAGTTACCGCTGCGTCCTGTTCCATCGTAAACTTCACACAAACAGGACAAATGTTCAGTCAGATGTTAAACAGAATCATGTGTCGTTGGACCAGGGCCAGACGGGCCCCGGAGCCACCAAAGGGCCCTCAGCGGCGCCCCGGATTATATTCAAAAATGTTGAAAATGTTGCACGGCTTTTTACCCAACGGGAAAACAGTTAAATGAAGCGGAAAACTGGAAATAAACATCGAGCATCAGTATTTATGGACGTTTAACCCCCACCTGCTCATGCCGTACGCTTTACAGGAGGCTATGCTAGCAAGAGTTAAAAAAATAATCTATTTTTTTCACAGTTAGGGCGAGGTTAGGTTTAGAAACAGATCATTTAGTTTAGTTTAAGGCTTTGCACAGGGAGGACACCCACCCAGCGCTTTTTTACTATTTACTACCATTTATCACTATTTACCTTTATTATTGGTCTTTTTATTCACCTTATTCTGCCCCGCCCACTTTTGCCGTTTTTTGCACTTTTGTTGTAAACGCACTTCCGTTTGACGAGAACTCTGTTAAAGCTAATGATGAACGAGGGAAAAGTCTGAGGCTAAAATGTTACATAAAGTAGATTGATTTGTGTAAAATGTTTAATGAACACGAGCAACAACAAGTCACAACACAACGATTTCCTGAAAACGTCTTTTTAGTCCATGTAGAACTTATTTTCTGTTGAGCTCGTGTGTGTGTGTCTCTGTGTGTGTGTGTGTGTATCTGTGTGTGTGTCTCTGTGTGTGTGTGAGAGTGTGTGTGTCTCTGTGTGTGTGTGTGTGTGTGAGAGTGTGTGTGTCTCTGTGTGTGTGTATCTGTGTGTGTGTCTCTGTGTGTGTGTGACCTGTGTGTGTGACCTGTGTGTGACCTGTGTGTGTGTGTGTGTGTGTGTGTGTGTGACCTGTGTGTGTGTGTGTGTGTGTGACCTGTGTGTGTGTGTGTGTGTGTGTGTGACCTGTGTGTGAGTGTGTGTGACCTGTGTGTGTGTTTGTGTGTGTGTGTGTGTGTCTGTGTGTGTGAGTGTGTGACCTGTGTGTGTGTGTGTGTGTGTGTGTGTGTGTGTGTGTGTGTATATGTGTGTGTGTCTCTGTGTGTGTGTGAGAGTGTGTGTGTCTCTGTGTGTGTGTATCTGTGTGTGTGTCTCTGTGTGTGTGTGACCTGTGTGTGTGACCTGTGTGTGTGTGACCTGTGTGTGTGTGTGTGTGTGTGACCTGTGTGTGTGTGTGTGTGTGTGTGACCTGTGTGTGTGTGTGTGTGTGTGTGTGTGTGACCTGTGTGTGAGTGTGTGTGACCTGTGTGTGTGTGTGTGTGTGTGAGAGTGTGTGTGACCTGTGTGTGTGTGTGTGTGTGTGTGTGTGTGTGACCTGTGTGTGTGTGTGTGTGTGTGTGTGACCTGTGTGTGAGTGTGTGTGACCTGTGTGTGTGTCTGTGTGTGTGAGTGTGTGACCTGTGTGTGTGTGTGTGTGTGTGTGTGAGAGTGTGTGTGTGTGACCTGTGTGTGTGTGTGTGTGTGTGTGTGTGAGAGTGTGTGTGTGTGACCTGTGTGTGTGTGTGTGTATGTGTATCTGTGTGTGTATCTGTGTGTGTGTGTATGTATGTGTGTGTCTGTGTGTGTCTCAGCTGTGGATTGTTGTAGAACAATTCAATCCAGTCGATTAAGTTTTCGTTGAATGGAGCGTTGGGCTCCATCAAAGGCTCCGCCCCCAGTGGGATGAGCGCCGGCTGCTCGTGTTCGTCTGCGGCTCACGGTCAGACACGTCCCGTTGCAGAGTTTGGATCTGCGTTTGGGTCGTTAACGCCTGAAGGACACGGGCTTTTCTTTTGGAATTAATTAATGAATAAAACCTGGAAGATGAACCCAAAATGGCGCCTGTTCCTCCCTGTGGCCTGAGCTCATTGTCACATGACCCCAAAAAAGTTTCTTACTTCCGCATTTACTTCCTGATATGGAGGCGGCCATCTTTGCTTTACTTCCTGATACGGAGGCGGCCATCTTTGCTTTACTTCCTGATACGGAGGCGGCCATCTTTGCTTTACTTCCTGATACGGAGGCGGCCATCTTTGCTTTAGGGCGCCACGTGACGATAATCCCCCACTTCAGATAAAAACGGTAATTTCTGTGATTTTAGAAACGGTAGAAAAGAACATTTCCTTCTATTTTATTTAAATACTGATAATAATTAAGTCCTGTCTGTGATGTGACATTATAGAAAAAGGCTGATATTTAATATATCCATGGCACCACGTGACCACAATCCCCCATGATGCTTTGAGGGAGCGATCACGTGGGTCGCATTCATGGTTATATTAAATGAACTGGATAAGCCCCGCCCCCTCTGTCCCAGGTTGATTAGTGGTCGTGCGAGGTACTGCAGCCTTTTTCTAAAATGTCACATTATAATCACAGACAGGACTGAATTATTATCAGTATTTAAATAAAATAGAAGGAAATGTTCTTTTCTACCGTTTATAAAATCACAGAAATTACCGTTTTTATCTGAAGTGACGTCACACAAACATGTGCGAGTCACATGAGCAGCGTCGGACGATACAAACAGAAGCTAGTGGAAAAGGCTCGACTAGAGACACCTGTAAGTTGTATTTTATTTCATTTCAGACGCTTCACGTGTGTCTAACATGAAGAACACAATTACAATCACACAAGCTAACGCTAACACAAAGACCTGCAGCTGCTGGTCGTTCACGTCGCTCAAAGCATCATGGGGGATTGTGGTCACGTGGTGCCCTAAAGCAAAGATGGCCGCCTCCGTATCAGGAAGTAAAGAAATTTTTTGGGGTCATGTGACAATGAGCTCAGGCCACAGGGAGGAACAGGGCGCCATTTTGGTTCATCTCCCAGTTTTAATTCCACTTCTGTGCTCTTAAGGTTTTGTGCTAACGTTAGCTTGTGTGATTGTAATTGTGTTCTTCGTGTTTGATCAAATGTGAAGCGTCTGAAATGTTGGGCTGTGATCGTTGAGTCGATTATTCGGCCGATGGTGTCTCAGTCGAACAATTACTTTATCTACATTAAAATAAAATAAAAAATCTTAAATAAAGTAATAAATGATTAAGTGTTTGAATTAAGCGTTATTTATCTTGATTTGAGGATTTTCCGACTGTCTTAAAAAAAAGATTCGCCAACGGAACGAGCATAAAGTGTCTTGGTTTGCTTAAAATAAGAAAAAACAGAAAAGAAAAAAAAAAACCCTACTGCGCTCGAAATTAGAGGGAAAAACAGCATCGGCAAACCTTATTTTAAGATGATAAAAATACACTCAGATAAGATAAATACGACTCCACTCAAGCCCTCGTTAGCACGTTATCTTATCCAAGACAGCTCCAGATATGAGTGAGCTGAAGATTTACGGCGAGTTTAATCAAAATACACTGTTTATTTGTACTTTTCTGTATAAATAGTTGTTTTAGCATGAATTCCACTGCAGTTGGGTTTTTTGGGTCAGAAACATGGACAGACTTCACAGTTTGGATATATTTTTGCCACACCCCCTTTTAGTCGACTGAAATGAAATAAAATACAACTTACAGGTGTCTCTAGTCGAGCCTTTTCCACGAGCTTCTGTTTGTATCCGACGCTCGTTCATGTGACTCACACACGTTTGTGTGACGTCACTTCAGATAAAAACGGTAATTTCGGTGATTTTATAAACGGTAGAAAAGAACATTTCCTTCTATTTTATTTAAATACCGATAATAATTCAGTCCTGTCTGTGATTATAATGTGACATTTTAGAAAAAGGCTGCAGTACCTCACATGACCACTAATCAATCTGGGACAGAGGGGGCGGGGCTTATCCAGTTCATTTAAAGTGCCTATGACGGGTTGAAGAGCTCATTTTACTAAAACACAGTTAAGATAATTATATTCAAGACATCACACGATCTCTCTGGGTGGAGTCTGCATGTCCTCCTCATGTTACCGTGGGTTCTCTCCGGGTTCTCTGGCTCCTCCCACCGTCCAAAGACATGACTGTGTAGGTTAATTGACATCTCTAAATTGTCCATAGTGAGTGAATGTGAGAGTGAATGGTTGTCTGTCCTTGTCTCTGTGTCTCTGTGTCAGCCCTGAGATGAGTGTCCACTGTCCAGGGTGTACCCCGCCTAAGGCCCAAAGTCACTGGGACAGGCTCCAGTCACCCGCGACCCCTAACGGGAACAAGCGGTAGAAAATGAAAAATGAATGAATATTCAAGATTTTGCTAAAAAGAAAACCATTTTTATCCCAGTTTGGCAGTTTTTTAGGTTTAAATTTTGACTTCCTGGTTGTAAATCATGACATCACACTGGGGGATTCTGTAACTGTTGCCTAGAAACCATGTCGTACACTAGGTCAAAACCCCTCAAATGTCACAGAAATTATTATTTGACAAATAAAAACACACAGGAACGCCTTTATTTTGATGAATCCATGTTTAAAGGATCAGAAAAATGTGTTTGTCGGTTGTAAATTGTCCCTGGTGTGTCTCCATACTGTGATGTCATCATGATTTGGAACTACTTCCTGTAAAGTTCAACATATTTTTCAACTTTTCTTCACAAACTGACTCTTGATTTGGGTAAAACTATCATTTATGTTCACAACAGGTTTTATTCCACCAAATAAAGTCAAAACTAGAAAATCATAAAAACCTGTTAGACGCACTTTAACTCACCCATGGGCCAGACTCATGGATGTATTAAATGAACTGGATAAGCCCCGCCCCCTCTGTCCCAGGTTGATTAGTGGTCGTGTGAGGTACTGCAGCCTTTTTCTAAAATGTCACATTATAATCACAGACAGGACTGAATTATTATCAGTATTTAAATAAAATAGAAGGAAATGTTCTTTTCTACCGTTTATAAAATCACAGAAATTACCGTTTTTATATGAAGTGACGTCACACAAACATGTGTGAGTCACGTGAGCAGCGACGGACGATCCAAACAGAAGCTCGTGGAAAAGGCTCGACTAGAGACACCTGTAAGTTGTATTTTATTTCATTTCAGACGCTTCACGTGTGTCTAACATGAAGAACACAATTACAATCACACAAGCTAACGCTAACACAAAGACCTGCAGCTGCTGGTCGTTCACGTCGCTCAAAGCATCATGGGGGATTGTGGTCACGTGGTGCCCTAAAGCAAAGATGGCCGCCTCCGTATCAGGAAGTAAAGAAATTTTTTGGGGTCATGTGACAATGAGCTCAGGCCACAGGGAGGAACAGGGCGCCATTTTGGTTCATCTCCCAGTTTTAATTCCACTTCTGTGCTCTTAAGGTTTTGTGCTAACGTTAGCTTGTGTGATTGTAATTGTGTTCTTCGTGTTTGATCAAATGTGAAGCGTCTGAAATGTTGGGCTGTGATCGTTGAGTCGATTATTCGGTCGATGGTGTCTCAGTCGAACAATTACTTTATCTACATTAAAATGAAATAAAACATCTTAAATAAAGTAATAAATGATTAAGTGTTTGAATTAAGCGTTATTTATCTTGATTTGAGGATTTTCCGACTGTCTTAAAAAAAAGATTCGCCAACGGAACGGGCATAACGTGTCTTGGTTTGCTTAAAATAAAAAAAAAACAGAAAAGAAAAAAAAACCCTACTGCGCTCGAAATTAGAGGGAAAAACAGCATCGGCAAACCTTATATTAAGATGATAAAAATACACTCAGATAAGATAAATACGACTCCACTCAAGCCCTCGTTAGCACGTTATCTTATCCAAGACAGCTCCAGATATGAGTGAGCTGAAGATTTACGGCGAGTTTAATCAAAATACACTGTTTATTTGTACTTTTCTGTATAAATAGTTGTTTTAGCATGAATTCCACTGCAGTTGGGTTTTTTGGGTCAGAAACATGGACAGACTTCACAGTTTGGATATATTTTTGCCACACCCCCTTTTAGTCGACTGAAATGAAATAAAATACAACTTACAGGTGTCTCTAGTCGAGCCTTTTCCACGAGCTTCTGTTTGTATCGTCCGACGCTCGTTCATGTGACTCACACATGTTTGTGTGACGTCACTTCAGATAAAAACGGTAATTTGTGTGATTTTATAAACGGTAGAAAAGAACATTTCCTTCTATTTTATTTAAATACTGATAATAATTCAGTCCTGTCTGTGATTATAATGTGACATTTTAGAAAAAGGCTGCAGTACCTCACACGACCACTAATCAATCTGGGACAGAGGGGGCGGGGCTTATCCAGTTCATTTAAAGTGCCTATGACGGGTTGAAGAGCTCATTTTACTAAAACACAGTTAAGATAATTATATTCAAGACATCACACGATCTCTCTGGGTGGAGTCTGCATGTTCTCCCTGTGTTACCGTGGGTTCTCTCAAGGTTCTCTGGCTCCTCCCACCGTCCAAAGACATGACTGTGGAGGTTAATTGACAACTCTAAATTGTCCCTAGTGAGTGAATGTGAGAGTGAATGGTTGTCTGTCCTTGTCTGTCTCTCTGTGTTTGCTGTGATGAGTGTCCACTGTCCAGGGTGTACCCCGCCTAAGGCACAAAGTCACTGGGACAGGCTCCAGTCACCCGCGACCCTTAACGGGAACAAGCGGTAGAAAATGAAAAATGAATGAATATTCAAGATTTTGCTAAAAAGAAAACCATTTTTATCCCAGTTTGGCAGTTTTTTAGGTTTAAATTTCTTACTTCCTGGTTGTAAATCATGACATCACACTGGGAGATTCTGTAACTGTTGCCTAGAAACCATGTCGTACACTGGGTGAAAACTCCTCAAATGTCACAGAAATTATTATTTGACAAATAAAAACACACAGGAACACGTTTATTTTGATGAATCCATGTTTAAAGGATCAGAAAAATGTGTTTGTCGGTTGTAAATTGTCCCTGGTGTGTCTCCATACTGTGATGTCATCATGATTTGGAACTACTTCCTGTAAAGTTCAACATATTTTTCAACTTTTCTTCACAAACTGACTCTTGATTTGGGTAAAACTATCATTTATGTTCACAACAGGTTTTATTCCACCAAATAAAGTCAAAACTAGAAAATCATAAAAACCTGTTAGACGCACTTTAACTCACCCATGGGCCAGACTCATGGATGTATTAAATGAACTGGATAAGCCCCGCCCCCTCTGTCCCAGGTTGATTAGTGGTCGTGTGAGGTACTGCAGCCTTTTTCTAAAATGTCACATTATAATCACAGACAGGACTGAATTATTATCAGTATTTAAATAAAATAGAAGGAAATGTTCTTTTCTACCGTTTCTAAAATCACAGAAATTACCGTTTTTATATCAAGTGACGTCACACAAACATGTGTGAGTCACATGATCGAGCGTCGGACGATACAAACAGAAGCTCGTGGAAAAGGCTCGACTAGAGACACCTGTAAGTTGTATTTTATTTCATTTCAGACGCTTCACGTGTGTCTAACATGAAGAACACAATTACAATCACACAAGCTAACGCTAACACAAAGACCTGCAGCTGCTGGTCGTTCACGTCGCTCAAAGCATCATGGGGGATTGTGGTCATGTGGTGCCCTAAAGCAAAGATGGCCGCCTCCGTATCAGGAAGTAAAGCAAAGATGGCCGCCTCCGTATCAGGAAGTAAAGCAAAGATGGCCTCCTCCGTATCAGGAAGTAAAGCAAAGATGGCCTCCTCCGTATCAGGAAGTAAAGCAAAGATGGCCTCCTCCGTAAATGCGGAAGTAAGACATTTTTTGGGGTCATGCGCCAATGAGCTCACTCCATAGGGATAAACAGGGCGCCATTTTGGGTTCATCTTCCAGGTTTAATTATAGTTCTATGGCCAGACTCCGGTCTCCTCCGATGAGGGCGGTGTCCACCTTTGGGACGGTTTGTCGCCACAGAACGCAGTGAAGTAAAACGTAACCCATAACTGTCAATGTCAATGGGACTCATGTTTAGAGGCTTTTTTCACATCAGTTTGACCACCGTCTGACTTTACTTTGAATGAAGAGAAATAAACATGAACCACCCAGTCTTTCTGTCACATTTTAGCTTCATTTTCAGTCAAATGTGTCTCTTGTTGCGACAGAAACGTTCTCCTTTCTCAAAAGTAATTATTCTATTCTTGTTCACTGGATTTTTAAATATTAAATGGACAAAAATTCACTGGAAGGATCTTTACGCCACAGTTTATGACATACTCCCCGTTTAGTGCAGCGTCACCCACAGAGCGTGACACACAGACAAATCCACTTTGAATTAAATAAACAGGAGAAAGTACAAAACAAAAGCAAAAAATAAAAAATAAAAAGGAAAGAGCACAAAAAAGGTCGGGTCAAAATAACAACCTGCTCAACATCGTCCTGAGCCTCACATCAGTCAAACCAAACCTGTCAAAACAAAAAGTGTCAAACACTTTGTAATGATTCCACTTAATCCTGCCTTAATAAAACACAAAGACTTAATTCAAAATCAACAAATAGTTTATTAAGAATCATTCAGGCTCAGTGACTACTTAAATAATATTCTAACCTTAACCTTGATTAAGTCGTTCCTGAGCCTGAATCATGTTGAATAAATCAAATCAAATCAAATCAATTTATTTTTATAATGCCCAAAATCACAACAACAGTTGCCTCGATGGGCCACAGGTCAAAGCAGTTCAGATAACTGTCCCAGAATGCCCCTGTCCTTTGACCCTCCTTCAGGAAAAACTACAAAAAACCCCACGGGACAAAGTATAAACCTGAGGAGAACCACAGTGAAGGAGAGATCCTACTCCCACGGACGGACAGGCTGCAGATGAACTAGGACTGACATCCACTTGGACTGAACCAGAACCACTCAAGAGGGAGGTGGCTTTAAAGAGTTCCTCCAGGAGGACGAGGAGCAGTCCACCAGTGTAGAGAGATCCTCCAGCAGGAGATGAGGAACAGTTCATCTAAAGTAGATGGAGTTCGTCCAGGCAGACGAGGTGTGGCTAATCCAGCTGTCCAGGCGGGTGGCGCATAGATCGTCCAGACAGGTGGGGGTGGGGGGGTCGTCACTGGAGCAGCCGCCGCAGTGTCTGAAACAGTCTCCACTCCCCGGGGGAAGTGGAGAGAAAGAGAAACATGTGAACAGCAATGAACAGACTACAGTTGAAGTAATATTAAATATGGTTGATAGATAAAGTAGGAAGAACCAGAGGATAGTGTTCAGCTCCATACTTCTCCAGCAGAATTGCTCCAAGGGCAGCGTAGCTAAAACTGTAGGTTTTTATTTCTGTTCCTAACTGGCCTGACCATAAGCTATTTCAAAGAGGAACGTTTATATATATTATGAATTAAGTCTTTGTTAATACTTTATTGAGGCTAAATAAGACGTGGTTATTATAAAGTGGTGCCCAGACTTTGAACTCTTTAGTTTCGTGTTTCATTTCCAAACGTGGCCCTGGTCTTTTGCCAGGGGCGCACCTGGGAGTTCAGGGGCCCAGGGCTAAACTCAGTGAAGGCCCTCGACGTCCAGCGGGGTTTTCTGTCACTTTTCTGTCGTGTCTCTTGAATTTTTCTCGAGGGAAGCTTTTGGATTTTGCTGATTTCTTCGTTTCTTCCCGTGTGGCGCTTCATACATTTGGGGCGTCCAGTGGTTCGTTAGTTTATTTTTCTCGGGTCCAAAGAAATACAAAAAACAAAACAAAAAAAGCAAGAACATAAGAATAAGAAAAGAAAGAAAGAAAACATTTTACAGAAGTTTAACAGTTGTTTTGCCAAACCCTAATAACTTAAAGTGTGTCGTGCAGAGAGCGACAGATGAACAGAATAATCTATAATCACAGGCACAAATAACACTTTAAATATCCATAAATGTGTGTAATACAGACAAATTCAGATACAAACGCACTCACACACTCACTCTTTCCATTTCTTGATATTTTTTTTATCACATTGGATCTAAATTTTGTCAATACTTTTAGAGTCTTTTAATGTTTCCTCCAAATCGTTCCATAAATGAACTCCTCTGACAGAAACCGTTAGTCCTCACATTCTTTTCTCCTCTGAGGTCGTGCCGTCTCGGTTTAAACTTCGTGCCTTAAACGTCACAGCTGCAGCGTCAACGAGGTCATGCCATTTTAAGGTTTTTAATTTGATAAAAAGAGCCTTTGTTGGGTCATAGTAATTAGCATAATTAACTATTCTAATGGCTTTCTTTTGTAGCAGAAAAATGGGTTGGATTGAATTGTTTTATAATATTTCAACACAGTATTTACGGGATGGAAGTCTGAGAGAATTATACAATCCTTTAAGAGCAGAATGAGTGTTTGATTTGGCATAATATACCAATAGTTTTTGATATTTTAAAGCAAGTAGAGCTGGGCAAAGAATGACGATTTACTTGGTCCAGATCATGATCTTGATTTTATCTCGATTCACGTTCACTTTGTGTTTTTCTGTCGTCTTTAACCGAGCTGCACCGTTTAAGAAAAACATCGAATTTTTCTGACCCGTACGACTGTGATTTGTGTTTTAATGATAGGATCCTGTTCAGAACACAATTTTGTCGCTTTTAGTCGCACATTTGTCACGTTCAGTTGTGTCTGTCGTGTTTAAACGCGTCTTTGTCACATTCAGACGCGTTTTTGTCGCGTTTTGATGCATCGAGTCTCGTTTGTTTGCGTTTTTGTCGCCTCTGAACACATTTGCTTTTGGTCATGCCTTTGTCGCTCGTTTCAGATCATGTTTGTACAAATCCAAACTACAGCGTGAACAGTTTTTATTCAAATCAAAGAAAGACATTTTGTTGTTTGTGGAAGAAATGATTGCACTTCAAACATTGCAGCTTTTGAGATTTGTGATTTTTTTGTGTGGGTTTGGTTTAATTGTGCAGCTCTGGCCTTTAAGAGGTAAATAAAGTCATCTGCTCAGAGGCTTCAGAGGCTAAACATCAGGAGAAAAAGTGTGTTTGAACAGACAGCTGCATTAAAGACACAAACAGTCAATCACCAGAACAACATTTCACTAAAATAACAGATTGTCACAGGGACCAGCTCATTATTCCATTTTTACTTTCCCATTTTTGGTGCATTTTACACAAGTTCAGCTGATTTAATGACACGGTTTACATTTGTAATTTATAATGTTGCATTTTATGAACTGTTTAGCTTTATTCTGGATAGTTTGGCAGAATTAATGTTTGACGATCTCATTTATTTGTCTTTTTCTCGGTTAACAGAAGACGGCACCACTTTATTTACTGTGAAATTGAGAGAACTGTTTCAGGGCCGTTCGTAGGAGGATCAGGAAGGGCATCTTATTGGGGGCCCCCTTCATGTCGGGGGCCCAAGGCGATTGTGGCCTGATGACAGGTCCTCCACTGGGGCAGCGCCCTCTGGTGGAAACTCTGAACAGACGCCTCGGGGTCTTCGCTCTCTTCCCTCACAATGTCGTACACGATCACGTTCTGTCGACTTTTGATCTCGATGTGCTCCACGTTATCTTCCAGGAATTGCACCCTTTTGATCAGATCCTCCACTTTCTTATCGCTGCTTCCCAAGTGATCTGTTCATTCATTTTCATCTACGTTTCAAAGCCGTTTAATCTCAGCACGAGTTCATTTTGATTCTGATGAAGTCTTGCCCAAACCAGGTGCAGCGCTCACTACTGTTGGACGTTGTCTTCTCCAAACTTGTCTTTTCCGGTAACAGTCTTTTATTTTTGTTCTAAATCGTTGCGTAGAAGTCACACAAAGCTTAAAGTCTGTATTAGTGGTTCTTAAACTAGGGCTCGGGACCCAGTGGGGGTCGCGAACTGATTTCCGGGGGTCTCCAGATGATGGAGAAAAATGTATACAATAGAGTTAAACCAGGCCTGACGCCTTCAAATGCAGCGGTGAATGTAGAGTCCTGTTTGTCAGTCAATCAGAGTCATTTTTCTAGGTCTATTTTCTCAAAATATTGTCACCTATCTTTAGTGTTTGTCGCAAATGTGAACTATTGTTATTTTGGGGGTCACGACTGAAAAAGTTTGAGAACCGCTGGTCTATGTGACGGTTCCACGACACGACATGATTGTGTTTAAGATTTTACTAAACATTTTGCCCGTTTGTCCCCAGTTTTTGTGAAGTTTATGATGTCACTTCCTGGTTGGACATGAGCAGCAAATGTGACACAGTTAGAGGTGATTCTACAGCTGTTACTGTAGCAACCGATTTTAAAACAAGGGCCAAAACCCACAGAAATGACACAAATAGTTAGGTTTTTACAAATAATAAAACACAGTAAATGAGCCACTGACGGCTTGGACCGGCTCTGTGTTTCACCTCACACGACAAAAAAGAGTTAAACGTCTTGATTTGAGGATTTTAATCTGGATTCCAGACGTTTTGACTCGTTAAGATCAGAGCAGACGATTTATTTGATGGAACTACATTATTTCACTTGTTTCAAACGTTTGTGACTTGTTAACACATTATTTCTGACTTCAATCCAAATGATCTGTCACTGGATTAAGGTCATTTTACTGACGACTGACAAATGTATTTTCTTATTTTAAGTAATTTTATTGTATGATCTGTCAGAAATACCTTGAAACCAGTGAAATATTCTGCTTCACATCAACAATTTAATCTCATCGAGTCAAAACGACTTAAATCCAGATAAAAATGATCAATTCAAGCCGTTTTAAACTCGGACAGATTTACATTTTAGATCATTTGGATTGAAGTCAGAAATAATGTGTTGAAACAAGTCACAAACGTTTGAAACAAGTGAAATAATGTAGTTCCATCAAATAAATCGTCTGCTCTGATCTTAACGAGCCAAAACGACTGAAATCCAGATTAAAATCCTCAAATCAAGACGTTTAACTCAGATAGAAGTTCATGTCTGCAGAGCTCATAGACTATAACATTAGATTCATTTATTATAATCTAGATTAGATTCAACTTTACTGTCTTTACACTTTTAGCGTCACCAGAAAAGCATGTGACGTAACGGAGCTGCGTTTATTCTTAAAGAGTCAGTTTGAGGTCAGTTTAACGTCCTGAACGTTAAAAACATCCTGGAAACAAAAGCAGGCGAAAACAATTCGTTGTCAAATTCCAACGACAGATTTAGAAGCACTGTCAATGTTTGCTCTGATGTGCAAACATCCGTGAGCGCAACTCTGTGCACACGAGCTGCAGATTATCAGCAGGAGATCCCACCCAAAAGGAGACAGAAGCAGCTTTATTCAGTTATTGCTTTATTTGAACAAGGATCGACACAAAAGAGCAGCTCTGAGCGAAGCACGAGGTCACGATTATCACGGCCAAAATAATTATCACGACAGTTATTAAAATTGCTGACAGTTTGAAAATGTGACGTATAAAGACATTACTTTCTCATTATTAATAACTTCTGACATATTTGTACTTAATTATCAGTGAAAACAAACACGATCCAGAGCAGAACATAAAGGGTACGTTGCTTTTTTTCTGCACAGTCTGGTGACAAAATGGTGATTATCACGATTATTACACAAAACGTAGCACAAACGATTACTGTCTTCCCTTTTTATCACGAGAAACAACATTATTGTTCGTTGTCCGTCGCGGCTGTGACGCAGACACAGAGCAGAACGGGTTTGTTGTCTTTGTCAGTGATTGCTTTGGCATGAGGTGCAACATAAAACAATGAATGAAATATAATAAAATAAAATATAATATAATACATATTCATTCATTCATTTTGTACCGCTTATTCCCGTTAGGGGTCGCGGGTGACTGGAGCCTGTCCCAGTGACTTTGGGCCTTAGGCGGGGTACACCCTGGACAGTGGCCAACTCGTTATGCATAAGATTAAGAATAAGATAAAATAAAATAGACTAAGATAGATAGACTAAGACTATATACAGATGTACAGTTGGCAGACAGTGCAAATAGATAGTTCTATATAATATATTGTTAAAATGGCAGGTGTTACAGATTGTTCATGAGTCCAACAGCAGAGGGAAAGAAACTGTTCTTGTGGCGGGAGGTTCTGGTCCAGATGGACCGTAGCCTCCTGCCCGAGGGGAGGGGCTTAAATAGTCCGTTTCCAGGTGAGAAGGGTCAGCTGTGATCAACCTGCTTCGAGTCCTGGAGACGTACAGGTCCTGGAGACACAGGTCCTACAGACACAGGTCCTGGACAGATGGAAGGCTGCAGCTGATCACCTTCTCAGCCGAGGCACAATGTACTGTAGTCTCTGTTTGTCCCTGGCTGTGGCTCCAGCAGCACACGGTCCATCCTCTGCTGGGCCTTCTTGACATGACTAAGAGCAACAGAAACAACAGAAACACAACTGTTTTATTTATGTGTCGCTTTTAGTCATGTCTTTGTCACTTTTTAGTCGTGTTTTGATGCATCGCGTCGCGTTTGTTGCTTGTGGTGTGTTTTTGTCGCTTTTGAATGGATTTTTATCGCTTTTTTTGACACATGAACAACCGAGCCATCAGCAGACGTTTACGAGCGGACGTCGGGGGAGTATCGACGCAGACAGGAGACTCGCCGAAAACTCAACGGTCGTTCTGGATTCCGTGGATGTGATTTAAAGCTACTAAAACATGACTAAAAGCTGCAAAACAAGGATTAAAAGTGGCAGAAACATAACTGAAAGCAACTAAAAGGCGACTAAAAGTGGCAGAAATGCTACAAAAGGAGGCTAAAAGTGATAGAAACATAACTAAAAGCAACTAAAATGCGGCTGAAAGCAACAAAACGGGACTAAAAGCAGGAGAAATATAACAAAAAGCAACTAAAAGGTGACTTAAAGCTACTAAAACATGACTAAAAGCTGCAAAACAGGACTAAAAGTGGCAGAAACATAACTGAAAGCAACTAAAAGGCGACTAAAAGTGGCAAAAACGCTACAATAGGCGGCTAAAAGTGACAAAGACATGACTAAGAGCAACAGAAACACACTACGTATCTTTTTATTTATGTGTCGCTTTTAGTCATGTCTTTGTCACTTTTTAGTCGTGTTTTGATGCATCGAGTCGCGTTTGTTGCTTGTGGCGTGTTTTTGTCGCTTTTGAATGGATTTTTATAGCTTTTTTTGACACATGAACAACCGAGCCATCAGCAGACGTTTACGAGCGGACGTCGGGGATTATCGACGCAGACGGGAGACTTATTGAAAACTCAACGGTCGTTCTGGGTTCCGTGGATGTGATTTAAAGCTACTAAAGCATGACTAAAAGCTGCAAAACAAGGACTAAAAGTGGCAGAAACATTAACTGAAAGCAACTAAAATGCGGCTGAAAGCAACAAAACGGGACTAAAAGCAGGAGAAATAAAACAAAAAGCAACTAAAAGGTGACTTAAAGCTACTAAAACATGACTAAAAGCTGCGAAACAAGGACTAAAAGTGGCAGAAACACTACAAAAGGAGGCTAAAAGTGATAGAAACTTAATAAAAGCAACTAAAATGTGGCTGAAAGTGACAAAGACATGACTAAGAGCAACAGAAACCCAACTATGTGTCTTTGTCGCTTTTACTCGTGTCTTTGTCACTTTTTAGTCGTGTTTTGATGCATCGCGTCGCGTTTGTTGCTTGTGGCGTGTTTTTGTCACTTTTGCTTTTACAAAAGGAGGCTAAAAGTGATAGAAACATAATAAAAGCAACTAAAATGCGGCTGAAAGCAACAAAACGGGACAAAAAGCAGGAGAAACAAAATAAAAAGCAACTAAAAGGTGATTTAAAGCTACTAAAACATGACTAAAAGCTGCAAAACAAGGACTAAAAGTGGCAGAGACATAACAAAAAGCAACTAAAAGGCGACTAAAAGTCGCAAAAACGCTACAATAGGCGGCTAAAAGTGACAAAGACATGACTAAGAGCAACAGAAACACAACTATTTTATTTATGTGTCGCTTTTAGTCGTGTCTTTGTCACTTTTTAGTCGTGTTTTGATGCATCAAGTCGTGTTTGTTGCTTGTGGCATGTTTTTGTCGCTTTTGAATGGATTTTTATCGCTTTTTTTGACACATGAACACCCGAGCCATCAGCAGACGTTTACGAGCGGACGTCGGGGGATTATAGACAGACGGGAGACTTATTGAAAACTAGACTCGCCGAAAACTCAACGGTCGTTCTGGATTCCGTGGATGTGATTTAAAGCTACTAAAACATGACTAAAAGCTGCAAAACAAGGACTAAAAGTGGCAGAAACATAACTGAAAGCAAGTAAAAGGCGACTAAAAGTGGCAGAAATGCTACAAAAGGAGGTTAAAAGTGATAGAAACATAACTAAAAGCAACTAAAATACGGCTGAAAGTGACAAAGACACGACTAAAAGCAACAGAAACCCAACTATGTGTCTTTGTCGCTTTTAGTTGCGTCTTTGTCACTTTTTAGTCGTGTTTTGATGCATCGAGTCACGTTTGTTGCTTGTGGCGTGTTTTTGTCGCTTTTGAATGGAATTTTTATTGCTTTTTTTGACACATGAACACCCGAGCCATCAGCAGACGGACGTCGGGGGATTATCGACGCAGACGGGAGACTCGCCGCGTGGCTTTGACCAAAAACTCAACGGTCGTTCTGGGTCCTGTAGGTGTGACAGGACACTGAGCGCTTTTGAAAAGTGTGGTTCTCCGAGTCAAAGGCCTTCTTAAGATCAAGGGGCGCTGCACCGACGCCGACTGCACGCCTTTGTCCAGAGATGGTCCGACCTGTTCTGATAATAGAGCCGTAGCTGTTTCTGTTCAATGGTTTTAGCTAAAAAATTGAAGAGGATCTCGCAGATTTTTGCTGTCTATACTCTAATCATCATTGTTTTCTAATTTTTTGTCCAAAACGTTGGCCGTGACAGGCAGAACACACCTCCTCGGGTTTATGAATAGGTTTAACGAGAGTCTGTCGTGCTAATTACACGAGCGGCGCTGACTGCGATGTGTAGGAATGCAAATCGCAATCTCGTTGGCGCGTGTCCTCAGACAAACTGTTCAGGTGTTTTATTGCTGTTCCACAATCTGCTTTGACGGGCGTAAACAGTGACGCTGTCATTCTTTCACACAAAAAACAAAAACGTCATAGAATATTGTGGCGACGTTCTCCGGTTCAGATAGTTTTCCCGAACATTTGACATTGTTTCCGTCCCTTTAGCCCTGGGCAAAACGTTTAGTAAAAATTAGCTCTAACGCTCCACATTTCAAGCAGTCTGGTTTCGTAAGATTTTGAAGATCAGTATTGTTTTTGCTGTTTTTATTATTTGTGATCCTTTTTTCATTAATTGTGGTATGTTGGCAGAGACTCATGGGCGTTGGACTTTCCACGTGCTTTTTTACTGTAAATATATTGCAACGATCCTTTAGCTCGTCATAATTCAGGATTTCATTCCAGTTTTTCCAGCTCTGACTCAAGTTTTTGCATCTCTTTGCGAACGATTTTCTTTTCATTTTGATTGTGTAACCCACATATTAGATTCCGTTTGGTTCATCGGAAAATATTAAATCCATCAGCGTGTCAGCGCTTCTGTCACTTGGGTGGGTCCTTTAATTTGTCGATGGAAGTAAATTTTGATGTCAGGTTTTTAAGTTTTTTCCTTCAGGTTAATGTTAAAGTCTCCAAACACTGTGACTTACTATGATTTAACCTCCTCCAGGTCGTTATAAAACACTGAAGGCCGAGCTGAAGGAGGATTGTTCACTACAACATTCAAGTTCATGCGTCAGAGGCAAACGGCTCCTACAGTTTGTACTGATGGCTGTTTCCTTCGTATTAAAAGAGCTTTTTGTGTAAATCCAAACCACAAGCCCCTCCAGGTCCTGAGGGACACGCCCCTCCGGGTCCTTGGGGACAACACTCGCCCCTCCGGGTCCTGGGGGACAACACTCGCCCCTCCGGGTCCTGGGGGACACCACGCGCCCCTCTCTGGGTCCTGGGGGACACGCCCCTCCGGGTCCTGGGGGCCCGTCTCGTCTGAAGCACTTGAAGCACCAGGTTTTCACTTAGACTTAAGACGTCCAGACTGGAGCCCACGACAGGAGTCTTATTTGATCACATTTGGGTGGGAGACTTCTTATGTTGAAGTGACCTCCAAAGATGCTTTTGGGCTTGAGTGCTGGGTCCAAAATTTGTATTATCCAAAGCTTTGATACCGGCCGTACAGTGCTCGCCTGTGCCCCAGATGCCTCGCCTGCCGTGCCACTGATGCCAGATCCCCAAACTGCCAGGTCTGGACTTCAGCAGGAAAACTGTCCCGAGTAGAAGCTGGTGAGGAGTATCTCGCCCGCCGACAGGAGCTGAAAAGCCAGGCGTATTGTTGCCGATATAGTGTCTGCTTTTGAGTTTGGAAACTTTGACTGAGAGAACCGCCGTGTGTTGAGTGTACAGAGTGCACAGAGAAATGGCCTGGTCCAAAAAAGTGTGATGTGGCGTTAGCGTGGAAATTCTCCCATTGATTGACGGGAGACACGTGGAGCAGCAGTGGTCCGACTGTGAGAGAAAGAGCCGCGCCATGAGGGGGCAGCATTACCCGGTGGAACTGTCTCTGTTTGTTGGAAAGACACACTCATCACACTCCTGGTCTCCACAGACGCTCGCACACGTCTCCTTCTGTCCTGGACTGAGACAAAGAGATAAAAGGACGGAGATGCGGGCCACATGGAGCCCAACCAACCGCTCCATTGTCTCCGGGGCGTCCACTGCACCTCCACGAGTCAAAGTATAGAAAGCCATTTGCGACTAAATCCGACTTAATCACAAAACATGTGTTTACTCCCTGCATTTGCATTTTAAAATGAAATGTAACGTAAAACACGGGTGCCTCAGCTTATGAAAGTACGTATGGGCAGCCACTGATCTGTCGTGACAGCATGTACTTTTGTCCCATGAATTACATCGTTGTATGACTTTTCTACCGATGCACTCGCTGCACATGTGAACACTGCACAGAGGGATTAACGGCCAAGTGTTAAATACACAGAGACACCACATGCACGATAACAGAACAATGGAAACACTGTTTGATTTTCTTGAATGGCTTATTAAACCAATATTAGCAGGTGGGGATGTTTACACAGATCTTACGGCCGCACCTTAAAGGTCCATCTGATCATTTAATCAGCACTTAAGGACTGCAGAGGTGTGGTCGGGTGTGGCAGATCCAGAACCAACAAATTATAAAAGCTTCATCACAGGCGACCGAGCAGTGAGGTGACCCGAGGCCCCTCCACCAGGGCCGGTCCTGGGCATTTGGAGGCCCTTAACACGACTGTGTTTGTGGCCCATCGAACGACACGTGGTTAAACAACTTTGACATAACAATGGAATATATTAGATTTGATTTATTTATTTGACAGGAACAGTACATTTAAACATTGCCAGCAAACAGGCTGTTAGCCATTAGCTCATTTGTAACCTAAAGACAACAAATCAGAAGTGGACTGAGGAGGTAGTACCTGCGGTCGTGATGTGGGACTTTTAACGAAGCTCGTCGGTGTCTAAATCGAGAAGAGTTTGAACATGTCCTGCGTATAACGTTTCACTGCCTTAACTTAGACAAGAAGCCTAAAGCAATTTTTCCAATTTAAGTCAGAAAAATAAAATAATAAATGAACCTGGTCAATGTCTCATGCCATTTTAATTTACAAATCTGCAATGCCTTAAAGTAAAGTCATGTCATTTCTTTGTTCCACACGGGGAGGTCACTGCTGGTGGGTTTCCAAATGAATAACACACTTTAATTGTGCCCCCACTTTGTTACAATAAGAATAAAAAAATGTGAAAAACTAAGAAACTAAGTTAAACAACACTGTCACAATGGAATGAAATACATGCCTGGGCTGTAACGCTGAATAATAGCACGTTCTTGTTGTTATTGTGTGGTGAATTTAACCAAACCAGGACTAGAAATAGACTAAAGCAGGTGTAAGCAAGTTCTAAACCAGGACTAAACCAGGACTAACTTCTAGATGTGTGCTTTTCTGTCCGCAGGAGAGGCTTGGCCCTTGAGCAAGGCGCTGCGGCTGTTCTGGCGTCATGCAGTGTTCGTGGAAGTTCGTGTTCTTCTTTGCCACGGCGTCGGTGGCCGTCCAGTTCGTGGCCATCCACATTTTGACCTCTTACCTGGTGAACACCTCCCACTCCAACACCCGCTCCGTCCCCTTCTCTGCGCAGCAAACGTGAGACTCGGTTACACACAGTTTGTTTGAAAAAAAAAGTCAATGAAGGCTTGTGTTTTCACTTTGTAAAGCAGTCGTAGAAAAGGTTTCAAAGGTCGTCATCTGGACACTGTTTTGAAGAAGTCATTCTCAATCAGTGGAGCTGGTTCAAGAACTCTGGCTTATTCTAATCTGATCTAACGCCCCGCCCACTGGGAGGAGTCTCTGCCCTTTTATTCTCCTTATTCCTGAAGTTGCCGTACGCGCCGCCGTTGTAGTTCACACGGAGCAGACGAGCTCAACAGAAAATAAGTTCTACTCGACTAAAAAGACGTTTTCAGGAAATCGTTGTGTTGTGACTTGTTGTTGCTCGTGTTCATTAAACATTTTACACAAATCAATCTACTTTATGTAACATTTTAGCGGCAGACTTTTCCCTCGTTCGTCATTAGCTTTAATGGAGTTCTCGTCAAACGGAAATGTGTTTACAACAAAAGTGTGTATCTGTGGCAAAAAGAATAAGGTGAATAAGCCCTGGCCTTATAAGACACCTTTAACAAAAAATCCAAAGTCCAGCGTCTACACAAACAAACGTGAACAAACAAAAATGTTAAATTCTTCCAGGCGTTAAAGGTCCCATAACATGCAAAATGGACTTTTCAGAGGTTCTAACCTTCCTCCAGTGCTATTTGGGCCTCGTATGTTGTGCCCAAAGTGGTTTTTTGATTGATTCCCTCATGTTTTCACTAGAGAACTGTCTTTTCCGTCCCCCTCGGCTGAGCAGCAGACGGGGGCTCCTCACTAAGATGACGCGGTGTTTAAGCCACGCCTCCAGGAAGAATAAAAACAGCTAATGCTAATGCTACACAGTAATTACACGATGGATACGACAGATAGAAGAGTTAGCTTGTTATTTACCAAACGGCACGTCCGTGGTTGAGGCCCTGGAGCACGTCAAACTCCAGGTCAGATCCAGGACGTAGGACTCAGCTCGACGCACCGTCAGGACCAGAAAATGTTTATTCAGTGTTTGTGTATCGCTGTTTACCGGAGCACACGGCGCATGCACCATCTCCGCTCTAGGCTTCGGCACGAGTTGGGCGGGGGAGGCGCGCGAGTTGGGCGGGGGAGGCAGCCTGCTCTCTGTTCGGGGGGGTCAGATCTCAGAGTGAGGAGGGGGGCCAGTCCAAGAAATGGGTGTTTTTTGTAAACTGTTATGTTATGGATATTACACAACGAGAAAATGTATCAACAAAGCCCTTAGGACAGACTGTGTGAAGGGAAAAGAGCAGAATATGGGACCTTTAACAACAAACGTAGCCAATTTATATAGATTACAATTAAACGACTATTTCGTCTTGCTGTCGTCATTACGCCAGAACATGTCAGGGTTTTGTTTCAATATTTCATCAAACAGAATTTCTAAATTAATCATAAAATGGACAATACAATAGAAAATGAGCTTCACTCTGAAACTAATCTTTATGACAGCCTTTTGTTCTGTCGTCCTGTTGTTAGCTGTAGCTCCTCGTCACTGCTGCGTACCTGATTAGCATGTGATTAGCATGTGAGTGGTCAGTAGAAGAGCCCACCAGCTCAGAGGGGGAGGAGTCCCGCCCTCTCAGCCTGTGGTTACCCAGAATGCTCCACTGATTGAAAATGACGAAATGAAAAGTCGAAATGTCTTGATTTTCCGGATGACGGCCTTTGACACCTTTTCTACAATGGAACACTCCTGGACAACGAGGATTACATCGACTTTGTGTAGCAGTGTTTTCTAAAACCAAATCTGTAAAATATGGCACTATCCCTAAGTAATCTAATCTCCTCGACGCTATTTGCAACAATAATTCTGTAAAAAAAGGGAAAAAATACATTTGCTGGATAGAGCCAGGTTGTTTTACACGTCGTCCTCGGCTCATGTTGCTTTATTGTTGTGGCTGAACATTCTGTGTTTTTGGCTCACAACACACTACAATATACTCTTTATTTCAGACTCTATCAGTCCATTCATTCATTAATTTTCTACCGCTTATTCCCGTTAGGGGTCGCGGGTGACTGGAGCCTGTCCCAGTAACTTTGGGCCTTAGGCGGGGTACACCCTGGACAGTGGCCACTCATCACAACAAACACAGAGAGACAGAGACAAGGACAGACAACCATTCACTCTCACATTCATTCACTATGAGTTGTCAATTAACCTACACAGTCATGTCTTTGGACGGTGGGAGGAGCCAGAGAACCTGGAGAGAACCCACGGTAACACGGGGAGGACATGCAGACTCCACCCAGAGAGATCGTGTGATGTTAGGGTGGTTCAGGATTCGAACCCACGATGTTGGGGTGGTGCGGGATTCGAACCCACGATCTCCTTATTGAGAGGCATCAGGTCTAGCTGCTCTGCCACCGTGCACCCCTCTATCAGTTCATTTAAAATATATTTTAAAAAGCACAAATGAACAGACAAACTGTTTGCTCCAGCTCTGGACAGTTAATTCTTTCACCTTTTTCCCCTCCTTCATTAAATGTTTCTTTGTTGTGATGTAATCTGTAAGTCTTTAAGTCTTTCAAATAAAAGTAAACATTGAAGTAGTCTTAGTATAATATAGACTAATCGGGACAGTCGCTTTTATGACATCACGGAGGGATTTTAGAACTCAGCTTCCTGTAATTTGAAACTTTTATTTCTCAAAATGTATTCACAATCTAGAACTTCACAAATTTAAAACGAATATTTGCCACAGGTGCCCTCCCGCCAAACTAAGAATTAGAAACACAGGAGAACCCTCATCTAGACTTTAAGAGGGAAAGAGAGAAGAGGTCAAAGTGCTCGCTCTTCACAGGGAAACACTGACTGCTGGAGACACTGTGGTTGTCAAGTGGCCCATCATTACCATGTGTTTTGGGACTGTCCTGTGGTTCAGAAGGACTGGACTGAGATGAACAAAGCGTTACAGACTGTTTTTGACATCACCATCTCAGAACAGTGTATTTGGGCCTCAAAACTCCTGCCATGGACACAACAAATGGATCTATTTGAAGTGTACTCTTGACAGCAGGGATAAAGGGCCATCACAAAAAAATGGACTGGATCAAAATTATAATGAACATTCGCAAAATGGAAAAAATTACATTCTGACTCCATTTGAAAATATACAACTTCAACAGACTTTGGACTAATTGGGACAAATAGATTGGACTAAACATTTAGTCTCTGGATGTGATGTGTACACTCTGTTCTCTCTCTGTGTCAAGTTCTTTATATAAAAAAATAATGATAAAGAAAGAAAAAACAGAGTGTTGAATGTCCCTTTACTTTGGCAGAGGTGACGATCATGAGGAGCCAGAAGAGCGCCGGACGCATGTGCTGCTCCTGACCTCCACCCGCTGTGGCTCCACCTTCATCGGGCAGCTCCTGAACCTGCACCCGGACGTCTTCTACCTGTTCGAGCCGCTCTACCACGTCCAGGCCTCCCTCACTGGAAACACAAACTACAACAGACGGGTAAGAGACACACGTCCTCCAGCGCCGGTCACCTTTACATCGGCTTTGGTCTGTCTCACTCTCTGATCTCTCTCTCCTCAGCTGATTATGGGGGCCAATCGGGACCTCTTGTGGAGCCTGTTCCAGTGCGACCTGTATGCCCTGGAGAGCTACATGGACCCAGCCCCGCCAAACCACATGGTGAACGGCCTCTTCTTCCACAGCTTCAGCCGGACCCTGTGCCAGCCGCCCGTGTGCCAGGCTGTTGAATATAAGGAGGGACACTGCAGCCCCCAGTGTAACCCAGTCAACCTGACCCGGGCTGCCGAGGCCTGCAGCACCAAGTCCCACGTGGCCTATAAGACGGTAGGTCCAGCCGGGTTCTGTCCTGATGGTCAGTCTGGACAACCATCCATTTCCTTCCGCTTTATCCAGGGCCGGGTCGCTGCACCAGCCTAAGCCAGGAGGGCTCCTGAGATGTTCCCAGGCCGAGGGACAAAGTCCCTCCAGCGTGTCCTGGGTCGTGAATGTGAGTGTGAATGGTGGAGTGGTTCTTGATGCAAAGTGCTTTGAGTGCCTTCAAAGTAGAAAAGCATTATATAAATGTAATAACTGATTTCACCAGTGACCGGGTGACTCTGAAACCTTCTGACAGTGGCCCATTCCTGGACAAAGGAGGCCTTACAGACACATTAAACGGTCAAAGGCGGCTCAACTCTTCAAACCTCTGGCTCTCGTTGCAGGTGCGGGTGGTGGTGGTGGGAGAGCTGCGCCCCCTGCTGGAAGACCCTCGCCTCAACATTAAAGTGATCCAGCTGGTGCGAGACCCTCGGGGGATCCTCAGCTCCAGGATCAGGGCATTCGCTGACTGGTACCGGCCCTGGGGCGTCTGGCAGGACACAGGACGACGGCCCACGCCTCCCTTCGAGGCCAACCCTCCGCCCTTCACCGACACCTGCGACGAGTTCTACAGCTCCGTGTCCACCGCCATGAGCCGCCCCGCCTGGCTCAGGGACAGGTACTGAACCGGGACTGAACCGGGACTGAACCAGGACTGAACCAGGACTGAACCAGGAGTGAACCGGGACTGAACCAGGACTGAACCAGGAGTGAACCAGGACTGAACTGGGACTGAACCAAGACTGCACCGGGACTGAACCAGGACTAAACCGGGACTGAACAGGGACTGAACTGGGACTAAACCAGGACTGAACCAGGACTGAAACAGGACTGAACCAGGGCTGAACTGAACCAGGACTAAACCAGGACTGCACTGGGACTAAACCAAGACTAAAGCAGGACTACACCGATCTAAACGAGGGCTACACTGGAACCAAATCAAGACTGAACCAGGACTGCACTGGGACTAAACCTGGACTACACTGACTAAACTAGGACTTTACAGGGGCTAAACCAGGACTAAACCAGGACTAAACCTGCCAAATTAGTATTCCTATCATAGTATTATATTTTCGACCCCTCTGTCCTCAGGTACATGCTGGTGCGCTACGAGGACCTGTCCAGGAACCCGCTGCAGAAGACCAGGGAGATCTACGACTTCGTGGGCCTGACCATGACCCCGGGCGTGGAGGAGTGGATCCGCGTCAACACCAGGGCCACCAACGACGCCAAGGACATAATGAGCACGATGCGCGACTCGGCGGCCAACGCGGAGAGCTGGCGCCTGAAGCTGCCGTTCGACATGGTGCAGCACGTTCAGGGCGTGTGCCGGAGGACCCTGAGGCAGCTGGGATACCGCGAGGTCCAGTCCGCCGAGGAGCTCCGGAACATGAACGTGTCTATGGTCGAAGAGAAAACCTTTGGACCGTTTTAGTAGAGCTGAGAGGACGCAGTGTCGCTGGGATTTTTGGATTTTGAATCAGGGATGGCCTGAAGAAGGGTCTGGGGGTCCTCACCCTGAACATTTTTAAACTAAATTAATTCCTTGCTCAATTTTAGTGTAGCTTGTGTCTTGTACTATCTGAATTTGAGCTGCAGCCATTTGGCCAGCACACTTTGGTATAAGACATTTTTAATCTCGTTGAGTTTTTATCCTGATTGAATGAAAAAACAAAATCCAATTTGGTGCACTTTATGGATGTCCCAGCTGGTTCGGCTATTTTTGGAAATCATAGTAGAGTTTTCTCAAAAACGCTCACTGCTCAATAAATAGATTTGATGCAGTGAACAGGCTCTGATTATAATAGACGGCCCCTTTTAAAGAGTTTATGGTCTTTACTGTGACATCCACGACATGGACAAGCGGTGCACTCTTAATGTGTGAAGGATAATCAGGTCATTCATCTTATTGTTCTGCAAAGTTCAGACCTTAAGGTTATTTATTTGTCCAGTGTAAACAAACTGAAGCAGACTCTTACCACAGCAGCGCCTCATCGTTACAGTTAGAATATCACTTCAACTAAATATTTATTGGTAACCTTTGTACATTTTAACTTAAACTTTTATTGTTTGTAGTGTGTGGGAGTGGTGGGCAAAATTCACTTACAGTCAGCAGCCAATCAGTGGCCTGACACTGGAGCCAATCAGATTTGAGGGCGGTAATATTCCAGACCCCCAAACCGACCTATAGAATACTTATTTATTTGTCCAATATTTCATGATAATACAAAAAACTAACATCCATAACTGAAGTATTATTGTGAAAAAATCTCCTTTTTGTGACGCTGAAGTGCTACTCGTTTAAGTAAAAAAATATATAAAATTGCAGTCAACTTGGCAACTCTGGACTGGAAACTGTTCTGAGCCTCATCAGTTCAAGAGAAAACCAGAGTGACGAGAGCTACAGCAGCGAGAGTGATGCTCCTGAACAAGTGCTCTGTCCTGGGGCTTTGTGTCGTCGTCCTGTTGAAAAACCCTGAGGTTCCACAGACGAGGCCCTCAGTCATGATGCTCTCTGCAACATCTGCACAGAGCCAGGGGCCCCTGCAATATCTGCACAGAGCCAGGGGCCCCTGCTTTGTTTCACTGAAGGAAAAAGCACCCCAGATCATTATGGCGCCCCCTCCCTGTGGAGCGTTGAAAACATCTCAGGTGAATCTTGTCGTTTAAACCTTCAGGACCATGAAGGGCACATTTTTACTCAGAGAATAAAACTTTCTTCCACTTTCAATGTCCCATGTTTGTGTCTCTTGTAAAGTCCAAGCTGCAGCTCTGTGTTCCTCTGTGGCGCCCCCTCCCTGTGGCTCTGGGCTCATTTTTTTGGGTCTTCCATGTGACCTTTTGGTTCCAGAACCTTCAGGACCTTTTAACAGATTCCAAACGCCTGTCGTCCTGTGTCCCTCAGCGAAGGACAGAGGCTCTGCTGATGGAGCTCAACATCCACAGCTTCAAAAAGAGAATGACTTTGCCATCAGAGCGTCCTGACAGGTGAACACCTGACAGAAAAGGACACTGAATCCACAGTTTTGCTCAGATTTGGGCTTTTACAGGCATGTGGTCCTAAACTTTTGATCAGCTGCAGAACATTTCAGTTCAATTATTGTTTTCAATAAAATGTTTCCTCAAACTTTATTTTTGTCTCACTCACATTTCTTTTTAAAATCCAACCAATCCACTGGTCTTTAACTTTTGATCGGGGCTGTACAAACCAGACAAACGTGATAAAAGTACAGGTTTGTTCAGACCGTGGTGTTCTTTTGAGCATTAGCTTCAAAACCAAACCACCTTTTAAAAAACCCAGGTTTACCCCCATTTTAAACATTTTTGATTGTTTTTAGCCGCGGTGAAGTCTTCATACGGTTCGTGCAGGTCTGGACATCCTGCCGGGGATTATCCGCTGTCACTCGTGCTCCGCTCTGTGTTCACTCATCATTATTAATCATAAAAAGGTTAATTATCCGTAAGGAATGAACAAAGTGAAGCGCCACATTTTTACAGCCAACAGAACGAGCCGGTTTCCTGAAAACACTGAAACCTCATACGTTCATTCAGTCACGAAACAAACCATAAAATGTGTAGAATTTCTTGCTTACGCTGTTAAAGTGAGTGAAGTGCCCTGCTGGACAAAGGCGTGTACTGCACCTTTAAACACTTTCTCACGGTTTACGTCTCAAACTCGGCGTGAAAGTGACGCTTCCCGATCGGCGCTGCTCCGCAAACAGGGCCACGGCCTCGGCGCGATCACAGCGTCGCGGTAAATATTCGTTCCCGTTACATAATGCAGTAATTCCACTAATGGGTCAGATTTGTATGAGCTTCATAATCTTCTCAAAAGGCTTTCTGCGCGGGTCGCCCTCCCTTTGCTCCTCTGCCGCCGCCGCACGGCCCTTTATCACCCCAAAAACCAAGTAAATAAATACATTCCAGCACAAATGAACAAATGACATGGTTTAGGCACGATAATTACCAACTTAAATAATAAATAATATATGCAACGTCTCTATTTTGGGCTCTTTTCTTTGCAATAGTGGAACAATTTTAGTTATATTTTTGTATTATTATAAGATTTGAGCTGTATTATTTCAGAGACTGTGCACATGAATGAGTATTTCTGTAAATTTACCAGAAAATTATGCAAAAAGAAAAGAAAAAAAGGACAAACCGATGTGGAAAAGACAAAAATGAATGTGAAAATGTTAAAGATTTGTAAAGAAGAGCTTATAAAGAAGAGTTATTTTGAAGTCAGTTGTGCTTTTCTCCTGTAAATACAAACTGACAGATTGTGCTGTCAGGTGATTGATTGATTCATACAATCAAATCAAATCAAATCAATTTATTTTTATAATGCCCAAAATCACAACAGCAGTTGCCTCGATGGGCCACAGGTAAAAGCAGTTCAGATAACTGTCCCAGAATGCCCCTGTCCTTTGACCCTCCTTCAGGAAAAACTACAAAAAACCCCACGGGACAAAGTATAAACCTCAGGAGAACCACAGTGAAGGAGAGATCCTACTCCCACGGACGGAGAGGCTGCAGATGAACTAGGACTGACGCATCCACTTGGACTGTGGAGCCAGAACCACTCAAGAGGGAGGTGGCTTTAAAGAGTTCCTCCAGAGGACGAGGAGCAGTCCACCAGTGTAGAGAGATCCTCCAGCAGGAGATGAGGAACAGTTCATCTAAAGTAGAAGGAGTTCGTCCAGGCAGACGAGGTGTGGCTAATCCAGGGTTGAGGGAGTTCCTCCAGGCGGGTGGCGCATAGATCGTCCAGTGTAGAGATCGATCCTCCAGACAGATGGGGGTGGGGGGTCGTCACTGGAGCAGCCGCCGCAGTGTCTGAAACAGTCTCCACTCCCCGGGGGAAGTGGAGAGAAAGAGAAACATGTGAACAGCAATGAACAGACTACAGTTGAAGTAATATTAAATATTGTTGATAGATAAAGTAGGAAGAACCAGAGGATAGTGTTCAAGCTGCCATACTTCTCCAGCAGAATTGCTCCAAGGGCAGCGTAGCTAAAACTGTAGGTTTTTATTTCTGTTCCTAACTGGCCTGACCATAAGCTATTTCAAAGAGGAACGTTTTGAGCCTGGTCTTAAATGTAGAGACTGTGTCGGCCTCTTTTACATGAACAGGGAGCTGGTTCCATAACATAGGAGCTTGGTAGCTAAATGCTCGACCTCCTACTGTGCTTTTAGAGACTCTGGGGACTAACAATAGTCCAGCATTTTGAGAACGAAGAGCTCTGTTTGGATGGTACGCTACTATTGCATCTTTGAGGTAGGATGGGGCCATATTGTTTAAAGCTTTATAAGTCAGGAGGAGGATTTTAAATTTGATTCTAAACTCAACAGGAAGCCAGTGAAGAGACTCTAACACTGGTGAAATATGATCTCTTTTTCTAGTACCTGTTAATAATCTTGCTGCTGCATTTTGAACCAGTTGAAAGCTTCTTATAGAGCTTTTAGGACACGCTGTAAGCCGGGCGTTACAATAGTCTAATCTGGATGTGACAAATGCATGGATGAGTTTTTCGGCATCGTCTCTGGGCAGGATTTTTCTTATTTTGGTTATGTTACGCAAATGAAAGTAGGCTGTTTTACAGGCTTGATTTATATGAGCTTTGAACGAGAGATCTTGGTCAAATAGGACCCCAAGGTTTCTTACAGTAGAGCTGGGGGCTACAGTGATATTGTCCAGAGAAACTATCTGGTCAGATAAAGAGTCTGGCAGGTGCTTAGGGCCCAGCAGAATGACCTAGGTTTTTCAGGGTTAAGGAGCAGATAATTAAGAGTCATCCAAGTTTTTATGTCTTTCACGCAGGCACTAAGTCTGTCTACTTGATGGGTCTGATCAGGTTTCATTGATAAATAAAGCTGAGTGTCATCTGCAGAGCAGTGGAAGTTAATGCCATGCTTTCTGATGATCATACCTAAGGGCAGCATATAAAGTGTGAACAGAACTGGACCGAGTACTGAACCCTGCGGCACACCGTAGGTTACTTTAGAACATGGGGAAGATCTCTGGTTTACATTAACAAACTGGTACCTATCAGATAGATAGGATTTAAACCAGCTAAGGGCGGTTCCACTGACACCTATATCACATTCTAACCTCTGCAGTAGAATGTTGTGGTCGATGGTATATGCGCTGAGGTCCAACAGAACCAGGATTGAGACCTGTCCATCATCAGCAGCTAATAACAGATCATTTGTGACTTTAACTAGTGCAGTTTCAGTGCTGTGGTACGCACGGAACCCTGACTGAAAAACTTCAAATAAATTATTGTCCTGCAGGTGGCGACAAAGCTGTTTAATCACAATTCTTTTCAAGGATTTTAGAGACAAAGGGCAGATTAGAAATAGGTCTATAGTTTGCCAGTATGTCGGGGTCTAGATTAGGCTTTTTCAAAAGTGGTTTAATCACTGCATATTTGAAGGACTGAGGGACATAACCGCTTTCTAGTGAAGTATTTATTATATTAAGAATGGGATTTATAATTAGGGGGAGAATTTCTTTGAGGAGTCTACTTGGGATTGGGTCTAAAATACAAGTTGATGTTTTGGAGGACATAATACCTGGAAGTTATCTCTGCCTGATCAACAGCAGTGAACCTATCTAGTATTACTGAAGGATTTGTATGGGGACACTAGCTTTGCAGTCTGGGCTTGCTCAGTACTGATAGTGGGAGTAATTTCATTTAGTTTATCTCTAATAGTTGTGATTTTGCTGCTAAAGAATAGAAGAAAGTCATTGCAGCTTAGAGTAACTGGTATTGAGGGTTCTACTGCGCTGTGACAGTTTGTCAGCCTGGCTACAGTGCTGAAGAGAAATCTAGAGTTATTTTTATTTACTTCTATTAAATTTGAATAATATCTGGTTTGAGCCTTACGCAGAGCCTGCTTATAAGACAGAAGGCAAGTTTTCCATTCTTTTAGGGATTCTTCTGTGTGGGGCGGCGTAAGGATCTCTCTAGTTTTCTTACCCTTTGTTTGTGAGAACGTAGTTCTTCATTGTACCAGGGGGAGGCTCGTTTTGGCCTGATTACTTTCTGTTTAAGTGGAGCTGCAACATCAAGAGCAGCTTTTAGAGAGTTGACCATTGAGTCAACAGAGTTATCAATAGCACTGGGACTGGCGCTGTTAACGACAGGATCACATGACATAATATTAAATATTGGTTCTATTATTTCTCTGAACTTTAAAATAGATTTTTCAGATATTGTCCTTTTCATTATAGATTTAGTCTGAGGAGCTGGATAGTCCTTAAGAATAAACTGAAAGGTAATTAGGAAGTGATCTGACATTATTGGGTTTTGGGGGAAGACATTTAGGTCACTAATCTCTATTCCATAAGTTAGAACCAGGTCCAGAGTGTGCTGGTGACTGTGGGTTGGTTCATTTACATTTTGAGTGAAACCAATGCATCTAATAAAGCGCTAAAGGCATTACTGAGGCAATTATTTTCATTCACATGAATGTTGAAATCCCCAACCACCACAATATTTTCCCAGTCTAATACTAAATTTGATAGGAAGTCAAAGAATTCTGTTAAGAACAGCGAGTAAGGACCGGGAGGTCGATAGATTATTATGAGCAAAACAGCTTTTTGGTTTCTCCAGTTTGGGAAGGTGATTGATAGGATAAGGCTTTCAAATGAGCAAGACTCATTATTAATTTTATTAATTTTAGGACTCAGGAGTAAACTAGAATGTGAGATTACTGCCA
This sequence comes from Rhinogobius similis, assembly GCA_019453435.1. Taxonomy (NCBI): domain Eukaryota; kingdom Metazoa; phylum Chordata; class Actinopteri; order Gobiiformes; family Gobiidae; genus Rhinogobius; species Rhinogobius similis. Next base: position 44,229,111 of record CM033621.1, read on the forward strand.
CCCCACCTCCCCGGCCTGAGCTCCTGGCAGCTTGAAAGTTAACATGACTCTGTGGGGTGGCCTCATTTAGTCTGACATAATCATCTTGTTGAAGCCAAGTTTCAGTTAAAGCTAAAAGATCAATATTATAATCGTTAATTAATTCATTAACTAAAAGTGATTTGGAGGAAATTGACCTAATGTTTAGCAATCCACATTTTACATGCTTATTTATTAGTTTATTTGTATCATGTGTAGGGATTATTTGTATTAAGTTATTTGGTCTGACACCTAAATTATCTGTATTTGGATCTGACTTATTGGCGTTATTTACACGAGGGACGCGCACAGTCTCTATTTGCTTTGACTCTGAACACTTGATCTGTGACAGCGCGGGCGAGAGCTTAGCGACAGAGAAGAGACTCTGCACCCGGGACTCACATTTAGAGCGTCACTTTAGGCGACTAAGGCTATCGGCCAAATTCCGAACTAAAAGTGATGTACCCTCCGAAGTCGGATGGATGCCATCCCTGCGAATGCGAATCAAATGAATGAACGTCTTCATTTTATTGTTTATTGTTGTTCACACCCGTCGTAGAACCGGATTCCATCTTAATTGTGTTCTTTGGCTGTGGCTTCAGTTCAAACGTAATTACATCAAAGTATGTGAGTTTATTCTTGGACAGAGAAACAAAGGAGCCTGTTCAGTTCACACCAGAGTTTATATTGAGCTGCCAAAGTGGATGTAATCACTTTGGCAGCAGAAATCTCAAAAATGACGTTTGTCTCAATTACGGTTAGAACGCTGGAGGTTTCTTTGAAGCCGCCGCCCCTTCTGCCCCTCCTTCTGCTTGTACTCGCCTCATTCTGCCCCGCCCACTTTTGCCTCTTTTTATGTCTATGATCTGCCGTCTTGTAGTCTCTCGCTAAAACATTAAATAAAGTCGATTGATTTGTGTAAAATGTTTAATGAACACGAGCAACAACACGTCACAACGCAACGATTTCCTGAAAACGTCTTTTTAGTCGAGTAGAACTTATTTTCTGTTGAGCTCGTCTGCTCCGTGTGAACTACAACGGAAACAAGACGGCGGTGCTTAAGGCAACTTCCAGAATAAGGAGAATAGCAATTTTTGTTGCTCATAGTCATGTTCTTTTTTCACTTTGTCATTTTTTGTCACAATTTTGTCGCTTTTAGTCAAATTTTTGTCGCTTTTAGTCAAATTCTTCTGTTTGACGAGAACTCTGTTAAAGCTAATGACGAACGAGGGAAAAGTCTGAGGCTAAAATGTTACTATACATAAAGTAGATTGATTTGTGTAAAATGTTTAATGAACACGAGCAACAACAAGTCACAACGCAACGATTTCCTGAAAACGTCTTTTTAGTCGAGTAGAACTTATTTTCTGTTGAGCTCGTCTGCTCCGAGTAAACGAATAAAACGGAAGACGCGGCACATACGGCAACTTCAGGAATAAGGAGAATAGCATTTTTGTTGCTCATAGTCATGTTCTTTTTTCACTGTCATTTTTTGTCACAATTTTGTCGCTTTTTGTCACAATTTTGTCGCTTTTAGTCAAATTTTTGTCGCTTTTAGTCACAATTCTGTCGCTACATAGAATTTTTCTGCTTATGGTCATGTTTTTGTCGCTTCTCGTAGGGTTTTTGTCACTTTTAGCCACATTTTTGTCACTTCTAGTCGTGTTTTTGTGCCACTTTATTCATCTTATTCTGCCCCGCTCACTTCTGCCACAGATCACACTTTTGTTGTAAACGCACTTCCGTTTGACGAGAACTCCGTTAAAGCTAATGACGAACGAGGGAAAAGTCTGAGGCTAAAATGTTACATAAAGTAGATTGATTTGTGTAAAATGTTTAATGAACACGAGCAACAACAAGTCACAACACAATGATTTCCTGAAAACGTCTTTTTAGTCGAGTAGAACTTATTTTCTGTTGAGCTCGTCTGCTCCGTGTGAACTACAACGGAAACAAGACGGCGGCGCGTACGGAAACTTCAGGAATAAGGAGAATAAGGTGATGAGTCCACTAGACCTGGTCCCTCAGATTGGTTCACTTGGGGCTTGTTCGGGCCACTTCTGTTAATGTGGGCCGGTGTTTCCTGCAGAGGTCCAGCTCCAGCTCCAGCTCTCTGTTTTCTTCATAAATAAAGTCTAAATGGTACCGGAGTTACACTTTTCTTCTGCGGACGGTCGCCCCATTCATGAAAATATGTTTAGTGATTACACGTTTGTGGCTGTAAGACGTGGATAAAACTTGCGTAAACAAGACACAGCTTGCGGGTTTTTTTCATCTGCTTCTTCTGCTTTTCTTTCACTTTTCTGCCTCTACGCCACGCTTTAACATCTCTTTATGAAATGCGTTGTGTTTGGATAGAGTTGGCCGTCATAAGCACTGAAAAAATATGACTTTGAGTCTAGAAGTGAGTGCCGTGCGTCGTAAACAGTAAACAGCTGACGCTAACGTGTGCTAGCTTTGTTTTGCTAACTCTGTCGGCTCAACAAACAAAGTTATTGTCTGGAAATACGCTGGTTTTTCACAAGATCAAGTCAGTGTTTGGCGAGGAATGATTATTTTGTCCTTATATCAGCTTTTTGCCGCTTTGTTCTCACCTGTGTCTCTTTTGTTCTCGCTCGTTCAATCATAAACCGGCCTGTGCTAAAGTGAGCAGCACTCTCTGGGAGCTGTGCCTCTCACGGCTCTCTTCTGACCCTCAAAGGGGCGCCACGGTTCACTTTTGTTCAGTGGAAACGCCTCGGACCGTCCCGCGCGAACAGAAACCCATCATTTCACGCACAGCTGCCGATCTCAGCAGCGACTCTGGACGACCTTCCCTCGTTTTCCGCACATCACCGCCGTACGGGACACGCCGGAACAACAGAAGTAACCAAAGCCCCGCCCACATTCTGCAGGTGTTGAGACGCCTGAAATGACCTGAAATGACACAATGACGTTGGGATATCCTGAGAACCTGTGTTTTTCTTTTCAGAAGGGTCATATTTGTGTTTTTTATAGTTTATTCTGAAATGACGTGTTTCCCGTCAAAACAGAGCTCCGTAAAGAGGGACGTTATCTGTTACTCTGGGGCTTTACACAGGAGCTGTTTGTGTTCCCCTTAACACTAAGGTCAAATACCCAGGAGAGGACACGCCCCCGGGAGAGGACACGCCCCCGGGAGAGGACACACCCCCGGGTCTGAAGAGAGCCAGCCTCAGGGCAGAAGAGACCGCACTGACCCACTCACCGTGAGCCGATGGAAACGTGCCAAATGAGCTTCAAATCCTCTGGTTTGTATCCGAGTTAGAGAATACTCTCCTCCCATCCGTTTTTCAACAACTGACGTCATTTATGGAGAACCTTCTGCTGTTTTAAATCATCATCAGCCCTTCAGCCTCACAGACTCGTTCTGAGCATTCGCCTCTATGTACGATCACTGAAACTGCAAAACCAATCAGCATCTCACCCAGGCCCTTAACCAATAACAGAAGTAAACTGTGTAAGTGCTGGGCGCCATCTACTGGCTGCATAAACCCAGTGAGCGCCAGGGCCAACAGCAGAGGAACAGACGGGAATGTAGTTCATCACAGAACAGAGCGTTTGAAGATTAAGAACAATATGAAAAGTGCATAATGTTTGGCTCTGAAGTGGCAGGTGCTGTAGCGGCAGGTGCTGTAGCGGCAGGTGCTGTAGCGGCAGGTGCTGTAGAGGCAGGTGCTGTAGCGGCAGGTGCTGTAGGCTGCACAGGCTTTTAACACAAGCTGAGCAGAACATTTGTATTGCATTTTATTTTAGCTCCTTTCTGCATGTTCTGTTTTTGTCTTATTGTATTTTATATTGTGTCTGTGCAGCACTTTGGGCCATTGTGGTTGTTTTTAAATGTGCTTCATAAATAAATTTGACTTGACTTTGACTTGACTAGTGGCAGGTGCTGTAGCGGCAGGTGCTGTTGGCTCTGGCAGGTGCGTGCAGGCGGCAGGATGAGGCTAAGGTTTCGGCCTCAGTGAAGGAGGCTTTGTGTTTCTCCTAATCTGTGTCCTCTGCCCTCGACGCCATCTTAGTTTACCTCATTAGTCATGTACAAGGGGGGGGGGGCACGAGGGGGAGGTAAGAGGGAGAGGAGGGAGGTACGGGGGAGAGGGGGCAGGTACGAGAGGGAGGAGGGGGGCACGAGGGGGAGGAGGGAGGTACAGGGGAAAGGGGGCAGGTACGAGGGGGAGGGGGGGGGGGCACGAGGGGGAGGAGGGAGGTACTGTGGAGAGTGGGCAGGTACGCGGGGAGGAGGGGCAGGTACGAGGGGGAGGGGGCGGCACGAGGGGGAGGAGGGGCAGGTACGAGGGGGAGGAGGGGCAGGTACGAGGGGGAGGGGGCGGCACGAGGGGGAGGAGGGAGGTACGAGGGGGAGGTGGGGGCAGGTACGAGGGGGGGGGGCAGGTATGAGTGACACCTGCAGGACGTTTGAGCCACTGCAGCTTCAGAACAGCCTTGTCAGACACAAAAGTGAAGCAGGAGTAGATCCCTGCTCGGCCAATCAGCTCTCAGCTCGTTAAGTGACCACACGGCTCCTTTAGTTTGGTTTAATAATTAGATGAAGATGATTGGCTACTTCAGGTTTAATGAGCTCTTTACTTGTCTCTCTCTTTCGTCACAAACTCTTTTTAACTAAAATGTGACTAAAGTCAGTTCATTCTTTTAGTTCGTGACGTCAAGAACGAGTGAAACAAGAACAGGAGCAGCAGGAAGTGCACTTTAGTCAAACCTCAAGATAAAAGACAAGAAGCACGAGCCCGAGGTCACAACGGACGACCACAACCACCACAACCACAACCACCACAACCACCACAACCACCACCACCACAACAACCACAACCACCATCACAATAACCACAACAACAACCACAACAACAACCACCACAGCCACCACAACAACAACAACAACCACCACCACAACAACAACCACAACAACAACAACCACCATCACAATAACCACAACCACAACAACAACCACCACAACAACAACCACCACAGCCACCACAACAACAACAACAACCACCACAACAACCACAACAACAACAACCACCACAACAACAACCACAACAACAACAACAACCACCACAACAACAACCATCACAATAACCACAACCACCACCACAACAACCACCACCACAACAACAACACACCACAACAACCACCATCACAATAACCACAACCACAACAACCACCACCACAACAACCACAACAACCACAACCACCACAACCACCACAATCACAATAACCACAACAACAACCACAACCACCACAACAATCACAACCACCACAACAACAACAACAACCACCACAACAACCACCACAACAACCAACACCAACCACACAACCACAACCACTACAACTGAAGGTGCAACAAACAACAACAACAACCACCACAACAACAACCACCACAACAACAACAACCACATGGAGACAACAACAGGGAGCCACCACAGCACCACCACAACAACAACCACCAAACAACAACAACCACCACTACAAGCAGCAACCATGGGGAGACAACCACAACCACCACCACAACAACCACCACCACAACAGGAGAGAACAGAACAACAACTGACTGGGGAGAGAGCGACATGACTACAACTGAATGTGCAAGAGAGAGGGAAAGAGAGGGGGGGAGAGAGAGAAGAGATGGGAGAGAGGGAGAGAGAGGGAGGGGAGAGAGAGAAGAGATGGGGAGAGAGAAGAAGAGAGGGAGAGAGAGAGAGGGAGGGGAGAGAGAGGAAGAAAGAGGGAGAGAGAGAGGGGAGAGAGAGGAAGAGAGAGGGAGAGGGGAGGAAAGAGGGAGAGAGAAAGGGAGGGGAGAGAGAGAGAGAGAGAGGGAGGGGAGAGAGGGAAAGAGAGGGGGGAGAGAGAAGAGATGAGGAGAGAGGGAGAGAGAGAGGGGGGAGAGGGACACAGAGAGAGAGGGGGAGAAAGAGGGAGGGGGGGTGGGGAGAGAAGAGAGAGATGGGGAGAGAGGGACACAGAGAGAGAGAGAGAGAGAGGGGGGGCAAGAAGGAGAGAGGGAGGGTGGGTGGGGGAGAGAGAGAGAAGAGAGGGAGGGGGGGGGCAAAGTGAAAGGAAGAGAGAGAGTGGGAGAGGGAGGAGGGGAGAGCTAGGGGGAGAGAGAGAGAGAGATAGAGACAGAGGGGAGGGGCTTCAGAGAGAGCGACTAAACTAAAAGAACAGACATTTAAACGTGTGACGCTGTCGTCCGCTGCGTGTGCGTCTCCTGTTCTGAGTCGGGCCCCTGTTCTGAGTCGGGCCCCTGTTCTGAGTCGGGCCCCTGTTCTGAGTCGGGCCCCTGTTCTGAGTCGGGCCCCTGTTCTGAGTCGGGCCCCTGTTCTGCGCTGGACGCTGCAGGGCCCGTCTTTGGCCCCGTCTGTGGCCCCTTGTTTGGCCCCTCAGGCTGGCACTCCGCTGGGGACTATCCAGTGCTGCGCTCCTGTGTTCTGTTTCCATCCGTTTAAAGATAATATCAGAGAAACCGAGTCCGCCCTGGACCGGTCCCACAGCCCGCGCCGACCCCTGACCCCACGTGACCCCTGACCCCGCCTGACCCCGCCTCCTCCAGTTCAAAGACGCCGAGTTCAGAGCGAGTCCAGAAGCCGTGTCTGGTTTACTCAGGTCTGCGTCTGCACACGAGGCCTGATGATGTCACTGCTGAAAGGCCGTGTGTCTGGTTTTCTCACGTTGGTCTGATTCTGGTGGGAGGGCATCTGTGCTAAAGATCTGTCACGGCTTTACGTTTGTGGAGCTGCAGTTTGTGAAGAAAGTCTGAAAAATAAAAGTTGAAAATGAACTGGAGCTGAGTTCTAAGTCAAAACTAAGTGAAAACACAGAGACCATTTACACCAAGCCAGTGTTTCCCAACCAGAGGCACGGGGACCACGGGGGGACCGCGGGGGGACCCCAGGGGCACAGGGACCGCGGGGGCACAGGGACCGCGGGGCACGGGGACCGCAGGGGGACCCCAGGGGCACGGGGACCGCGGGGGCACAGGGACCGCGGGGCACGGGGACCGCAGGGGGACCCCAGGGGCACGGGGACCGCGGGGGCACAGGGACCGCGGGGGCACGGGGACCGCGGGGGCACGGGGACCGCGGGAACCGCAGGGGGACCCCAGGGGCACGGGGACCACGGGGACACGGGGACCCCAAGGGGCACGGGGACCGCAGGGGCACAGGGACCGCGGGGGCGCGGGGACCGTGGGGCACGCAGGGGGACCCCAGGGGCACGGGGACCGCAGGGGCACGGGGACCGCAGGGGCACGGGGACCGCGGGGCACGGGGACCCCAGGGGCACGGGGACTGCAGGGGGACCCCAGGGGCACGGGGACACGGGGACCGCGGGGGCACGGGGACCGCGGGGGACCTCAGGGCACAGGGACCCCAGGGGCACGTGAGTAACCACCAGGGGGCACTCAGAATTTTAAAAGAAGATGAAATGTACTTTTATCTAAATTAAAAAGTCATATTAGTTGTAAATTTAGCGTCTTTGTGGAGTATCTTGGACCATAAATATAATAACTATATATAATATAACTGTAGTAACTGACAATATGTGACTAAACCCATTTATTTGCCTGAAACTCAAGTTAAGGGGGTTCTGACTTTTACTGAATAAAAAAGTTGTATTACTTGTAAATTTAACATATTTTTGGAGTATTTTAGACCATAAACATAATTAAACGACATAACAATATGTGACTAGTAAACTCATTTAAAACAAATTCTGAACACTTAAAAGAATAACCTAGATATAGTGGTGGTCTCCAGGACCCTCCTCCAGCAGACACCTCCGGGGCGGACACCTCTGCAGACACCTGTCCCACCAGTCCAAGCTCTACCTCAGCCTCCACTACGTTTGGCTCCTCTGGCTCGTCCTCTGGGGCCGTGATGTCTCAGATGTTGTGGAGGACGGCACAGGCGGCAATGGCCTGAAAACATCAAATATGCAAGGTTTGATGAACAGTCTTTCACCATCACAAACATCATATGTTATGATATATTATGATATTATTTTACATATATATATACATATATATGTATATTTTACAGCCGAAAGTCAGTCGTGTGTTTTTGTGTTATTTATTATTATCAATAGCACTTTGAGATGTCCATCAAATGTTAAGTGCATTTTAAATACAATGTATTATTAGTATATATTTATGTACATATATATTCTAGATTGAATAGCACATTGTAGGAGGTAAACAGCGCCCTCTGCTGGTATGAAGTGGTGTAGCAAATGCACAATTAAACCTCGACCCAAATACGAAAGATAGTGCTGCAAAGTGTTATCTGGTTTATATGAGCTTAAAGATAAAAGTTATTAACTTATTTTTTAATCACAGCTAAAAAGATTTATTATATCATGTGTAAAACTTAACGTTATGATTAGCAGCTGTGAAGTATTAAACTGAGCCGTTAAAAATGACAAGTAACCCTTACATTAACACTGACAGCCATCGTGTTATTAACTGTTGGAACAAAATAAATACTGACTTCATTCAGTCGAAACAGGATCAGACGACGATAAAGCCGCCTCTACTTCCTCATCGTCAATAAAAAAAATGTAAAATACAAAAAAATAAAACTCAGAGTAAATGCTCTGGCTCCAGTTATTTTTTTCGGCACCTGCTGGCGGTTGCCAGGCAACAGCGTAATAACGTACGAGCGAGGGCACCTGCTCACGGGCGCTCGGTGAGTGGATCTGTCCCATCTCGGTGCGGCCTTTGTGGTCCACGGAGGCTGCTCGTCCGGTCGGGTCCTTCAGAGGATGCAGCCGTTGAATTGGAACACAGCTGATGGCTGCGTCCTCATGTCCTCGTGTCCCTGTGTCCTCATGTCCCTGTGTCCTCATGTCCCTGTGTGCTTGTGTCCCTGTGTGCTCGTGTCCCCATGCACTCGTGTCCCTGGGTGCTCGTGTCCCCATGCACTCGTGTCCCTGTGTCCTCATGTCCCTGTGTCCCTGTGTCCTCATGTCCCTGTGTCCTCATGTCCCTGTGTGCTTGTGTCCCTGTGTGCTCGTGTCCCCATGCACTCGTGTCCCTGGGTGCTCGTGTCCCCGTGTCCCTGTGTCCTCGTGTCCCTGTGTCCTCGTGTCCTCGTGCGCTCGTGTCCTCCACATGTGAGTTTGACAGAAGCCTCACAGAGTCCCAGGGACCGTTAACGACGTCACACGCAGCGTATTTTCTCTTCCGGTTCTTTGAGTCTGTCGTTGATTCTAAACTGTTTTTTCATGTAATAAAGTAAATAAATGTTATAAAAGCAGCTCTGGCAGACACTGAGCGTGGTCTGCGTCTGATTAATGAGGGTTTTATTGTCTGAAAAAAACTGAAGTGCACCGTTAGCATGCTAGTGCAGTAAACAGTAAACCCTGCTGTGAGTCGTGGAAAGCACTTACAAACTCAGAATCATCTGGACGTTTGACTGAAGTGAGTGACAAATAACTCTGGACAAAACACTTTATGATGAACTCGCTCTGGTTTTATGTTTGAGCAACTGAACAGTCCCACTGAACTGTCCCACTGAACTGTCCCACTGAACTGTCCCACTGAACAGTCCCACTGAACAGTCCCACTGAACTGTCCCACTGAACGGTCCCACTGAACGGTCCCACTGAACTGTCCCACTGAACGGTCCCACTGAACGGTCCCACTGAACAGTCCCACTGAACTGTCCCACTGAACAGTCCCACTGAACAGTCCCACTGAACTGTCCCACTGAACTGTCCCACTGAACAGTCCCACTGAACTGTCCCACTGAACTGTCCCACTGAACTGTCCCACTGAACAGTCCCACTGAACTGTCCCACTGAACTGTCCCACTGAACTGTCCCACTGAACAGTCCCACTGAACTGTCCCACTGAACTGTCCCACAGAGCTCAGGACAGAACGACTAACCCTCGTGTCACTGACTCTGGTCGTGGTCCTGGACCCGCGCGGGTCACCTGCAGACGCCCGTCACACCAGCTCCGGGTCACTGCGGTGCGTTTTTGACCAAAGCCACGTAGATTCACGTGGTTCCGCACCAGAGGCGGCGGCGTCCGGCAATAATAGACTTCTCGTGGATTCTTTCCTCGACCCGTGCGGCTGCTGGACCCACGGCCCAGAGCTCCGAGGTCGGTGTGACACAAGCATTGATTTTAAGCACTTTCTAACTCCTGATGCACTGACTCCGGTCCGGCTCCGGGACACACGCGGGTCCCATGCGGGTCCCGCAAGACTTAGGAAGTTCATTTGACAAGTGTTTGACGAGTGTTTCTTGCGCGAAACCACGTGAATCTACGTGGCTTTCGTCAAAAACAGACCGCAGTGAACCGGAGCTGGTGTGACAGGCTTCTGCAAGTGACCCGCGCGGGTCCCGGACCACGACCGGAGTCAGTGACACGAGGGTTAGTCGTTCTGTCCTGAGCTCTGTGGGACAGTTCAGTGGGACAGTTCAGTGGGACTGTTCAGTGGGACAGTTCAGTGGGACAGTTCAGTGGGACTGTTCAGTGGGACTGTTCAGTGGGACAGTTCAGTGGGACAGTTCAGTGGGACTGTTCAGTGGGACTGTTCCGGACCGGACCGGACTCAGTGTACACTAGGCTAAGTCTGTGGGACCCGCACGGAGCCGGAGCCGGACCGGAGTCAGTGCATCAGGCGTTTAAACAGCCGTTACCATGGAAATCCGCCATGTTTGCAGCTGCTGTGTTAAACGTCCACAGAGAAACATCAGCCAAAACAATGTAAAAAAGTGAACAAAACAATCCATGGAAGAACCTGATAAACTGCAGGTCACTTCTGGTAAAAACATTTATCAATATTTAGTGTTAGAATACTTTAAATGAACTCTACGTCTAGTATTTAGCATCTTAAAATCTCCATAGATTTAACATTGGGCAAATCGAAAGCTCTGTTGTGTGACGTCACGATCCCGAGCTCCATGAAAAGTGAAGCTCATTGATGCATGATCATAGACTGTAGATCAGTGGACTAAGGGATTGTGACGTCACCCATAGCGTTTGCCTCCAGCCAAATGAAGCCCATCGCGGCTAGCAGTTATAGTGGCTAAAGCGGAGCCAGACTCCATATTTGGAAATCCGAGTGCGTATCGTGGCAACCACACGGACTAATCAGGAGCGCGGTTGCTAACGGTATCCGCCCCTCGGTGAGAGGAGACGGCGGCAACGTGCGGCGCTAGCTGTCAATCAAACCTGTTGCTAACACGAGCGAAAACGGCCCACGGAAAAGGAAGCACCTGATTGGTCAGTTATTATTGCTAATAACTTGATTTATGAACAACCTAACGAAAAAAAAACACCCGATTCATGTAGAGTGTGTCAAAACAGATGTTTTAGTTCCAAGATGGTGAGCTTAGCAGAAACAGTTACAGAGTAAAGGGCACCAGTGTCCCAATAGAAAGTGAGAGGATCTCTCTACACTGGTGGACTGCTCCTCGTCCGCCTGGAGGAACTCTTTAAAGCCACCTCCCTCTTGAGTGGTTCTGGCTCCACAGTCCAAGTGGATGCGTCAGTCCTAGTTCATCTGCAGCCTGTCCGTCCGTGGGAGTAGGATCTCTCCTTCACTGTGGTTCTCCCCGAGGTTTCTACTTTTTCCCATGGGGTTTTTTGTAGTTTTTCCTCGCCGCGAAGGAGGGTCAAAGGACAGGGGCATTCTGGGACAGTTATCTGAACTGCTTTTACCTGTGGCCCATCGAGGCAACTGTTGTTGTGATTTTGGGCATTATAAAAATAAATTGATTTGATTTGATTTGAATGGCAGCTCGGCTTTATGGAGCCAGGAGCGCCTCCATAGCTGCTTCCTATTTGGAACGCGGCGGCTAGCATGCTAACATGGTCCACTGATATCTACAGTCTATGTGCATGATCCCAAAAAAGTTCTTTACTTCTCGTTACTTCCTGATACGAAGGCGGCCATCTTTGCTTTAGGGCTCCACGTGACCACAATCCCCCATGATGCTTTGAGGGAGCGACCACACAGTTGCAGGTCTTTGTGTTAGCGTTAGCTTGTGTGATTGTAATTGTGTTCTTCATGTTAGACACACGTGAAGCGTCTGAAATGAAATAAAATACAACTTACAGGTGTCTCTAGTCGAGCCTTTTCCACGAGCTTCTGTTTGTATCGTCCGACGCTCGATCATGTGACTCACACATGTTTGTGTGACGTCACTTCAGATAAAAACGGTAATTTAGGTGATTTTATAAACGGTAGAAAAGAACATTTCCTTCTATTTTATTTAAATACTGATAATAATTCAGTCCTGTCTGTGATTATAATGTGACATTTTAGAAAAAGGCTGCAGTACCTCACACGACCACTAATCAGCTCAAGCAGAGGGACGTCCTCCTGTCAATCAAACGCCCAAATAACCAGCTCAGGTCTTTACTGCAGCGAATAATAACACGGGACAAATAATGTCCACAAAATTAAATGTAGCAACAATAAACCCAACTGGAGCCACTTTAATCAGGACCTACTGCATTATATCCACACAATTAAACACCTCGACAATAAAAAGGCCATAAAAACTCAGAATATCTTTTTTACAGTGATCCCTGGCTATATCGCGTTTCATCTTTCACGGCTTCGCTGCTTCACGGATATTTTTACAGTGCGTCCACTGAACTTCAGCGCACGCACAAGAACGGGACCCTTTGATGAGTCGTTCATTGCAGTTCTCAAATATAATCGAAGGTGGCATATCCGTTTATAAAAATCTTCTTGCTCAGAAAAAGAAAGAGCGTCAACAACTAAAGAAAGACTCCTGCGCCTTCAGTAGAAACAGAGGCTACAGGGGGCGGAGTCAGGACCAAGAGGAATACACCACAGGGGGTGGAGTCAGGACCAAGAGGCTACAGGGGGCGGAGTCAGGACGAACTGGGACTGTGAAATACACCACTGACAATGTTTACAACCTTGTATTACTATATTAAAATTATTGTTTTAAACAAATTTTGGGCTTTAAAACAGGTTTTGATTTTTGGTTTCATTCCATAGTTCACTATTGCATTGTAAAATAATACAAAATAAAGCTGTCACTACTTCACGGATTTCACTTTTCGCGTGTTATTTTTGGAATGCAACTCCCGCGATAAACGAGGGATCACTGTATATATATATATATATATATATATATATATATATATATATATATATATATATATAAATTGCAAATACAAACCATATTTTTATTATTTTTTTATTATGTCTCGTTTTTGTTTGTCATTATGTTGTTTTTATATTTTATGTATATTGTTTTTAATTGGTATTCAATTATGGTTTCTGTCTTGTTTGTTATTATGTATGTCTGTAAAAAAAAAAAAATAAGAAAAAAAAAGTCCACTGCTTTACGGTCTGTGCTGCCAACACATTTAAAAATACTTTTAAAAGTTTTGTGTTGAAATTAAACTATTATTTCTAACAAAACAGAAGTTAAAGAGAGATAGTTAAAGCACAAACATGATTCAATATTTCTACAATCACAGGCCTTTAAACATGCGCTTGAGTCAAAGGAGTAAAAAGGACAAAAAAAAAAAGCAGTTTACAAAAGCCCAAAGCGCCTCGTGTCATTCCCACATCAGGACCTGCACTTTGGGCTCCCCCTGCTGGTCGAGGAGGGAACACACAGCTGAGATCAGAGTCTGTCACAGGTTTAAATGTTGAGAGAGGAACGGCGACCGAGGCTGAGGCCAAACGAGGAGTGTGTGCTCTCAGAGTTTATGATGTCACTTCCTGTTGGACATGAGCACAAATATGACACAGTTAGAGGTAATTCTACAGCTGTTACCATAGCAACCAGACTGTAAACAAGGGCCACATCCATCACACAATAGTTATGATTTGACAAATAATAATCCCTGATAACTATTTTTATTTTGTTGAAAGATGGGTTAAAATGTGTCAGTTTTGTGTAATTTTCACACCTGCAGGTCTGTGCTGGACTGTCCCAAGAGCCCCGTCCACCTGCAGGTCTGTGCTGGACCGTCCCAGGAGCCTCTTACACCTGCAGGTCTGTGCTGGACTGTCCCAGGAGCCCCGTCCACCTGCAGGTCTGTGCTGGACCGTCCCAGGAGCCTCTCACACCTGCAGGTCTGTGCTGGACTGTCCCAGGAGCCTCTCACACCTGCAGGTCTGTGCTGGACTGTCCCAGGAGCCTCTTACACCTGCAGGTCTGTGCTGGACTGTCCCAGGAGCCTCTCACACCTGCAGGTCTGGACTGTCCCAGGAGCCTCTCACACCTGCAGGTCTGTGCTGGACTGTCCCAGGAGCGTCTCACACCTGCAGGTCTGTGCTGGACCGTCCCAGGAGCCTCTCACACCTGCAGGTCTGTGCTGGACTGTCCCAGGAGCCTCTCACACCTGCAGGTCTGTGCTGGACTGTCCCAGGAGCCTCTCACACCTGCAGGTCTGTGTCGGACTGTCCCAGGAGCCTCTCACACCTGCAGGTCTGTTGGACTGTCCCAGGAGCCTCTCACACCTGCAGGTCTGTGCTGGACCGTCCCAGGAGCCTCTCACACCTGCAGGTCTGTGCTGGACTGTCCCAGGAGCCTCGTCCACCTGCAGGTCTGGACTGTCCCAGGAGCCTCTCACACCTGCAGGTCTGTGCTGGACTGTCCCAGGAGCCTCTTACACCTGCAGGTCTGTGCTGGACTGTCCCAGGAGCCTCTCACACCTGCAGGTCTGTGCTGGACTGTCCCAGGAGCCTCTCACACCTGCAGGTCTGTGCTGGACTGTCCCAGGAGCCTCGTCCACCTGCAGGTCTGGACTGTCCCAGGAGCCTCTCACACCTGCAGGTCTGGACTGGACTGTCCCAGGAGCCTCTCACACCTGCAGGTCTGTGCTGGACTGTCCCAGGAGCCTCTTACACCTGCAGGTCTGTGCTGGACTGTCCCAGGAGCCTCTCACACCTGCAGGTCTGTGCTGGACTGTCCCAGGAGCCTCTCACACCTGCAGGTCTGTGCTGGACTGTCCCAGGAGCGTCTCACACCTGCAGGTCTGTGCTGGACCGTCCCAGGAGCCTCTCACACCTGCAGGTCTGTGCTGGACTGTCCCAGGAGCGTCTCACACCTGCAGGTCTGTGCTGGACCGTCCCAGGAGCCTCTCACACCTGCAGGTCTGTGCTGGACTGTCCCAGGAGCCTCTCACACCTGCAGGTCTGTGCCGGACTGTCCCAGGAGCCTCTCACACCTGCAGGTCTGGACTGGACCGTCCCAGGAGCCTCTCACACCTGCAGGTCTGTGCTGGACCGTCCCAGGAGCCTCTCACACCTGCAGGTCTGTTGGACTGTCCCAGGAGCCTCTCACACCTGCAGGTCTGTGCTGGACTGTCCCAGGAGCCTCTCACACCTGCAGGTCTGTGCTGGACTGTCCCAGGAGCCTCTCACACCTGCAGGTCTGTGCTGGACTGTCCCAGGAGCCTCTCACACCTGCAGGTCTGTTGGACTGTCCCAGGAGCCTCTCACACCTGCAGGTCTGTTGGACTGTCCCAGGAGCCTCTCACACCTGCAGGTCTGTGCTGGACTGTCCCAGGAGCCTCTTACACCTGCAGGTCTGTGCCGGACTGTCCCAGGAGCCTCTCAGGAGTGTGCCCTCCTCTCCTGTGTGGAGAAGCAGCAGAGGCGTCTGGTGTGGAACATGTCACATTTGGACCCAGCTCCACGGCTCAAACCGCATGCTTCTGGCACGTCTGCAGTGACGCACAGGAAACCTCCTATTTCTCCATAAACTCATTATTAACCAGCTCCAAGCTCCGCCCTCCTCTCCTCCCACAGCCCTGTCCACACGTCCCTCATTTTGTCCATAATTTTCAGACAAAACTCTGGAGTAAAAAGTTCAAGAGTAGTTAAATAAGCCCCGATGGTCATTCATGTTGTCCAGTGTGTCGCTCCAGTGAGCGTTGACCCTCAGAACGCAAATTTGAGAAAACTTCTCGGGACCACGAGATCCTGTGAAATCTTCTCAGGGTCACGGAATACTTTTTATTCACTCACCTGCGGCCCCTGTGGGGCTCAGTACTATGAAGCCTTCAGAGGAAATAAAGTGTCTTGTGATCCTAAGATAATGTCAACTCACAGAGCACAGAGTGTTACACAGAACTAGTCTCTCTCATGTGGACGGCAAAGTCACACCAGATCCTTCACAGACAAACGATACACAGGAGTAAAAACAGTTTGGACAAGTCTGAGACATGTGTCCATCCCCCTGCAACAATGGAAAGACAGTCTGTGTCTGCAGTTGTTTTAAAAGTACAGAAATCTCAGTGATTCCATCTGAAGAAAAAGATACAATGCTTTGAATTTCCCCCTCAGAACCATCCCTGAGCTTCACACAGCATTTGCATCTCTTACTTTGGTTGGAGTTTATGGTATAAACTAGTCCTTTGTTCATTCTGTTGAGCACCAGAACTTCCTCTGGTGCATCTTCTTGTGCAGCAGAAAAAGCCCCTCCTGTGGTCTGTGTCACCCTCCCATTGTCTAGAACTGTGCTCTCATTGTGTCTCCAAACCTTCTCTAGACACAGATTTTTTACATTTTCACGTACTGTATCGTGTTGTTAAGAATGGTATTGTTTTGTGAAGAAGAAATCGCAAAAGATTTTGTTCCGTGAAAAAGTTTCAGCCGATGACCATTTGTATTTTCAAACACAAATGCAGAGTGTGTCCAGAGAGGCCCCACAGTTTGACAGAGATGTGTCAGGAAATACTCACTGAAGCATCTGAGACCGGACCACAAACTCAAAGAGCATTTCATCAGCTTCTTTACGCCCCGACACTTTCTTTCAAAAGTAGAAAAACACCTAAAACCCAAAGGCTAATGTGCCTCAAATAGCACCGGTGGAGGTTTTATGCAAATTGTAGCTTCCAGTCGAGTCAGAAAGGCCAGAACTGATGGTTAAAAGAGTTTTTTATTTCCTTCCGTTTCATTTAACCAACGTCAGAGCCAGACAAAAACACACAATAACAATTAACATTTTGACTGTAATAACCTGTTAATAACTAATAGCTGTTAATAGCTAATACATTGGCATAACTTTTATCATGTAGCACAAAATAAACATTTCCAGATCGATCAGTTGTACATTAATCTGTAACAAACCTTGTCCCTGTCGACTGTCGTTAAACCTTTGACTTTAACGACTTTCACTGTTTGTTTCTCTATTTTCTCTGTTCATTTAGCTCATTTTACTTCATCTTTTCTTTTTCTTGTCAAACTGATTTCCGTCCCTATACTGTTTCCACTCAAACAAACAAATAAAAGCACAAAGTCTCAGAATGCCACGTACACGGGCTAAACATGACCTTTACACAAACGGTTCTCTTCTCCAGCATCTTTAGGGTGTTAGGATTCCCTTTGTAATCGGGTTAATCACACGTGTGCGACATAAGCTCGGTCTGAGAACACCAAGCAGCCGGATCAAAACCGCACACCGTGTCAAAATGTGGCCCATTTCTGAGCCGCGGTGGGCCCTTAACTCCTCGGACACTCCTTTAGTTCGGTCTCTGTCGGGGTCATCCTCCGCGGTCAGTACTTTACTTTCCAGGACGTAAACAGAACCCACAAAGCGCCCATTAAACCGGGTTCTGTGCCTTTGAATCCACAGCGACAGCCCAGTCACGTCGCTGTTTTGGCGCATTCCACTTTTTCCCGCTGGTTGCCAGTGAATGCCTGGTTAGCAAACATCTCTGGCTCATGGGCACCAAACCAAAGACCTGCAAGGGCTACGTTCTGAAATCTCAATTTTGGGGGAACTCATTTAAACGTAACTGTACTGGACATACTGACAGTGTTGAAGGGTTAAACACAGGCGACACATCGGAGGTGAAGTTAAGTGAAAAACAGTTTGTGTTAGACAGTACCTCGGCTCGGACAGGATCAGAAGTATCAGCAATAACATGTTCTTCCTTAGACCTTTCATACCTGGAGTTTAGGTTTTTTGAATTTCGGGACTTTCGAGTTGTATTTGAATTTGAGGGGCACATTTATGAAAAAACGTGCATTATTTAATGTTCTGTTCCATTGGTGCGGCACAGTTTGAGCGAACTGCAGTATTGTCTTCAGTGTGTTTTTGAATTCCAAGGCATTCCTCACATATTTTACAATAAATGGTGAAAATCCATTATGTCCGAGTTGTTTTTAAAGGTCCCATATCATGCAAAGTCGACTTTTCAGAGGTTCTAACCTTCCTCCAGGGCTCTCTGGGCCTCGTATGTTGTGCCCAAAGTGGTTTTTTGATTGATTCCCTCATGTTTTCTCTAGAGAACTGTCTTTTCCGTCCCCCTCGGCTGAGCAGCAGACGGGGGCTCCTCACTAAGATGAAGCGGTGTTTAAGCCACGCCTCCAGGAAGAATAAAAACAGCTAATGCTAATGCTACACAGTAATTACACGATGGATACGACAGATAGAAGAGTTAGCTTGTTATTTACCAAACGGCACGTCCGTGGTTGAGGCCCTGGAGCACGTCAAACTCCAGGTCAGATCCAGGACGTAGGACTCAGCACGACGCACCGTCAGGACCAGAAAAGGTTTATTCAGTGTTTGTGTATCGCTGTTTACCGGAGCACACGGCGCATGCACCATCTCCACAACAGGCGAGGCACGGCGTTGGAGGTTGAGGCAGCCTGCTCTCTGTTCGGGGGGGTCAGATCTCAGAGTGAGCCGTTTGCTTTTGCAGGAGGGGGGCCAGTCCAAGAAATGGGTGTTTTTTGTAAACTGTTATGTTATGGATATTACACAACGAGAAAATGTATCAACAAAGCCCTGAGGACAGACTGTGTGAAGGGGAAAAGAGCAGGATATGGGACCTTTAAAGACTTTGTTAAACAAGTATTTAGATCTCAAACCTCCCTTTCAAAAAGTGTATTAGTCAGTGTGAGTTGCCTTCCAGTTCTGTTGTTCTGCCTCAGCCTCGGTGATGGTCCCAGAGAGTGTGGGTTTGAATCCTGGCCCGTCTGAGTGAGGGTCATGTCCTGCAGAGGCCTCAGAGCCGTCTGAGAAATACCAAACAAAACTGTGAGAAAACATTCAGCACAAACCAAAACGCCAATGTCTGTCATTTTTCTTTGCAGAGAATGTATATACCAGAAAAAAGATAAAGCATGTATAACCCGGTTCTGTTTGGTCTCATGTTATATAAATGATCTAATTCTACACCAGACACCAGTGAGACGCACTTATAAAGAAAACACAGCGCTGTAAACGTGAGCACGGAGGAAATGAGGGGCCAATCCTTGATCGACTGAAAAAAATCCCCCACACAACCTTAAAAAGTGTTGCATGTTATTGACGCTAACGCTGCTCATTAGCTTAGCCTATTTAGCCTTGTTATTGTGGATGGAGCTGGAAAAGTACTTTTTTTTTTTTAATTTACAAGTTTCAATTGCAGCATTTTTTTTTATTTTTTATTTAAATGTATTTATTGGTTACATTTACAGTGATACAGAGTAAATTTATAAGGACAAACACCGAGCGATAAACTATTACTTAGTTCATCTTTCTTTTCTTTAAAAGAAAGTCCTGTATCATTTCATACATTTATAGAATTTAAAAAAAAAACAAATAACCCCCCATCCAGCCCCCCCCTCCCTCACTCCCGCCCCCCCCCCCATCCTTCCCCGAAGGCTCAGGTTCATTCAGTTCATATATCGATTATTAACAAAAAACATTAACAAAAAACAATAATTATTAAAAAAAACTAAAAAAAACATTACATTATTACATTACATTAACATTATCAAACACATTACATTACAATACTGAGCATTCAAGAACCAAACAGATCAGTATCTGTACAATTTAAAAGTACAATTGAAATGGCTTTTCTCACTTATTCAAGGAGCAGGAGAGAGAAT
>CM033621.1:44253996-44566496 GCA_019453435.1 Rhinogobius similis
CGCCCAGCCCACAATTACCTCCACAGTCTGCAACACCTGGCCCACAATTACCCCCACAGTCACTGACATCTGGCCCACAATTACCCCCACAGTCACTGACATCTGGCCCACAATTACCTCCACAGTCACTGACGTCTGGCCCACAATTACCTCCACAGTCACTGACGTCTGGCCCACAATTACCCCCACAGTCACTGACGCCTGGCCCACAATTACCCCCACAGTCAGTGACGCCCGGCCCACAATTACCACCACAGTCACTGACGCCCGGCCCACAATTACCACCACAGTCAGTGACGCCTGGCCCACAATTACCCCCACAGTCACTGACGCCAGGCCCACAATTACCCCCACAGTCACTGACATCTGGCCCACAATTACCCCACAGTCACTGACATCTGGCCCACAATTACACCCACAGTCACTGACATCTGGCCCACAATTACACCCACAGTCACTGACATCTGGCCCACAATTACCCCCACAGTCACTGACATCTGGCCCACAATTACACCCACAGTCACTGACGCCTGGCCCACAATTACCCCCACAGTCACTGACATCTGGCCCACAATTACACCCACAGTCACTGACGCCCGGCCCACAATTACACCCACAGTCACTGACATCTGGCCCACAATTACACCCACAGTCACTGACATCTGGCCCACAATTACCCCACAGTCACTGACATCTGGCCCACAATTACACCCACAGTCACTGACATCTGGCCCACAATTACACCCACAGTCACTGACATCTGGCCCACAATTACACCCACAGTCACTGACATCTGGCCCACAATTACACCCACAGTCACTGACGACAGGCCCACAATTACCCCCACAGTCACTGACGCCAGGCCCACAATTACCCCCACAGTCAGTGACGCCCGGCCCACAATTACCACCACAGTCACTGACGCCCGGCCCACAATTACCCCCACAGTCAGTGACGCCCGGCCCACAGTTACCACCACAGTCACTGACATCTGGCCCACAATTACCCCCACAGTCACTGACATCTGGCCCACAATTACCCCCACAGTCAGTGACGCCAGGCCCACAATTACCACCACAGTCACTGACGCCCGGCCCACAATTACCACCACAGTCACTGACGCCCGGCCCACAATTACCCCCACAGTCAGTGACGCCCGGCCCACAGTTACCACCACAGTCACTGACATCTGGCCCACAATTACCCCCACAGTCACTGACATCTGGCCCACAATTACCCCCACAGTCACTGACGCCTGGCCCACAATTACCCCCACAGTCACTGACATCTGGCCCACATTACCCCCACAGTCACTGACATCTGGCCCACAATTACCCCCACAGTCACTGACGCCTGGCCCACAATTACCCCCACAGTCACTGACGCCTGGCCCACAATTACCACCACAGTCACTGACATCTGGCCCACAATTACCCCCACAGTCACTGACATCTGGCCCACAATTACCCCCACAGTCACTGACGCCTGGCCCACAATTACCCCCACAGTCACTGACATCTGGCCCACAATTACCCCCACAGTCACTGACATCTGGCCCACAATTACCCCCACAGTCACTGACATCTGGCCCACAATTACCCCCACAGTCACTGACATCTGGCCCACAATTACCCCCACAGTCAGTGACGCCCGGCCCACAATTACCACCACAGTCACTGACGCCCGGCCCACAATTACCACCACAGTCACTGACGCCCGGCCCACAATTACCCCCACAGTCAGTGACGCCAGGCCCACAGTTACCACCACAGTCACTGACATCTGGCCCACAATTACCACCACAGTCACTGATGCCTGGCCCACAATTACCCCCACAGTCACTGACATCTGGCCCACAATTACCCCACAGTCACTGACATCTGGCCCACAATTACCCCCACAGTCACTGACATCTGGCCCACAATTACCCCCACAGTCACTGACATCTGGCCCACAATTACCCCCACAGTCACTGACATCTGGCCCACAATTACCCCCACAGTCACTGACGCCCGGCCCACAGTTACCACCACAGTCACTGACGTCTGGCCCACAATTACCCCCACAGTCACTGACGCCCGGCCCACAGTTACCACCACAGTCACTGACATCTGGCCCACAATTACCCCCACAGTCACTGACATCTGGCCCACAATTACCCCCACAGTCACTGACATCTGGCCCACAATTACCCCACAGTCACTGACATCTGGCCCACAATTACACCCACAGTCACTGATGCCTGGCCCACAATTACCCCCACAGTCACTGACATCTGGCCCACAATTACCCCCACAGTC
Source organism: Rhinogobius similis (assembly GCA_019453435.1). Taxonomy (NCBI): domain Eukaryota; kingdom Metazoa; phylum Chordata; class Actinopteri; order Gobiiformes; family Gobiidae; genus Rhinogobius; species Rhinogobius similis. The sequence goes on from CM033621.1 coordinate 44,256,297, forward strand.
ACTGACATCTGGCCCACAATTACCCCCACAGTCACTGACATCTGGCCCACAATTACCCCCACAGTCACTGACATCTGGCCCACAATTACCGTCCAGATTTTTGACACGACACGCCGCTTTGTTCGCCTGAAATATTTACCACAAACACCACAAACATCGTCCCAAAACGTCTAAATCTGGCCCGGGCTGCAGCGACGCCCCCAAGAGTCTGAGGAGACCACGGCCCACAGCGGGTCAAAGGTGGGCCTGCGGGTCAAAGGTGGGCCAGCGGAGTGTCTGGAGCGTGTCGTCAGAGCTGGACATACGGCAAAAAGTTATTATCACGATTCAAGTTCACTTTGTGTTTTTCTTTCGTCTTTAACAGAGCTGCACCGTTTACAAAAACCATCGAATTGTGATTAAAGGGCCTATGACAGGTTTTCGTGATTTTCTTATTTTGACTTTATTCAGTGTATTAATACCTCTTGTAAATATAAATTGTAGTTTTACACCAATCGAGTCGCCGTTTGTGGAGAAAAGTTTAAAAATCCGACGAAAATTACAGGAAGTGAACAAATTGATGACATCACACTGGGGAGACAAAAGTTATGCATAATTTACACAAAAAGCGTGTTTTTTTATACTTTATACATTAATTCAACAAAAAAAGGTGTTCACGTGTGTTTTTTATTTGAAAAAGTTAAAAGATCTGTGACATTAGATGAATTTGGGTGGTTGCTATGGTAATTTCCTAGCGTGATGTCATCATTTACAACCAGGAAGTGAGACAAAAAACCTAAAAAATTGCGAAACCGGGATCAAATTAGTGAAGTATTTTAGCAAAATTTGAAATATATTAATCTAAACTACATTTTAGTTAAATGAGTAGATCAACCTGTCAGGGGCACTTTAAGATTAGATTTGCAATTTATGTTTTAATAACAGGATTCTGTTTGAATTCACATTTTAAACACCATTTTGTTGCTTTATTTGTTGCGTCTTTGTCACGTTCAGTTGTATTTGTCACATTTAAACATGTTTTTGTCACTTTTAGTCGCGTCTTTGTCGTTTCTGGTCACGTTTTAGTGCATGATGTCGCGTTAGTCGTTTGTTGGAGCGTTTTTGTCGCTTTTTAACACATTTTTTTTACTGCTTTTTGTCTTTGGCTTTTGCCTCTTGTTTCAGAACATGTTTGTCCAAATCCAAACTACAGCGTGAACCGTTTCTATTCAAATCGAAGCAAGGCATTGTGTGGATTTGTTTTAATTGTGCAGCTCTGGCCTTTAAGAGGTAAATAAAGTCATCTGCTCAGAGGCTTCAGAGGCTAAACATCAGGAGAAAAAGTGTGTTTGAACAGACAGCTGCATTAAAGACACAAACAGTCAATCACCAGAACAACATTTCACTAAAATAACAGATTATCCAGCCAAACATTCTATTTTTATCACCGGATCACCCAGCCCTGCTTTTAGTTGTGTTTTTGTCACTTTTAGTCGAGATTTTGTCACTTTTTAGTCACATCTTTGTCATTTTTAGTTGCGTTTTTTGGTCACGTTTTTGTCACTTTTAGTCACGTTTTGGTGCTTTGTGTTGCACTTGTTGATTTTTGTCCTGTTTTTGTTGCTTTTAAACACTATTTTATCACTTTTTGTCGCGCTTTTGCCTCTTGTTTCAGAACATGTTTGTACAAATTCAAACTACAGTGTCAGCAGTTTTTATTCAAATCAAAACAACACATTTTGTTGTTTGTGGAAGAAATGATTGCACTTCAAACATTACAGTCTTTGTGATTTGCGTTTGTTTTGTGTGGATTTGTTTAATTGTGCCGCTCTGGCCTTTAAGAGGTAAATAAAGTCATCTGCTCAGAGGCTTCAGAGGCTAAACATCAGGAGAAAAAGTGTGTTTGAACAGACAGCTGCATTAAAGACACAAACAGTCAATCACCAGAACAACATTTAAAACAGAAGATTGTCTCAGGGACCAGCTCTGGATTCCATTTTTATCACGTTGTGTCGATTTTTACCTGTTTCTCGAGGTCTAACAGTATTTGGACATGATTTACAGCTCAGGCATCTGTAGAGATGTGCTCTCATTAGTATTGTTTATTTCACATGCTGTGTTGCAACCAATGACATGTGTTTGTTCTGTCACGTGAACGGATCCAAAAATTATGAATGGCCTGCACCTGTGTGAAAAATAAAAAGAAGCGTGATCGTGGAAAACTGTGTTCACACACACAAAAGGTTGTATTTGTTATCTGTGTTAAATGTCCACGTTAAACGCTGTGTGAGGGACCCTGCTAACAGGTTATGGGCCCAGAGTATTTTGACACAGTTTGATGAGCGGTGGAAGGTGAATGTCGCGACGGTGAAAGCGTGCACCTGAGTTTGGCCACTGCAAGAAGACTGCAAGAATGAGCAGAAAAGAAAAGGACATGATACCAAGCCGGTGGGGCAGGCTTGTATTTGATGGTGACGAGAAAGGATACGAGTTGTGGGAGACAAAGTTTTTGGGCCACCTCTGTCTCCAGGGTTTGAAGGACACTATTCTGAACCACCCCGGTCCAGACGATGAAGAGGATGAGGAGAAGAATGCCGAGGCATACGCGGAGCTCATTCAATTTTTGGATGACAAGAGCCTGTCGCTGGTGATGCGCGACGCTGCGGATGACGGGCGCGCGGCGCTAAAGATTCTCCGGGAATATTATGCTGGCAAAGGGAAGCCCAGAGTAATTAACTTGTACACACAGTTAACGTCACTACAGAAGTCGCCGATGGAGAATGTCACTGAATTTGTCATTAGAGCAGAGACTGCGATCACCGCTTTAAGAAGTGCGGGTGAGGCACTCAGTGACGGACTTCTAATAGCGATGGTGCTGAAGGGGCTGCCAGAGACATTTAAGCCGTTTGCCATACATATTTCACAAAGCGAAGATAAAATGACTTTTTCTGAGTTTAAGACAAAGCTGCGGAGTTATGAGGACATTGAGAATATGCGCGCAGCTGCGTCTGAAGATAATATAATGAAGGCGAAAGCGCAGTTTGGCACAAGACGCGCACGGGAGAGCGCAACAGATAGCGCCAATTTAGACATTGCCTGTTACAGGTGCGGCACCAGAGGCCACATAGCCAGAGCCTGTCCACGTAAACAGTGGTGCAATCTCTGTAAAAGTACAACACACAACAACTCAACGTGCAGACGAAGGAAACAGCGGGATAACGACGCGGGGGCTGTCCGACGCGTCGACCAAGGAATATGCTTTCGGATAAGCGACGTGGAGATGAAGGTGCCAGTCGTCAAGAACAGGGGTTTGATGGTGGATGCGGGTGCAACCTCACATATCATCACAGACATCGCAAAGTTCAAGAGGTTTGATGCCAGTTTCCAGGCCGGGACGCACTGCGTGGAACTGGCGGATGGCACAAGGAGCAGCGGGGTCGCCAAACAGAGAGGTGATGCGGAGGTGTGGCTGGTCGACAGCAGAGGGCGTCGTTTTAAGACAACGTTGAGGAGCGCCCTCTACATCCCAACATATCCTCAAGATATCTTCTCTGTGAAAGCTGCCACCTCCTGTGGCGCCACGGTGATCTTTAGAGAGAGGAAGAATGTTCTGCTGCATAAAGACGGTACCGAGTTCCCCATACACGTACACAACAAACTGTACTATCTGCACACCTTAGACAGTGAGTGTGATGACCAATGTAACAAATGCCATGATTTGCAGACCTGGCATGAAATTCTAGGACATTGCAATTATGCAGATATAAAGAAGCTAAGACATGTTGTTGAGGGTATGGAGATTAAAAATGAGAGATATAAAACAATACCAAATTGTGAAATCTGTACTCAGGGGAAGTTTATCCAAACAAGGAACAGAGGACCAGATGCCAGAGCCAAAGCACCGCTGGAAATGGTGCACACCGATTTAGCTGGTCCTATTGACCCTATGTCCAGAGAAGGTCATAAATATGCACTGTCCTTCATAGATGATTATTCAAGTGCAGTGTTTGTGTACTTCCTGAAAAGTAAAAGTGACACAGTGCAGGCTACGGAAAGGTTTCTAGCCGACATGGCCCCTTATGGGCGGGTTAAGTGTATGAGGTCCGATAATGGTTCTGAGTACACTGGGAAGGAGTACCAGGCATTAATGTGCCAGAGTAGTATTAGGCATGAGACCTCAGCCCCATACTCTCCACATCAAAATGGAACTGCTGAACGCAACTGGAGAACTCTGTTTGACATGGCCAGGTGTATGCTCATTCAGAGTGGGCTACCAAAGATGTTATGGACCTATGCTGTCCAGACAGCTGCTGTAGTGAGGAATAGATGCTTCAGCAATCGTACTAAACAGACTCCTTTCTACATGCTGACTGGCAGACAGCCTAATGTGTCCAGGATGCAGAAGTTTGGTCAGTTGTGTTATGCGTACAAACATCAGAAAGGAAAGTTGGATTCCAGGAGTGAGAGAGGACTTTTTGTTGGATATGACAAGAATAGTCCGGCCTATTTTGTGTACTATCCCAGCAATGGAAAAGTGCAAAAACACAGACTTGTGGAGTTTGTCTCCAGAACAAATGCAGAAGTGCTGGATGCTGATGTGGAAGATTTTGTAGGCAACAGACAGGCAGTTAAAACGCCACCTGTTTGTCCACATATAGCTGAAAAACAAGAGGTCATAGAGCAGAATGATAATCAAATGCAAACCGTGAACAATAAACTGGACCAATCACAAATAGAAAGTGATGAAAAACTTCCTGACCAAAGGCGATATCCTGAAAGACAGAGGAAGAAGCCTGATTATTTTGGTGACTATGTTTGCGGTTTTGAGGATGACCTAACTAATATAGACTATTGTTACAGACTTTTGTGTAACATACCTCAAACCTATAAAGAGGCTGTAACATCACCAGATACAAGAGAGTGGGTCAGTGCAATGGATGAAGAAATGCAATCATTAACAGACAATGTAACGTTTACCCTGACCACTTTACCACAGGGCAAAGATGTAGTGGGGGGTAGATGGGTCTATGCACTCAAAAAGAACTCTGATGGATCAAATAAATACAAGGCCCGATATGTTGCCAAAGGGTACAGTCAGAAGAAAGGTGTGAACTATGAGGAGACGTTTTCTCCCACTGCAAGCATGACCAGCATCAGGGTGCTGGTACAAAAAGCAGCTCAGGAGAATCTAATAGTCCACCAGATGGATGTGAAAATGACTTTGTGCAAAACCCAGCTGATCATTGTGTGTATAGCAGAGTAAATAACAATGAAAGAGTGTATATAATCATTTGGGTTGATGATCTAATTATTGCCACTGATGATGAAGACATTCTGATATGTGTCAAAGAAATGCTCAAAACCAAATTTAGCATGAAAGATTTAGGAAGATTAACACACTTTCTGGGCATTGATTTTGAGCAAACCGATGATTATATCAAGATGTCACAGCACAAGTATGTTGACAAAATACTGGACAGATTTGATATGCAAAATTGTAAAGTCAGAGCTACCCCCTGTGAACATAAATTGAACTACAGTGATGATGCCGAGGAGATGGAAGATGTCCAAAAATACAGGGAGGCAGTCGGTAGTTTAATCTATCTGGCAACGTGTACAAGGCCAGACTTAAGTTTTGTGGTGAGTAAACTGTCTCAGTATTTCACAAAACCAACTTCTGAACAATGGACTACAGTAAAACACACTCTGCGCTATTTAAAAGGTAACCAAGACAAAGTACTATGTTTCAGAAAATACAGAGATGATAATGTGCTGTACGCCTATAGTGACGCTAATTGGGCTGCTGATGTGAGTGACCGAAAAAGCACAACAGGCTATTGCATTAGTCTGAACAAAGATGGACCAGTAGTCTGCTGGAAAACTAAAAGACAGCCTACTGTAGCACTGTCCACCTGTGAGGCAGAGTATATGGCTTTGGCTGAGACCATACAAGAGTGTATGTATTTGCAACAGCTCTTAGAGTGTTTTGATGGACGCATATATAGATGTAAAATTTTTGAGGACAACCAAGGAGCTATAGCTTTAGCAAAGAATCCTGTGCACAGACAACGCTGTAAACATGTGGATATCAAATATCATTTTGTGAGATCCATGTTAAATGAAGGCAGGATTAACCTGGAATATTGTCCCACTGATCAGATGGTTGCAGATTTGCTAACAAAACCAACAACCAAACTAAAGTTATTGAAGTCTGAAATGTTTCTGTTTGGTATGTAATATGAATATTTATGTTAAAGGTGTATAGGCCTGACTGTGTCTATTATTTATTATAACTAATGGATTCTTAAAATGTGAGCAAGTGGGGGTGTAGAGATGTGCTCTCATTAGTATTGTTTATTTCACATGCTGTGTTGCAGCCAATGACATGTGTTTGTTCTGTCACGTGAACGGATCCAAAAATTATGAATGGCCTGCACCTGTGTGAAAAATAAAAAGAAGCGTGATCGTGGAAAACTGTGTTCACACACACAAAAGGTTGTATTTGTTATCTGTGTTAAATGTCCACGTTAAACGCTGTGTGAGGGACCCTGCTAACAGTCTCCAACGAGGACAGAATCACAAGCTTAAACCATTTAAACGGTAGAAAATGAACGAATGAAAGTTAGGGTTTGTCTGCAGAGATTTAGGATTACATTTGTATTCATCTTTATTTAATCAGGTTAGAACGCACTGAGATCAAACCTTTAACTGTGAGCTGAGGCAAAGAGCAAAACCCAATCAGAAAAATATTCAAATGTTTGCACTAAACAGGAGAAAAGCATTAAAAAACTGATAAAAACAGAAACACATAAAACAGCACTGACAGTTTTCAAAGTGTTCTCAGAGAAACAGCTCAGAGTGTGACCTTCAGCAAGAAATAATGTGTAGAAACGAGTCACAAACGTTTGAAACAAGTGAAATAATGTAGTTCCATCAAATAAATCGTCTGCTCTGATCTTAACGAGTCAAAACGACTGGAATCCAGATTAATATTGTACAATCCAGAGTTTTTCCTGCTCTACGTAGAGGTTGGTTCGGTCCTTGTTCGGGTCTCGTCTGTTGTTCTCGTGCTGCTCTGAAGCGTCTGAGCTCCTCGTCGTGGTCTTTTTGTCGTGAAGTCACGTCTTTGTTCTCGTTCCGTTCTGTATCGATCGCCCGTCGAGCTCAGATTATCGAGCGGCCGCCGAGACGTTCTGCTCGGAGTGGAGTAAAAGTCGGCTCCCATTTGCTCGACTGGAGCAGAGCGCTAAGTGGCTTTTTAGAACGTACGGCCGCAAAAGGAGAGCGAAGAGCTAAACCTGGAGAAGGAACTCTGTCTGCGTCGAAGTTTCAGCTCGAACCACGAAGAAATATCACTGGAAAAGACTTGAGTTCAGGAGTTCGGCTTAATTTCGTCGCCTTTGAACTGTCAAGATGCATTTTCCTCACGGACACAGATTCTTTTACCTCTGTGTTTTTGACTTGTTTCAGTTTATTTCTTCTTATTTCGAGCCAAATTGTGCCATCGTTTTGTTTTTACGTCGTGTAATTCTCAACGGATTTTTCAACTTTTCTGCACAAACAGCTGCTTGATTGGTGTAAAACTAAAATTAATATTTACAACAGGCATTAAAACATCAAATAAAATTAAAATGAGAAAATCCTAAAATGTACTTTTCTTACAAAGGTAACTCAATGCGCTTTACGATAATAAAAAACACGTTAAAATCACAATCACAATCACAAGACAGAGCTTAAATAAATACTTTAAAAATGTATTTAAAATAGCACATTCTGCTCCAGTGACTTTTCTTTCTTTTAATCCTGTTCTGACAATGTTCTTCATCACAAACACAGTGGAGTTACATTCAGTTTCATTCACTCTGTTTTGATGAATGTTTATTAGAAAATCCTCTCCCTCCGAGTGTCAAACACACTTCCTGCTGAACTTCCGAGTCATTTATCTGAGAATTTTTTGCTGTTTTTAGTCCTTAAATCATTTTGTTCTGATCATTTCTGCCTCTAAACACGATAACTGCTGCAGCAAATCCACACAATGACGTCTTTTCAGCGCTAACTTCACTAGATTGTATGTAGCTCTGGCGCCATCTGCTGGATGCACTCAGTAAGTGTCATTTCATAGTGACTGATCACACAGGGCAGAGAATGAAGGAGAAACTTTTTATTTTGTTTTAAAATGTGAGATGCAAATGTCAGGCACTCGAGCAGGTTTAAAGGATAAAAACATGAAAAATGCAGAATATTTTTCCTTTAAGTTGTTTGCTCCTCTGTGTTTTTATGTATTTTAATTTAATTTATTTTTACGTTTTTCAGTGCACGGTGGGATCAAATCGAGCAGTTATTGTGTGTCTGTCTGTGTTTGTCTCGTTATTTAATGCTTTGTAAATGGTTCTTTTTACAAAATTTGAATCAAGTGGATTTGAGAAAAGTTATGTAAAAAATCACGCTTAAAGTGAGACGCCACAGGTGAAACAGGAAAACATCTTAAATTTAAAGATATCAGTGTTAAAATTCTCCTGTAGTTTATTCACATAAATGTAAGAAAAAAATGTATTACTAGTTTTTCATCATGTCATGTTTTCATGTAGAAATAAGACATTTTATGTAAAAAAACAAAAAAAAAAACAGCCAAATCCACATATTTGTGACATTTAAATCTGAAAAATGGACAGAACCAGGTTTAAATTATTTTGTTAATTTTGTAAGATATTAGTTATAAAATGTACAGGGGGGATTTGGATTTATTATTTAGTATTTATGTAAACTAGATTGGACTGAAAATTGTCCTAAAAATTCAAATTTCGCCTTATTTTTTCACTTAAAACTTCAATAAATCAGTTTTAGAATTAGATATAAAAAAATCCTTCTGTCCGTTTCGTCTAAATCTTGTTGAGTCCAGATTGTACAGTTTGTACTTTAAGGCTGATCTTTATGTCTCGAGGGACAAAAATACATTTGGAGAAAACAATGTCAGAGAAATCTATGGATGAAGTGGATTCAATGGAAGAATCAAACATCAGGAGCAGATTGGACAGGGCTGTTGTTTCCACCTGAAAGTCCATGTGTGAGAGAGAAAAGTGACCAAAAAACAAAAAATTAAATAAAAGAGTTCTGCCTGCAGAGTCTCGCCTTAATCAGGAGGGGCCTGCGGTTCCTGTAGCCCTGGGCCCCCAGCGTCCCGGCTCCGCCCCTGACGACATGAATCTCCAGGAGACACGAGGCCGGGGGGCGGGGCCGTGGACGTTTGTGCTATTCATGGACGGCTGCTTTAAAATAGAGGGGCGAGGGTTTGTGACAGCGGGTCGTAGTGTCAGTGTCCTGCTCATGGGATCAGCCGCTTTAATCCGATTGGCCGTGTTTGAGCGCGGCGTTCCTCCTGAGATGCTGCCCCCCGAGCCCAGCCCCGCCCCCGGACCCTGCCGTCCTGCTCCGGGGAAAGCTGCTGACGCTGGACTCTGCAAACCGTCCTGACACGGATCAGTCCGATCCATGGATGTATTAAATGAACTGGATAAGGTACTTTGATAAGGTACCTCTGTCTGTGGTCCCAGATTGATTAGTGGTCGTGTGAGGTACTGCAGCCTCTTGGAACCAGCCTTTTTCTAAAATGTCACATTATAATCACAGACAGGACTGAATTATTATCAGTATTTAAATAAAATAGAAGGAAATGTTCTTTTCTACCGTTTGTAAAATCACAGAAATGACCGTTTTTATATGAAGTGGGGGATTGTGGTCACGTGGCGCCCTAAAGCAGGGGTTCCCAAACTTTTCTGGCTGGGACCCCCAAAATAGCCATGCAACCCACTGGGGACCCCCAAAGCGAAATGAAAATTACAGAAGCAATAATTTTAAGTGTGAAATCAGGTTTAATATTGGTTATTTGAATAGTTTATTGTCTTAGTGGAATCTATTTCTCTAAAAGATACTGTTTTTGATTAATAAAAAAGAGCAAATACAATGTCATATTAATTAAAGTGTGATCAGGAAGTAAAGCAAAGATGTCAGCCTACGTATCAGGAAGTAAAACAAAGATGGCGGCCTCCGTATCAGGAAGTAAAACAAAGATGGCGGCCTCCGTATCAGGAAGTAAAACAAAGATGGCCGCCTCCGTATCAGGAAGTAAAACAAAGATGGCCGCCTCCGTATCAAGAAGTAAAACAAAGATGGCCGCCTCCGTATCAGGAAGTAAAACAAAGATGGCCACCTCCGTATCAGGAAGTAAAGCAAAGATGTCAGCCTACGTATCAGGAAGTAAAACAAAGATGGCCGCCTCCGTATCAGGAAATAAAGCAAAGATGGCCGCCTCCGTATCAGGAAGTAAAACAAAGATGGCCGCCTCCGTATCAGGAAGTAAAACAAAGATGGCCGCCTCCGTATCAGGAAGTAAAACAAAGATGGCAGCCTCCGTATCAGGAAGTAAAACAAAGATGGCCGCCTCCGTATCAGGAAGTAAAGCAAAGATGGCCGCCTCCGTATCAGGAAGTAAAACAAAGATGGCAGCCTCCGTATCAGGAAGTAAAACAAAGATGGCCGCCTCCGTATCAGGAAGTAAAACAAAGATGGCCGCCTCCGTATCAGGAAGTAAATGCGGAAGTAAGAAACTTTTTTGGGGTCATGCTCCACAATGAGCTCACTCCATAGGGATAAACAGGGCGGCCATTTTGGATTCATCTTCCAGGTTTTATTATAGTTCTATGGTCCGACCGAAGACACGGAGCTCAGGCGGGAAATCCAACCCACGACTCTGTGCAAAAGAGAGAGAACAGACAGGGCTTTAAAGGAGCTTGTGTCTTCAAAAACACACGTAAAAATGTGTTTCAAATGAAGTTCTGGTCTAATCCTTTAAATGTGATTAAACAAAATAAAAACAAACACCTGAGGCCGAGTAATGATTTGTTTTGTGACGTCACTTGAACGAGTCGCTGCAGTCGTGTCGGATTCAATGACCGTTGGATGTTTGAGTTTTATGCTTCTTTCTGCTCGCTTTCGTTTACTCTAATTTAAGGTCAAACTATTTTTTATCTCTATGTTAAAACCAGTTGTTATTCTGGCGTTAGATTTTTTTTATAATGTATTCCTTTTTATCCACATCTGATAAAAGGAAACATCAGCTGGACGTGTTCAACATGAAAAGAAAAATGTGACTCTTATTTACATCAAATCAAACATTCTGGGATGAATCAGAGTCAGTTTTTACTCCAAAAGCACACATTTAAAACTAAAATTCAAAAAAATGATGTAATAGGACTTTTATATGGATTCAACTGGACTTTTTTACTTTATTCCACGTCCCTAAAACTCATTTTAGTTAAATTATTTTCAGCTTTGAAAGAGGAATCGTCAAAACCAACAAAAGCCCAAAGTGTCCATCAGACAAACTCTACAAACACAGCTTCACTTCTTCATAGATTTAACAAAGAAAATGTAGGTGGAGTTTAAAGTCTGATGTTCCTGTGGGCGGAGCTTGTTTCAGTGGAATCAGAGTAAATCAGACACAAAACTCCAGAGTCTGAGCTTCGCAAAGAGTCAGACAATAGTTTGAGTCAAAGGATCAGGAACAGCTTCAGTCTGAGGCTCGTTTCAGTCTCACGTTTGAGGAAAAACATCTCCGAGCGTCGTGTGTTTAAATGAATGAAATAAAAACTAAATCCCAGTCAAATGAATGTGATGGAATGTTGAGACAAGTAACAGCCGCACTCCTGAAGGGGTTAATGCTCTATGATGAGAGGCAGAGGGCGCACAGGCGTCTCATTTTCACCCAAAGAGCTGCATTTACATAAGACCTGAGCTGGACTGGATCGTTTCACTTTCTTTAATCTCTGTTTTTGATGTTGATGTTTGTGCAGGGCTGCACGGTTCCTGGACCAGACCAACATCACACCATCTCTCTGGGTGGAGTCTGGGTGGTGTTACTGTGGGTTCTTTCTGGGTTCTCCGGCTCCTCTCGGGGTCCAAACACATGACTGAGGAGGTTAAATGGCAGAGAATGAATGTGAGAGATTCATTCAATAAACGGTTAGACGTACAGTGATCCCTCGCTATATCGCGTTTCATCTTTCACGGCTTCGCTGCTTCACAGATTTTTTTTACAGTGCGGATATTTTTACACTGCATCCACTGAACTTCAGCGCAAGCACAAGAACGGGACCCTTTGAGTCGTTCATTGCAGTTCTCAAATATAATCCAAGGTGGCATATCATATCATCATATCATTTATAAAAATCTTCTTGCTCAGAAAAAGAAAGAGCGCCAACAACTAAAGAAAGAGTCCTGCGTCTTCAGTAGAAACAGAGGCTACAGGGGGCGGAGTCAGGACCAAGAGGCACAGACTGTGAAATACGATATTACTATATTGAAATGATTGTTTTAAACACATTTTGGGCTTTAAAACAGGTTTTGTTTTTTGGTTTCATTCCATAGTTCAGTATTGCATTGTAAAATAATACAAAATAAAGCTGTGACTACTTCACGGATTTCACTTTTTGCGTGTTATTTTTGGAACGCAACTCCCGCCATAAACGAGGGATCACTGTACATAGTATTCTGTAAGTAATCCATACAAAAGATGCAAGTAGCTGTTTTAGAAACGAAAAGGGGGAAAAGTTCAGACTGATGTTAAATGGCAGACAGTCAGACGCAGACGACACAGGACGGTCTGATGGATCTGAGCTGCTTCACTTTATTACATGAAAAAGCCGCTTTAATCTGTTTTTTATTGACGTTTTCAGTTGTTTTCACTCCGTCTTTGCCTCGGGTCTAACGTGCTTCATGAATAAAGCACCTCGTCACGTTCTCCTCTGCGTCTCGACTCACGGCGAGGGGACACTTGGACTCACGGCGAGGAGACACTTCTCAGAAACCGGCCTCCGTGGCACAGGAAGCCCTCTTTGGAGACCCTGGAGACACTAATCCAGACCCTTCGACCTGCACCGGAATCCCAGACCAAGATTAGAACCAGATCAGAGAAACCCCCTGAGTCTAAGCCCTCGCGTGTGTCAGATGCCCTCCCATCCTGCTGTGGGGCTGCAGATGTGCAAGAGATCAGGGAAAACATTTGTGGATTGGAGTTTTGGAGATTTCTTATAAATTCACCACAGACTGAAACAGAAAAGCGACTCGTCTGAAGCTCCACGTTCTGCTTCTTTGACCGACAGAGACAGTCAGCTTTGTGTCAGCTTTTGTTTCATGAGAAGACGTTCTAGAGTCAAAGAGAACTTCAGTAAAACCACAGAAATGCTCAGAGGCTGAACCGGCAAACCGTTGTAATAGCCGAAATTGGGGTTTCACTCATTCTACATTGCTAAGGTTAACTTCAACTTTAACATCTCTTTAGCACCTGTTTTGTCAGCTCCCAGTCCCGGTCACAAAGATAGATAATGGGCATCTAATCCTTTTATGACGTCCTTTCACGCTGAAATCTGGCTTTACCTGGAAACACCACTGATAGCTGTTGTTTTTCATAAACATTGATGTCACATATGTCCTTGCTCTGGTTTCACACTGATGTTTTATGTCGTCTCCTCATGATGTGATAACTATGTCTCCACCTATGTCTTGTGTATAAAAAGCATGTGTTCTGATTGTCATGGACCTCCGTCGACCAGGGAGAGTCACTATGTCAGGGAAAGGCGTCTATTCACTCTGGTACCAGTGAATAAACCAACTCATTGATCAGACTCATTCTCTCTGCATTTTTATTGTTTAACTTGTTTTAAAGAAATCCACAACTGCAATTCTACTATAACAGTTGGCGTCAACGAACAGCGGCCTTCGCCCGGTCTGGGTTCTCTCCCGGCGTGAGTCAGCGTCAGGCCACCTGGATCTTCCAGCCTCTAACCTCATCTGCTTTCTGAGACGGAGGGCTGTCTCACGGGGACGAGGACCACCGGCGCAAGGTTTCGAACCAAACATCCTACTTTGTTGTGGTGAGTGAGTCTGCATCTTTAAGTTTTTATTAGTTGTATAGGCGTTTAGAGCCTAAAATTGTCCTATTACAATCTAATAAAAGTAAAGAGAAATTTAGTTTGATTTTAAAATTAATTGCAACTTGAAAACTTCTAGGAGTAATACTAAATAGTTACTAAAGCATTCCTTCTGTTTGTCTGCCGATTGCTGGATATAGCTCTGCTAAATATATTTGTTTAAATATCTGAAGGGGTAGGAATCCTGCCTTGGACCAGACTGGACAGGTAGACCTTCTTGGGGGTCAGGCTGTCGGGAAGTCCAGACGCTGAAAGTGAGTCTGGCTCACTTTTTCCACTTAACTGAGCAAGAAATCTTGATTTAAGAGTGAGCTCTGTTTAAGTTTGTGTCACATCTTAAAGAAAACGAGAGGTTGGGTTAAGAGTAAAATCTATTGCAAGACCTTTGGCCTTTAAAGGGAAGGTAAGTGAGCATAGATCTCTTCGGGGAACCTTTAAAAGAGTTTTTAGCCAAAGCAGGCTAAAAATACCTCAGAGTACTTAATTTATTGAATTGAATACACTAATATTGTTATTAAGTGACACATTAACCTGGGAATTTAAAGGAACCCAGCTTAGGAAAAGTGAAGGGAACTCTTGGGAGCTTCCCGGGACGTAGTGGTAAAACGTCTTAAAGATACGCTACGCAGAGCGTGCGTAAAGCGGTGAAAGGTGCGCACTACCATTTTTATCTGGGAGATAAGAAATCTGGGAGATATTAAATATCTGGGAGATAAAATATCTGGGAGATAAAATGGGATCAAACCAGTCAGTGGTGGAGGAGGCCCCTACAAGCCCTTTAATTCAAGCCATGACAGACAAACACGGCAAGGAATGGATTTAAGTATTAACTGTGTGGTCCAAGAAATATAGCTTTCCTGAAGAAGGATCACTGAGCACTGATTTCTAAGAAAAATTAAAGCAAATTAAAGTTAAAAGACTTATTATAACGTAAACATTGATAACGTTAAAGAAGGAGACCTGAAAAAGAAAATAATAATAATATATATATATATATTTTTTTAATTGAAGGAATAGAAATTAAGCAACAGTAAAGAATTACTCTGCACACATTTGCACTCACACGTCACTCATTATCTTTGTTTTTGTTTCTGTTACAACCTCCCTCTGACTGCTGAGTGCGGGCTCCAAACCACTGCACGACGGTCAACACGCTCTGTCCAGCCTTGTGGACCAGACCCTGTGGACCGGACTCTGGAGAAGATCAAGCTTAATAAGACCCACACCACTGCCACACCATTCCTCCACCAACGACCCGGATGCCCTCTTGTGCTACAAGCCGCACTAAGCTGGGCACAAATGAAACGGACTGCCATTATCTCAATGACATCGCCCAAACAAATCATTGCATATTGGACAATAAAGCTAACACGGGTGGATGAGTGCCACCTCAAAGAAGATTTAGTTCAAAGACAATGACTGATGTTGCAAAGAAAGTTGCTGAGAAAGTCACATCTGAGAGACATTGTTTACAAAACCACTATCAGGACCCAAAAAAAACAAAGCTGTCCAATCAGAATCGACCAAAACAAAACCACTATGGAGTTTTGATTAGGTACTTTGTGAAATTTCACACAATATGGACCTAACTGTGGAGGTGCTCCTGCAGGTCATGGACGTGGCAGAAGATAAACATCTGAAGTTACTGCTTAAAGGCAGTGAAGAGGACACTGAGCAGAGTCTGGGCCTTCAGCGTGACCCTCTGACAGCAGCAGTGGTGGAGCAGAGCCCGGCCGTGCAGCAGACAGACAAAAAGGAGAGGTAACATACACAGCATTAGAACTTTAAAAGCCTTTTTAATTGAGAATGCATTTCCTGAAAATCAGTCACGTCATCAGCAGCACATACACAGCACGCTCGCGCGAAGAAATGCTTTGCACTGATTCACTTTAAGAATAGCACACGATGCATTTTGATATGTCTGATCGTCTTATCGTAAAAGTTTTTGGTCTCCGTATAAACGCAGTTCAAACCTGCTTACAGCTTAGACTGAGTGACATAATGAATATAGAGCAACATCTAAGAAGAAATAAATAGCTATATTAATAGAGAAATATAGAGCTTTGTTTTGCAACTGAATATTGTTTGGTTTGTTTGAGTATGTTTTTTTTTTATGGCCAAGATTTTTTTTGCGCACATTTTGTTTTGACAAGAAGTTTAGGCGGAAACCCTGCAGGACTTTAATAGGATCTGGTTTTGCTCCTGTTTTTCGATTTTGAATTTTTGGTTGAAATGAGCTCATCTTTTTTTTTTTTTTTCTTTCCTGTAACAAACAGTGGTTTTATGGAAATTTTAATGGATTTGATGTTTTTCGAAAGAGTTAAAACCTCCCCAAATTTACATTTTGGAGGTTCCAAATTGTCTAACATAACATTTTGATTACAAGAATTAGGTTGATACGGTTTTCTTTTTTTTCCCTTCACGGGACTCTGAGGTCCCGGCCAGTTTTAGTCATGTGCCTGTGAACTAGAAAAAACCTGACTCCTCACAGGCCACAGACAAAACAGAGATAAAGGTGGCAGCTGTGAGAGAGGTCATCACAGCAGATTCAAACACAATACTGACATTGGACTATTTAAAGTAGTGAACAAAGAGACATAGCAAATGGACAATTATGTCACCATTGCATGCACAACTAATATTTTCTTGTGTGAGGCTCTTATTTCCTGTACAGGCTCCTGCTGTCGATCCTTGACCCCGTTCCTTTTCACCGCCTGCTCTGCCTCCGCTCTCTGACCATCGACTGGACCCAGCTGAGGCCACAACGGGAAGTACTGATTATTTAAAGCTTAAATCTTAAGTACGGCCAGCCATGGAGCTGGTTTACCTAAATAGTATTTAAAATTATTACATGTTCTAGAGTCGTTTTAAGTTGAACTATTTTACAAAATTCATGCAAGCTCTTGGAATATATTTCACATAAGCAAATTTAACATTTTAGATGATTAAATAGCTTAATTAATTAAAACAAATAAATAAATAAAAGAAATTGAGATCTGCCAAATGCTGAATAAGAAACAAAGATGAAGACATGGTTTTAAAATAAGACATCCCAAATAAATTAATGCCTTTACTTTGTTTGTTAAAAGTCAATCTATAACTTGTAAAAGAGGAAGGAACACCCTCTTTCAAAAATTGTTTGCAAAAATAAAACATTAAATGGCATTGTTTACCAGGCCCTCCAGGTCATTTCATATATTTATTTAGTTCAAACTAAGATTGCAGATCACAAAGTGTTTTCTGTGTGGTTGGTGCTTTAGCGCATGATGGTGATTTTTGTGTTCCTTTTGAGACTTTTGCAGAGAAAACTGAGGTGCCACACGGCGACAGAGATCAAATGTGGATGGAGAAGCTCCAGGTCACTGCGGCTCAGAGGGCGGGGCCAGGGGCGGGGCAGAGGGCGGGGCAGACGGAGGGGATGAGGAGGTCAAGGAGCAGCGGGAGGACATCGCGAACGGTTCGGCTGACGCAAAGGACACAATTGAAAACTGCAAGGAGTATCACCCAAAACCAGGTGACGTAAAAAACATACACAGGTCAGTTATAGATGTGGACATTGGTGGTGTTGAATTTAAAAAAAAATAAATAATTGGGGGACAAACAAATAGGGAAAAATGAACCCATCAACTCAACAGCGTGTCTATAACAAAAAGCAATATCAAAATGATAACAAACTAGGAAAACTCAGCTGGTGTAAACTCAATTTTGGAGAGCTCCTTAGATTATTACAGATTGAGAGTAGGGTTGATGAAAAGTCATCAAGTCTAAAGGATTTATTACACTTGTTGCAACAAGAGAGAAATAACACATTTTATTATATAACAGTCTATGTTTTCGGAATGTGATCACAGACAGGACACTTCCTGTACCCACACAGTCACAAAAATGTGGTTTTAATATGATGTCATTTTAAAGGTTGTGCACAACTCAAACTATGAACATGTGACATTTTTTGGACTTGACGAGTAAAGCTCTTGGACTAAAGAAGCTTCACTAACGTCTGTTTGTGTGAATGTGTATGAATGAATTAACCACTTTCTACTTTGCTTTGATTATGGACTTACGCATTTTCTGAAGTTTTTATAGATTTCTTTTGGCATAACTAAGACAAAGGTTATTTTAATCTCAAATTTACAGGTTTCAGCAGATGACCCAAAGGAGCACATATATCCAGAGTGGATCTGTGTGTACAGTGGAACAAACAATTATAAAGTAATACTTTAAATGTGTGTCTAATTTGATTATTTTTCTTCTCAGGTTGGTAATGATAATTTTTTTTGCGGAGACTGACACAGTACAGGTGGCATTTATGCACGGAGGACCTGAGCCCAAACAGGGGCTGGTGTAACAGTCTGTGTGTTATTTGTGATGTTTCCTATTTACCAGAAACAACTATGGACCAAGAAGATAAACCAGTCGAAGCTGGTTGATTGTAATGCATGAAATTATTCCTCCACAGGTTTCCTGGCAGAAGATGAAAATGTATGTTTGTTTTTTGTTTTTCAAAAAAGGCTATGATATAATCAGACAAAATTTTAGAATATATATTTTCATTAAAGATATTAAAGACATTCATATGTGATCTTTGATTTGAATTTGATTCGGAAAAGGCCCATTGAAATAATATATAATATATAAATCGAATTATAATACTAAGGTGTGAGTGTGGCAATTAATATTTAAAATAAAATATTGTTAAAAGAATAGTAATAGGAAAAGAGAAAATTAGACAAGAGAAGGTTTTTTTTAACGCACATTTTCCATATTTGGTCTATTGATATGAATTAAGTTTTGTGTTTAGTTTGTCTGCTCTGAGCCTTTAATTAAGTCGCCTGTAGCTGGTGCACTTATGGCTCTGCCAAGCCACACTCAGGCCAACTTAGCTTTTGTTTGACCTGGTGGGACGGTAGTCACGTTTTCGCTTTTCTTTCACTCAGGTTTAGCTGGGGATGGGTTTGTCCTTAGGTTGTTAGTGGTGTTGGCACTGGCTCCTGCGGCCCTGTACAGGGTTGGCCCGGTGTCACATCATCTGTTTGTTCTTTTTGGCCGGCCCATCAGGTCCACCTTTCTGTTCATTCCTTTGTTTTATATTATTTTCTCCTTTTGGGAAAGGGAGGGCAAACTTAACTAGCGGCACTCACAGGAAAAAAGGGGGGAGTGCACTTTGTTTTTGTTTCTGTTCAGGTCAAAACACGGCTGAAGCTGCAGAGCTGGAGCTAGACCTGGTTTTGAACATTGGAGGCAACGCTGATTGACACCCGACATCACTGTGGCACAGCCAAGGGGGCACATGGATCCATGCTTCACACTGTGGCAATGGACCCAACGCTCACGAAACAAAGCAACTTCCTGAGCCGCACGGAGCGTGTGGGGAGACAGCTCCCACCGCTGGAACCACATCTGCTCTTCCCCTGGAAGGGGGGAGGAGAGAACTCAGAGAGTAAGCAACCCACTGCTGGAGGACCAGGGTGAGCTTATGGTGAAGGAATTGAATCTCCAGATTTAGATTTTCATGTGTGCCTTATTTCTGACAATTTTGATAATATGGTTAAGTTCGATGCCTGGTTTCATTTACTCAAATAAACATGGCGTGAAACAAAGCACCTGTAGTCTGACTTCTGACGAGACGGCCTGGTTAGAAGCATTGACTAAGTCTTACAACCACTCGACTGTCCACACTTTAAATTACTGGTATCAATATGTAAAGAGTCATAATTGATCTGATGGTCATCTGTACATGTTTGCCCATAGCTACAGCAGCAGCATAGAATCTTGCCACACATTGGACCCTGGTTTAAAGTTCCCGACAATGCCGGTCGTGAACCTTGATTTGGGCCGGTTCACATCAAGCCCGGTTCTAAGTTTTTTTTAATTTGTTGCTGACATTTATTGTTCTGTGAATATGTTTTTCTGTGTGGATATCAGATGTGTGGATGTCTTCCGGTGGATTGGGCTGGACTGTAATGGAGCAGGTCCATTACGTGGGCCTGAGGTAAAAATGAGAGTCAAACAAAGTTTTAAAATGTTTATTAATTAATTGATTGTGTGTTACCTGTGAAATAAAATATATAATTAGTAAAGACTAAGTGGAAAATGTGCAGTAATGTAATGGTACTCACCTGTGGGTCTGCCATTTTGTGTGTTCCGGGTAAAAGAGTCCCCGGGGAGCAGGAGCACCTTAAATGGTTCCGGGGCAGACCATGGGGTAAAAAGGAGCAGGGGTGTCCCAAGTTTTAAATTGAGTAAAGTAGTTGGGAGTTAGGTTAAAACACTGTTAATTTATATAGAGATATATTTTTGTATGAATGTTTTGATTGATTGTTATTGGAGCACTGTTTGTCTACTTGTAATGTTTTAAAATGTTGTTGTGTTTTGTGGGGTTTTACCTGTGATTATTGATGGGGTTACCCAATTGGCTAGAGGCCCTATAAAAGGTCTCTGGGCTCAGTCCCTGAGAGAGAGGTGCTGTGTGCCATGCTGCTGCTGCTGGTATTGCTTATTTTGTACATATGTAAATAAAATAACACTTGGTCTGCACTGGGAACTCGGCTCAGCTCTGCTCTGTCCTCGTCAATACCGCTAAGGTTGCTATCCGGGCATTACAATTGGTGTCAGAAGCTGGGGCCCAGGCAACAGAGCAACTGAGGATGAGTACAAGACGAAGAGTGCAGATTGACCAACATGAGGATCCCGACGAGGGGACAAGTTTGAAGAGCTGACTGCGCTGGTAAGGTCACTCGCACAGTCCCAGGCAGCCAGAGACCAGCGTCTAGAAAAAGAAGCAGCACAACAAGAAACAAAATGGAAAAACATACAGCACCAAATGAAAGAAATGCAGTCTTTGGTGACTCGCGTCATCCAAAGACGAGACCAAGAGCAAGAAAATGCTCCCCCTATAAATGAGACTGTGGATGAAGATGAAGGCCCCAGTTACGTTGAACCAAACAGGTTTTTCAGAGAGATGGTAATCCACAGAGAACCAAAGTTGTTGCCTCTTTCTCCAGACGACGATATCGAACATTTTCTCACCACATTTGAGAGAATGGCTCAAGTTTGCAGATGGCCAAGAGATGAGTGGGCTCTCCGCCTTGTGGCTCTTCTCACAGGAAAGGCTCGCAGTGCATATGTTCAAATGGACTTTGCGGATGCTGAAGATTATGAAAAAGTGAAGGCAGCAATATTAACAAAATATGAGATCACATCAGAGACTTACCGCCAAAGATTCCGGTCCACAGAGATTCTCAAAGATGAAACTCCAAAGGAGCTGTACGTCCGACTGAAGGACCTGTTTTCAAAATGGGTCAGACCTGAAAAATCTACAAAACAAGAGATATCAGAGACTATGATTTTGGAGCAGTTCCTGAGCATGGTTCACCCGGAGTTTGGATCCGGGAACATGACCCCAAGACGGCAGACAAAGCAGCAGAACTGGCAGAGGTCTTCCTGGCAGCAAGGAAAGGATTCAACAACGCCACCTATGGTCAAAACGTCTTTCAGAGCCAGAGAGGGCGGGATCGAGAACATGCACACAGAGACCAAGCCCAAAGTAAGTCCAATGGGGGTGAAAGGGGTTTTGGTCAAAATAGGTCAATGTCTAGACCTAGGCAATTTACACCAAGCCATGTGCAAAAGTCAAGTCCTGCTAACAGTTCCCATAGGTCAGGCAAAGAGGTCAGATGTTACTTGTGTAATGGGCTAGGCCACACCCAGTATTCCTGTCCTTTAGCCAATAAATCAAAACCATCACTATATTGTGCAGTGCCCAGACCTGTTTTGCCCAGCCATTTTGTAACAACTCAGAAAGCTTGTACCTCACCTGTACTGATAAATGGCCACCGGACTACAGCACTGTTAGATACGGGTGGGTTTCAGTCAGTGGTTTTGTCCAGCCTGGTATCTAGAGAACAATGGAGTGGGGACAAAACTAGCATTAGCTGCATTCATGGGGATGAACACCAGTATCCTACTGCAGAAGTTTATTTGACAGTTGGAGGCCAAACTTTTCTAATGCCTGTGGCTTTAGCTCCAAACCTACCGTTTGATGTGATTCTTGGTAATGATGTTCCAATTTTACTAGATTTGGTCCAAGAGTCAGAAAACTTACCTGAAAACCTAGATCTACCTAAAAACTTACCCGAAAACCTACCTGTGAATCCATGTGTAAACTTACCTGAAAAAGCAGAGCCATCTAAAGCTTTTAATATGGTCACTACAAGAGCGCAGAGTGCAAAAGAGTCCTTAAAAGAGTTACCATTTTGGGAGGAGGACCTTGAGCCTGTAAGAGAAAAACCTGTGAAATCGAAAGCACAAAGAAGGCGTGAAAAGTTCCAAGGAACTGCAAGTAAACTGACAGAACAGCCTACTAAACCTCCTTACCATATAGACGTTGAACTCCCACCTGACGTAGCCACTCTACAAAAAGAGGATGCAACTCTAAAACCTTGGTTTCAAAAAGTTTCAGAAGTGGAAGGGGTTAAACAGGGCAGTCCAGGATGTTTAGAGGAGGCAACATACATCATTAAAGCGGGCATTCTTTATCAATGCAAGGGCACGGTTGAAGCCTTAGCATTACCCAAACCATTCAGAGTTAAAGTCATGGAGCTCGGACATTCAGTGCCATGGGCAGGGCACATGGCTTTCCAAAAAACTTTGTACAGAATTGCAAGCAGATTTGTTTGGCCAGGCATGTACAATGATATCTCAAAATTCTGTAATTCATGTGAGATTTGTCAACTTGCCTCATCCCGAAAAGTCCCTCGAGCTATGTTGCAGCCTCTACCCATCATTGAAACTCCATTTGAAAGAATAGGAATGGACATTGTTGGGCCATTAGAACGCAGCAGTACAGGGAACAAGTTCATTTTAGTTCTTTGTGATTATGCAACTCGATATCCTGAAGCTTTCCCGTTAAAAACTATCAAAGCTAGGAATGTAGCGAACTGTTTATTGCAGTTGTTTTCCAGGGTGGGAATTCCAAAAGAGGTTTTGACAGACTGTGGGACAAACTTTATGTCTAAGTTATTACAACAGGTGTATAAACTCCTTGGGATTAAGGGCATTAGGACCACCCCCTACCACCCCCAGACGGACGGGCTAGTTGAGCGCTACAACCAAACTTTGAAAACATGCTGCGTAAGTTTGTGTCTCATACAGGAGCAGACTGGGACCAGTGGTTGCCGTACCTCCTATTTGCATATCGTGAGGTGCCACAGGCCTCGACAGGGTTCTCACCATTTGAGTTGCTTTATGGACGTCAAGTAAGGGGGCCACTGGACCTCCTCAAGGACTACTGGGAGAACCCAACCCCCTCAGAAGAGAATGTGGTGGCCTATGTGGTAAAGATGAGGCAACGCCTGGAGGAAATGTCTGCACTGGCACAAGAGACAATGAAGACTGCTCAACAAAATCAAAAGACCTGGTATGATCGCAAAGCCAGAGAAAGAAGCTTTGAACCGGGCCAAAAAGTACTACTTCTCCTCCCCACCTCCGACAGTAAACTCCTCTCCAAATGGCACGGCCCCTATGAAATTTCCAGAAGGATGGGTAAGGTCACATATGAACTTTTCATGCCTGATAAAACCAAAAAGCACCAAACGTTTCATGTGAACTTGTTAAAAGAATTTCAGTCTCGCCAGGAGTCTGTTCCTCAGCTACTGATTCGTGCTGTTCTGGATGAAGAAACACCAGAGAAGTTTATGCCTGGAAGTCTGGGTGAGTCATCAGTCATAGACATGTCCCACCTGTCTATCTCCCAGCAGGAACAAGTGGCTACTCTTATTGAACCAGAACTGTTCAGAGACACTCCTGGTTACACTGACCTGGTCCAGCACAACATCCGGCTGAAGAAAGAAGCTCCGCCACGACAAAAGAGCTACAGAATTCCAGAGCGGTTGGTCAAAACTTTGAAAAAGGAAATCAAATTGATGGTGGAATTGGGCATAATTGAAGTCTCTAACAGTGAATGGTGCAGTCCTGTGGTTTTAGTGCCAAAGAAGGATGGCTCACTAAGATTTTGTATTGACTTTCGTTACCTGAATGCTGTTTCATTGTGTGACCCTTACCCAATGCCTAGGATTGATGAACTGGTGGAACGAGTGGGACAGGCAAAATACATCACCACCTTAGACCTGAGCAAAGGCTATTGGCAAGTGGCACTGGCTCCGGAGGTCAGAGAGCTGACAGCATTTAAAACTCCTTTTGGTATGTACCAGTTTCGAGTTATGCCATTCGGACTCAGGGGCGCCAGCCACCTTTCAAAGACTAATGGACTATGTTCTGAGAGACGTTTCAGAGTTTGCGGCTGCTTACTTAGATGATGTCGTTATCTACAGCCAAACTTGGGAAGAACACATGGCTCATCTGAAACAAGTCCTAAAGTGCATAAAGTCAGCTGGATTAACTATCAACCCTCAGAAATGCTGTCTGGCTCAGAGAGAGGTGGAGTACCTGGGTTTTGTCATTGGACACGGCAAACTCCGGCCCCAGGTTGGGAAAATGGAGGCTATTCATTCCTTCCCAGTTCCAGCCACAAAGAAGAAGGTGAAGAGTTTCCTGGGTCTTGTGGGCTGGTACAGGAAATTCATTCCCCACTTTGCAGATCGATCAGCTGTGCTGAATGACCTCACCAAAGTTTCAGCACCGAGAAAAGTAAAGTGGACTGACCAATGTGACCGTTCATTCAAAGATCTGAAGGAGGCCCTAAATGACCACACGGTTCTGCAGACCCCGGACTTCAACAAACCATTCACTCTGCAGACGGATGCATCTGGAGTGGGCCTAGGTGGAGTTCTGCTGCAGGAGGTGGATGGGGAGAGAAGACCTGTGGTGTTTTTAAGTAGAAAACTTTTAGACAGAGAAACCAGGTATTCTACTGTTGAAAAAGAGTGCTTGGCCATGAAGTGGGCAATTGAGTCACTAAGATATTACCTGTTGGGCGCCATTTCAGCTTAGAAACTGACCATCGTGCTCTTCAGTGGCTTAATAAAATGAAAGACTCTAACACAAGAATTGCTGGTTGGTACCTAGCCTTACAGCCATTCAACTTCACAGTCCACTATAAGCCTGGAAAGTCTAACATTGTAGCTGACTCCCTGTCCAGAGTGTTTGAAGAGTAGAGGTACTCTTAATAGAGGGGGGAGGAAATGTAATGGAGCAGGTCCATTACGTGGGCCTGAGGTAAAAATGAGAGTCAAACAAAGTTTTAAAATGTTTATTAATTAATTGATTGTGTGTTACCTGTGAAATAAAATATATAATTAGTAAAGACTAAGTGGAAAATGTGCAGTAATGTAATGGTACTCACCTGTGGGTCTGCCATTTTGTGTGTTCCGGGTAAAAGAGTCCCCGGGGAGCAGGAGCACCTTAAATGGTTCCGGGGCAGACCAGGGGGTAAAAAGGAGCAGGGGTGTCCCAAGTTTTAAATTGAGTAAAGTAGTTGGGAGTTAGGTTAAAACACTGTTAATTTATATAGAGATATATTTTTGTATGAATGTTTTGATTGATTGTTATTGGAGCACTGTTTGTCTACTTGTAATGTTTTAAAATGTTGTTGTGTTTTGTGGGGTTTTACTTGTGATTATTGATGGGGTTACCCAATTGGCTAGAGGCCCTATAAAAGGTCTCTGGGCTCAGTCCCTGAGAGAGAGGTGCTGTGTGCCATGCTGCTGCTGCTGGTATTGCTTATTTTGTACATATGTAAATAAAATAACACTTGGTCTGCACTGGGAACTCGGCTCAGCTCTGCTCTGTCCTCGTCAATACCGCTAAGGTTGCTATCCGGGCATTACATGGACGATGTGCGGCCGTGGTCCCCTCGGAGCATTCATACATCATATCTCCACACCCACACTCTGATCACAGACCTAAACGCGAATTGGCTCCACATGACCCGATTTGGGGATCTGTTGTGCCAGACGACCACAACCTCTGGACTTCAGGTCAAAAGGTCATGCTGGCCCTATTCCCCAGCATGGGGGATAGGCAAGTTAATGTTAAGGGTTTAAACTCTCAGTTAAGTGTTCTCATCATTTGTTAATAACACTCTCTCTGTTTTAGCCTCTACGAGGGAGGAGTTAACATGCCTTACGCTCTGTGGCTCCTCAAAATCGCCTGGTGTTAGATCAGATCATCACTAGCCAAGGGGGGGTCTGTCAGACCTTGGGGAGCACCTGTTGGACCTACAGACCTGCTAATGATAAAGGGGGTGGCGATAGCACGGGCATAGCTAATCTCACTAAATTACGAGACCTGATGGAGGGTGAGACTGCGAAGGGCTAGTCGCTGTTCACTCTCGATTGGTTTCTCTCATCCTGGAAAGAGTTGTTGATAAATATTGCATTCTTCTTTATCTTAGTTTCCTGTCTTGTTCCCTGCATTCTTAGAATGGTGAATAATCTAGTTTCTTCCCAGTTTTTGTTTCTGCAGAACCGAGCAGAGGCCATAAGCCTGACAGTTAACTGGGACTTGTCTGGTGACTTTGACCTGGACTTGGACAGAACTGAACCATTAGGCCCGGGTTGTTTTCAACATGTTTATTCGAAGGCATCTTTACATTTAGGTGTTTTTAAGTTTTGACTACAGGTTGATTAACTTGATTGTTTGACACATGAATGAATAAAGATATGTTATTCTAATGATTTAATTGATTACAGATTTTTGGGTGTAACAGTAAAATGCTTTTATCTGTGACATGGGGTGGACTGTAATAGCCGAAATTGGGGTTTCACTCATTCTACATTGCTAAGGTTAACTTCAACTTTAACATCTCTTTAGCACCTGTTTTGTCAGCTCCCAGTCCCGGTCACAAAGATAGATAATGGGCATCTAATCCTTTTATGACGTCCTTTCACGCTGAAATCTGGCTTTAACTGGAAACACCACTGATAGCTGTTGTTTTTCATGAATATTGATAGTCACATATGTCCTTGCTCTTGTTTCACACTGATGTTTTATGTCGTCTCCTCATGATGTGATAACTATGTCTCCACCTGTGTCTTGTGTATAAAAAGCATGTGTTCTGATTGTCATGGACCTCCGTCGACCAGGGAGAGTCACTATGTCAGGGAAAGGCGTCTATTCACTCTGGTACCAGTGAATAAATCAACTCATTGATCAGACTCATTCTCTCTGCATTTTTATTGTTTAACTTGTTTTAAAGAAATCCACAACTGCAATTCTACTATAACACCGTGAGTCGGACCTGAGTCAAACGTTCAACGACGGAGACAAAACAAACGTCTGACGAGCATGAGTTCTGAACACTTTCTGAACGACTGATGTTCACAGCGTGAGACGTTCTTTAATACATGACGGGCCGTTAAAAACAAATAAACTGAACGAGACGAACATTATGTCTTTAACTTTAAAGAAACAAACTGGAACATTCTCACTTGTGTCAGTGACGTTTAAGAACAACCATCACAACCATCACATATAATAATGAACTTTATTCGGGAAATTG
The DNA here is from genome assembly GCA_019453435.1 of Rhinogobius similis. NCBI lineage: Eukaryota > Metazoa > Chordata > Actinopteri > Gobiiformes > Gobiidae > Rhinogobius > Rhinogobius similis. Next base: position 44,283,720 of record CM033621.1, read on the forward strand.
GTCAAGGATTCGAAAAGACTTGAAACTCAAGGAAGGACTTGGACTTGACTTGGACTTGATTTTGATCGGACTTGGACTTGACTTGGACTTAACTTTACTTAGGCTTGACTTGGACGTGACTTGGACTTGGTTTTGATCTGACTTAGACTTGAATTGGACTTGACTTAGACTTGACTTGGACTTGACTTGGACTTTACTTAGACTTAACTTGGACTTGATTTTGATCTGACTTAGACTTGACTTGGACTTGACTTGGACTTGACTTGGACTTGACTTGGACTTGACTTGGACTTGACTTGGACTTGACTTAGACTTCAATTGGACTTAATTTTGATTTGACTTGGACTTGACTTAAACTTGACTTAGACTTGATTTAGTCTTGATTTCGGCCTTAATCTTACTTTTAAATCTATGTATCGCGCTCTCATTTGCATTTCTTCAAACGTTGAATAAAACACACCTCAGACATCATTCTTCAGTGCTCTCACTTTTGTTCTTCGGTGCTCTCACTTTTGTTCTTCATTGCTCTCACTTTTGTTCTTCAGTGCTCTCACTTTTGTTCTTCATTGCTCTCACTTTTGTTCTTCAGCGCTCTCTCTTTTGTTCTTCAGTGCTCTCTCTTTTGTTCTTCAGTGCTCTCACTTTTGTTCTTCAGTGCTCTCACTTTTGTTCTTCAGTGCTCTCACTTTTGTTCTTCAGTGCTCTCACTTTTGTTCTTCAGTGCTCTCACTTTTGTTCTTCAGTGCTCTCACTTTTGTTCTTCAGTGCTCTCACTTTTGTTCTTCAGTGCTCTCACTTTTGTTCTTCAGCGCTCTCACTTTTGTTCTTCAGTGCTCTCACTTTTGTTCTTCAGTGCTCTCTCTTTTGTTCTTCAGTGCTCTCACTTTTGTTCCTCAGTGCTCTCACATTTGTTCTTCAGTGCTCTCACTTTTGTTCTTCAGTGCTCTCACTTTTGTTCTTCAGTGCTCTCACTTTTGTTCTTCAGTGCTCTCACTTTTGTTCTTCAGTGCTCTCACTTTTGTTCTTCAGCTCTCACTTTTGTTCTTGGTTGCTCTCACTTTTGTTCTTCAGTGCTCTCTCTTTGTTCTTCAGTGCTCTCACTTTTGTTCTTCGGCGCTCTCACTTTTGTTCTTCAGTGCTCTCACTTTTGTTCCTCAGTGCTCTCACTTTTGTTCCTCAGTGCTCTCACTTTTGTTCTTCAGTGCTCTCACTTTTGTTCTTCAGTGCTCTCACTTTTGTTCTTCAGTGCTCTCACTTTTGTTCTTCAGTGCTCTCACTTTTGTTCTTCGGTGCTCTCACTTTTGTTCTTCGGTGCTCTCACTTTTGTTCTTCAGTGCTCTCACTTTTGTTCTTCAGTGCTCTCACTTTTGTTCTTCAGTGCTCTCACTTTTGTTCTTCATTGCTCTCACTTTTGTTCTTCAGTGCTCTCACTTTTGTTCTTCAGTGCTCTCTCTTTTGTTCTTCAGTGCTCTCTCTTTTGTTCTTCAGTGCTCTCTCTTTTGTTCTTCAGTGCTCTCACTTTTGTTCTTCAGTGCTCTCACTTTTGTTCTTCAGTGCTCTCTCTTTTGTTCTTCAGTGCTCTCACTTTTGTTCTTCAGTGCTTTCACTTTTGGTCCAATAATGACACAGATATCGACCCTGATCTGAATCTGGACGACGCACACCTATCGTCAAAGCAATAATCTGTGTAAATAAAGCGCGCTCAAACCTGCGGCGGGAGAGGAAACCCCTTCGGATTATCCCGCGCTAATCCCGCTCTAATCCCGAGAGGCTCCTGGTTATAAAGGACCTCAGACAACTCCGGGGCTAAAACGGGACCAGGACTTAGAGTCGGGCCGGCGCACTCAGGACCATGGACGTTTGATGGGTTTTCTTGGACTTTTCGAGCGGCCGCTGCGGTGGAACATGCTTCGGTCGCCTTCGGAAACTCTGAGCTTCTGTTTCGGTCAGTGCGCCTCTGGAGGCTCTTAGAAACGACACATTCCACACATTTCTATTGTCTCTGGAGGAACATCTTGCACTGGTTCGTGTAACTTTGACCATCGACCATCGTTCCACTTCACATTGACGTAAAACGGAGCAGTTCAAGGACGATGAACGACGTCTGTGTCTGAATAAGGCAGATAAAAAAGTACTTTGTGGAGGTTTGTGTTTTGTTCATGAGACACTTTTAGTTCGAGGTCCAATGTTTTGTGAAGAGACCCGTGATCTTTTGCTCAATCGGCTCTAAAATGGTTGAATGAATCTTTAGAAACTTATTTCAAGCTTTAAAACACACGCTGTGCAGTAAATCAAACATTCTAATTGACTTTCAAAGGGTCGCTGATCATCTCGGCTCTTTTCAAAGGTCTGCTGTCGATCCTCCGTCTGTGAGAAACACTGAAGTGGGATAAATAGAAGTAACATTTTTAGAGTTCAGACTTTGGGAAATGTTTGTGTTTGACCTGCTCTGTGGGAGGTACAAGTCTGAGCTTTGGGGATTCTCTTGCCGTTTGTCGAGGACGGTCTGTTTGGGTCACAGCACGTTGTCCCTGAACTGCAGACGTCTCTCTGGCCTCCAATCCTTCACCAAATTCATTTCAAATTCTCCCGTCGGTCCACAATCTGTGAGCGGTCGGTCCAGAGTCTGTCACTGGGCCCCGGATGAGCCCCGGCGGCCCCTGAGCTCAGGACGGGTGCTGAGTGTAGCTAAGTCACTGTAATTAAATGACAGTTTGAGTACTTTAGTCGTGTAACACATCACTTTGAAAATACTTGTAATTCAATTACAGTTCTCATAAATGACTGAGTTACTTTCAACACCAACCACATTGTAGAGGAGCAAGCACCTCCTCCTGCAGGAAACAGCCTGAACAAAGAGCACGTTTAATGTTCTCAGTGAAGAAGCCCAGACGAGCCTTCAGCCTCAGGAGTCGCAGCGCTGTTACGTTAATTCTGTTGTTGGTGAGTGCCTTTTGAGACAATTTAAACAACTTATTTGTCATTTACCTTTGTTTAAATGTAACTAATTACATGTTTTAAAAGTAATTAGTCATTTGTAATGAGTTACTTTTTGACAGTGGCTTACGCCGGTCAGGACGGGGGTCTCGATGGTCCCTAAAGTCAGGACCAAACATTGTCTTTCTGCCTCCAGGACGTGGACCTCCAGAAGATCCACCTGTTCAAATTTAAATTAGATCTAAATTAAAGACCCATCTTTTTAATTCGACTGAAGGTTAAGTAGTCATTCTTTGATTGTTTAGTGTTTTGTAATAGTTTATTCTCTGTAAACAGGGCTCCACAAACAAACTTGACTTGACTTCAGAATTATGCCACGTTAAAGAGTGATTTCCAAATGGACTGTGATGTTGTTACTGCAGACGTCGATGAAAGGAGCTCAGACGCTCTTCGTGTCCACAGTCGAGTCAAACGAATCAGACGCTTGAGAGGCGCCTGAGCCGAGTCCAGGCTCCAGGGCTCTGCTCATGCCTCAGATTCTTCTAATGACACAGATGTGAATCGCTCTGAGCTCGTTTACATGTTTGGTTGGACGTGTCTCTGATCAGATGTTGGTGGTCAGTTTGACAGATCTATCACACTGACGCTGCCCCCTGGTGGTCTCTGGGGGAGTGAGTCCCATGTGCGCGCCGAGGTAAAGGCCCCTCGTCTCTGTTGATGGTCGTGTGCCTCTCGTGTCCATCTTTTGTTCTTGTGTTCATCCGTTCCAACTATCTCTGCGCCGTCCCGGTCCATGACATGGTTTCCTCTTTTGGTCACATTTTGTAGATTTGCCATCTTTGCTTCAGGGCACCACGTGACCACAATCCCCCATGATGCTTTGAGGGAGCGATCACGCAGCTCTTAAGTTTATGTGCTAACATTAGCTTGTGTGATTGTAATTGTGTTCTTCATCTTTGATCAAATGTGAAGCGTCTGAAATGAAATAAAACACACTCCAGGCGTCTCTGTCTGACCAGGTCACGAGCTTCTGTTTGTATCTGACGCTCGTTCACGTGACTCACACATGTTTGTGTGACGTCACTTCAGATAAAAACGGTAATTTGTGTGATTTTAGAAACGGTAGAAAAGAACATTTCCTTCTATTTTATTTAAATACCGATAATAATTCAGTCCTGTCTGTGATTATAATGTGCAATGATAGAAAAAGGCTGGGCCCAAGAGGCTGCAGTACCTCGCACGACCACTAATCAACCTGGGACACAGACAGAGGGGGCGGGGCTTATCCAGTTCATTGAATACATCCATGGTCTCCTCAGATCTCCAGCTCTGAGGCCGCCCCCTGCTGGAGCTGTGAGGCACTGCGGCGTCACCATGGGTCAAGCGCAGCAGACGGAGCGCACGGGGAAGGTGGACGTGGAGGCCATCCAGGACATGTACAAGAAGTTCCTGACGGAGTGCCCCAGCGGAGTCCTCTTCCTCCACGAGTTCAAGAAGTTCTTCGGAGTGGAGGCCTCGGGCGAAGCCTCGGACTACGCCGAGAACATGTTCAGAGCCTTCGACAAGAACGGGGTGAGGGCGGCAGGGACCCACGGGCTCCGGGGGCCCACGGGCGCCGTCCGAGTCCGACCCTGACCCCGGTCTTTGGTCTGTGCAGGACAACACCATCGACTTCCTGGAGTTCGTGGCGGCGCTGAACCTGGTGTTCAGAGGAGACCTGGAGCACAGACTGCGCTGGTCCTTCAAAGTCTACGACCGCGACGGGAACGGACACGTGGACCGGGACGAGCTGCGGGCCATCATGGAGGTCAGGACCGGGACCGGGACCAGACCAGGACCGGGACCAGGACCAGGACCGGGACCAGACCAGGACCGGGACCAGGACCGGGACCAGGACCGGACCAGGACCAGACCAAGGCGAAGACCGGGACCAGACCGGGACCAGAGACCGGACCAGGACCGGGACCAGGACCAGACCAGGACCAGACCAGAACCAGAGGCCGGACCAGGACCAGACCAGACCAGAACCAGAGACCGGACCAGGACCAGACCAGGACTCATGACTCATGACCAGGACCAAAGATAGGACCTGGACCAGGACCAGACCAGAGACAGGACCAGGACCAGGCTAGGACTCAGGACCAGGACCAGACCAGAACCAGAGACAGGACCTGGATCAGAGACAAAATAAACCAGAGACAGAACCAGGACTATGACCAGAACCAGGACCGGGACAAGGACCAGAGATAGGACCAGGACCAGAAACAGGACCTGGACCACAGCTCCATGAGACGAGCAGAAACATCTGCTCAGTCTTGTCTTTAACTCTTTCGCTGCTGTCTGTGTTTCCTGTTGTTGTTGATCCTCTCCCTGCTGTGGCGCCCCCTGCTGTCTGTGTTTCCTGTTGTTGAGCCTCTCCCTGCTGTGGCGCCCCCTGCTGTCTGTGTTTCCTGTTGTTGATCCTCTCCCTGCTGTGGCGCCCCCTGCTGTCTGTGTTTCCTGTTGTTGATCCTCTCCCTGCTGTGGCGCCCCCTGCTGTCTGTGTTTCCTGTTGTTGATCCTCTCCCTGCTGTGGCGCCCCCTGCTGTCTGTGTTTCCTGTTGTTGTTGATCCTCTCCCTGCTGTGGCGCCCCCTGCTGTCTGTGTTTCCTGTTGTTGATCCTCTCCCTGACGCGGCGCCCCCTGCTGTCTGTGTTTCCTGTTGTTGATCCTCTCCCTGACGCGGCGCCCCCTGCTGTCTGTGTTTCCTGTTGTTGTTGATCCTCTCCCTGCTGTGGCGCCCCCTGCTGTCTGTGTTTCCTGTTGTTGTGTTGATCCTCTCCCTGACGCGGCGCCCCCTGCTGTCTGTGTTTCCTGTTGTTGATCCTCTCCCTGACGCGGCGCCCCCTGCTGTCTGTGTTTCCTGTTGTTGTTGATCCTCTCCCTGCTGTGGCGCCCCCTGCTGTCTGTGTTTCCTGTTGTTGTGTTGATCCTCTCCCTGCTGTGGCGCCCCCTGCTGTCTGTGTTTCCTGTTGTTGTGTTGATCCTCTCCCTGACGCGGCGCCCCCTGCTGTCTGTGTTTCCTGTTGTTGATCCTCTCCCTGACACGGCGCCCCCTGCTGTCTGTGTTTCCTGTTGTTGAGCCTCTCCCTGACGCGGCGCCCCCTGCTGTCTGTGTTTCCTGTTGTTGAGCCTCTCCCTGCTGTGGCGCCCCCTGCTGTCTGTGTTTCCTGTTGTTGATCCTCTCCCTGCTGTGGCGCCCCCTGCTGTCTGTGTTTCCTGTTGTTGATCCTCTCCCTGCTGTGGCGCCCCCTGCTGTCTGTGTTTCCTGTTGATGAGCCTCTCCCTGCTGTGGCGCCCCTGCTGTCTGTGTTTCCTGTTGTTGATCCTCTCCCTGCTGTGGCGCCCCCTGCTGTCTGTGTTTCCTGTTGTTGATCCTCTCCCTGCTGTGGCGCCCCCTGCTGTCTGTGTTTCCTGTTGTTGAGCCTCTCCCTGCTGTGGCGCCCCCTGCTGTCTGTGTTTCCTGTTGTTGATCCTCTCCCTGCTGTGGCGCCCCCTGCTGTCTGTGTTTCCTGTTGTTGATCCTCTCCCTGCTGTGGCGCCCCCTGCTGTCTGTGTTTCCTGTTGTTGATCCTCTCCTCGCTGTGGCGCCCCCTGCTGTCTGTGTTTCCTGTTGTTGATCCTCTCCCTGCTGTGGCGCCCCCTGCTGTCTGTGTTTCCTGTTGTTGATCCTCTCCCTGCTGTGGCGCCCCCTGCTGTCTGTGTTTCCTGTTGTTGATCCGCTCCCTGACACGGCGCCCCCCGCTGTCTGTGTTTCCTGTTGTTGAGCCTCTCCCTGCTGTGGCGCCCCCTGCTGTCTGTGTTTCCTGTTGTTGAGCCTCTCCCTGCTGTGGCGCCCCCTGCTGTCTGTGTTTCCTGTTGTTGAGCCTCTCCTGACCCGCCCCCGGTCAGGAGGTCTGTGTTCCACTCTGACCTCTCGCCTCTCGGGGAGGAGGTCTTGGGTTCCACTCCTGACCTCTGCCTCTCGATCAGAAGGTCACGGGTTCCACTCCTGACCTCCGCCTCTCGTTCAGGAGGTCGTGGGTTCCACTCCTGACCTCGATCACTCGATCAGTAGGTCACGGGTTCCACTCCTGACCACCATCTCTATCAGGAGGTGCGTGGTTCCACTCTGACCTGCCTCTCGATCAGGAGGGTGAGCGGGTTCCACTCCTGACCTTGATCGCCGATCCAGTAGGTCAGGGGTTCCACTCCTGATCTCCGCTGCCCAGTCAGGAGGTCACGGGTTCCACTCCTGACCTCCACCTCTTGGTCTGGAGGTCAGGAGGTCTTGGGTTCCACTCCTGACCCCCGCCTCTCGATCAGGAGGTCTCGGGTTCCACTCCTGACCTCTGCCTCTCGATCAGGAGGTCGCGGGTTCCACTCCTGACCTCCGCCTCTTGGGGAGGAGGTCAGGAGGTTGTGGGTTCCACTCCTAACCTCCGCCTCTCGATCAGGAGGTCTCGATCAGGAGGTCGAGGGTTCCACTCCTGACCCCTGCCTCTCGATCAGGAGGTCACGGGTTCCACTCCTGACCTCCGCCTCTCGATCAGGAGGTCACGGGTTCCACTCCTGACCTCCGCCTCTCTGTCAGGAGGTTGTGGGTTCCACTCCTGACCCATACCTCTTGGTCAGGAGGTCTTGGGTTCCACTCCTGACCTCCGCCTCTCGATCAGGAGGTCTCAGGTTCCACTCCTGACCTCCGCCTCTCGATCAGGAGGTCTTGGGTTCCACTCCTGACCTCTGCCTTGTCCCGCAGGTCACATAAACCTGGAGGAGTTCCTGCATGGGGCCCAGCAGGACCCGTGGGTGCTGAACATGCTGAAGCTGGACATGGACCCGGCGTCCTGGGTCATGGAGCAGAGGAGAAGGAGCGCGCACTTTTAGGCGGCGGGAGGATGGTCCACGTCTGGGGAGGGACGCTCTGCCGCGATTCACGACTTTTGGACCTGAGCCTTTTCACGTTGTGTCAGTTTTACAGAAATGTCAACGAGGCCTTACAGACCAGCAGAGGGCGCACCACTCCAGCTGCTGCAGTGAGAGAGAAGGATGTTTAAATCGGGCTAAAACAGCTCTGCTTGTGTTATTAGGACTCACTGTTCATTTTTCCCACGAAGGAAACTAATGATTGTATTAAAACACACATTCTTTTTCTCTCTTTTAATCCTGTTCTGACAATGTTCTTCATCAAAAACACACTGGAGTTACATTCAGTTTCATTGACGCTGTTTTGAGGAATGTTTATCAGAAAATCCTCTCCCTCCGAGCGTCAAACACACTTCCTGCTGAACTCCCTGGATGTTCTGTTATATATATACATATTTTCAGACTCATACGTCGTTTATCTGAGAATCCTACGTTGTTTTTATTCCTTAAATCATGGCTAAACTCGTTCTGATCATTTCTGCCTCTGAACATGATGACTGCACAGCAAAAAATGAACTTCTATCTGAATTAAATGTCTTGGTTTGAGGATATTAATCTGAATTTCAGACGTTTTGACTCGTTCAGATCAGAGCAGACGATTTATTTGATGGAACTACATTATTTCACTTGTTTCAAACGTTTGTGACTCGTTTCAACACATTATTTCTTACTTCAATCCAAATGATCTGTCCTTGGGTTAAGATCATTTTACTGACGACTGACAGATGTATTTTCTTATTTTAAGCAATTTTATCGTACGATCATCAGAAATACCTTGAAACCAGTGAAATATTCTGCATCACATCAACAATTAAATCTCATCGAGGCAAAACGACTTAAATCCAGATAAAAATGATCAATTCAAGCCATTTTAAACTTGGACAGATTGACATTTTTTGCTTTGTGCTGCATCAGAATGTATTGTCTGCTCTAACTTCACTACAGCTTTACAGTAGACACCTCTGGCGCCATCTGCTGGATGTACTCAGTAAGTGTCATTTCATAGTGACTGATCACAGGTCGGAGAATGAAGGAGAAATTTATTTTTGTTTTTAAACATGAGATGCAAATTTAAGGCACTCGAGCAGGTTTAAAGGAGAAAAACAATATGAAAAATGCGCAATACTTTTCCTTTAACAATTTCTTTAACGATTTGTTTACTTTAGCCAAGTATGAATGTCCTCTTTACGGCGAGACGCTGCAGGTGAATGAGAAAAAAGACTGAATTTAAAGATATCAGTGTTAAACATCTGTAGTTTATTCACATCAATGTAAGGAACGGTTTTCATCACGTCATGTTTTCATGTAGAAATAAGGCATTTTATGTAAAAATGGCCAAATATCCATTTATTTGGGACATTTAAATCTGAAAAATGGACAGAACCAGGTTTAAATTTCTTGGTTCCTTTTGTAACATTTTAGTTATAAAAATGTACAGAGAGGATTTGGATTTATGAGTAAACTAGATCTGACTGAAAATTGGCCTAAAAATTCAAATGTCGCCTCATATTTTGGATTTAAAACTTCACTAAATCTGTTTTAGAATTCGATGTGAACAAATCCTTCTCTGTGTTTGTTCTAAATGTGTAGAGTCCAGATTGTACAGTTTGTGTGGATCTACTTTAATGATCTTTATGTCTCGAGGGACAAAAATGCATTTGAAGAAAACAATGTCAGAGAAATCTATGGATGAAGTGGATTCAATGGAAGAATCAAACATCAGGAGCAGATTGGACAGGGGTGTAGTTTCCACTTCAAATTCTGTACATTTTGAGAGAAAACTGACCAGAAAAGCAGTTTTTCCTGCAGTGTCTGGCCTTAAAGGGAGGAGCACCTTTAACTTCTTATGGACTGAGTTTCCCTAAAACGCCTGAACCCTTTTGAATTTACTTTTAAAAAAAGGAAACATTCGCACAGATTTGGATTCTGTCAAAGTGTTAAATGTAGTGACTTGGATAAAAAGTGTGTCTTGTGAATTTTATGTTTTTATTTTTGTTAAAGCTGAGGCTCGAACTCAAAACCTTCAAAACGTCTCCATGAAAGCTCTTAAAACGAAAACCAAAAGCACTTTACACTGTTCAGTCCAGTTCAAAGGTGGAGTATAAAGTACAGATCCTTTCAAACGGACTGAAGTAAAAAGTATCCGCTGTCAGAATGATTAAAGTCAACTCCAGATAAGTCAAAATAATGACTCAACTTCAGTACTTTTTACTTCTGCTCGTTCTCGGCTCAGAGGAAAATCTGATTTTTGGGGCTAAACATGAAAAAGCTGCTGCTGGGTCGATGGTTTGTGTTTGGAGCATTCACGTTTCAAAGACTGTATCCTTAAACAGACGCTTGTAATAAAGTAAAAATAAAAAGTCCAGGTGGAAAACAGATCCTGCTTCGTCCCAGAAAGTGTGTTTTGACTGAAATAAGTGTCTTATGTTTTGTGTTTGTTTCACAGGAGCTGCTTGTTCTCTTTTATCGACTGTAAAAGAAGTAAATAAAGTCTGTTCAGTGACATGAATGTGAACATTTGTGTTTGTGCGCCCCCTACAGGCCACACAGCGCCCCCCACAGGCCACACAGCGCCCCCTACAGGCCACACAGCCCCCTACAGGCCACACAGCCCCCCACAGGCCACACAGCGCCCCCTACAGGCCACACAGCCCCCTACAGGCCACACAGCGCCCCCTACAGCCCACACAGCGCCCCCACAGGCCACACAGCGCCCCCTACAGGCCACACAGCCCCCTACAGGCCACACAGCCCCCCATAGGCCACACAGCGCCCCCTACAGGCCACACAGCCCCCTACAGGTCACACAGCGCCCCCTACAGGTCACACAGCGCCCCCTACAGGTCACACAGCGCCCCACAGGCCACACAGCGCCCCCTACAGGCCACACAGCGCCCCCAACAGGCCACACAGCCCCCTACAGGCCACACAGCGCCCCCCACAGGCCACACAGCCCCCTACAGGCCACACAGCGCCCCTACAGGCCACACAGCCCCCTACAGGCCACACAGCCCCCTACAGGCCACACAGCGCGCTACAGGCCACACAGCCCCCTACAGGCCACACAGCCCCCCACAGGCCACACAGCGCCCCCTACAGGCCACACAGCGCCCCCTACAGGCCACACAGCGCCCCCTACAGGCCACACAGCCCCCTACAGGCCACACAGGGCCCCCTACAGGCCACACAGCCCCCTACAGGCCACACAGGGCCCCCTATAGGTCACAGGTCACATGACACAGGGTGTGTTTATTTTAGGACATTTATTTATACTTTTTACATTTAAAACGTGCAAGAAAAAGTCCCACTGGACATACTACATACTAGTTATTTTAAAGTTTTAATCCTAATCCTGTTTCTGAGGGCGGAGCTACACCTGGGATTCCCCTGACACTAGATTTACTGAATATATCTAAATCTGTCTCTATACATATATACATACATACATATATATATATGTATAGATAGATAGATAGAGAGAGAGAGAGAGTCATAATAATAATAATAATAATAATAATGGTTAGCCCTGCGACGAGTTGGCCACTGTCCAGGGTGTACCCCGCCTAAGGCCCAAAGTCACTGGGACAGGCTCCAGTCACCCGCGACCCCTAACGGGAACAAGCGCTAGAAAATGACTGAAAATTATTAATAATAATAATAATAATAATAATAATAATAATAATAATAATAATAATAATAATAATAAGGTGCTGCTGCAGGGCCCTGGCCCAGATCTGGTCCAGGATTATATCAGGGCCATATTTTCAGAACGGCCCACTTCCTGTGAGGAGCTTGTGAGGTTTAAGTGGATTATGGGCTAAAATAGGTTTGTAATCTTGGGTCGTCCCGGAGCCCCCGGCCCACCCCCACTCTGGCCCCGGCCCGCCCCCACTCTGCCCCCGCCCTGCCCCGGCCCGCCCCTGGCTCACCCCCGGCTCACCCCCGGCTCACCCTGACGTACGCTCAGACCGCAGCCTGAGGCACGGAGGAAACATCACTTTACCTTTAACTTTAGGAGCACGTCAGGACCAGGAGACAGGACCAGGAGACAGGAGCACGTCAGGACCAGGAGACAGGAGCACGTCAGGACCAGGAGACAGGACCAGGAGACAGGAGCACGTCAGGACCAGGAGACAGGAGCACGTCAGGAGTGGGGGACAGGAGCGTGTCAGGACCAGGACAGAAACCTAGGTCTTAGTTTGTGATTTGCCTTTTTAAATTTTCTTATTTTTTTATTAAAAACAAGTCTCGATGTCTGAGATGTTCAGCTCACGTCCATCGAGCAGAAAGAAAACACCATGAAGGAGTTTTCCCCATGAACTTTGTGAACAGAAAGACTTTTTGAGACAAAGTTTGAGCGATGGGCCAAACCCAGACCCAGACCCAGGCCCAGACCCAGACCCAGACCCAGACCCAGACCCAGGACCAGGACCCAGACCTGGAGCTGGTCTCCATCCAGGACCTGTACAGATGGTTCCTCCAGGAGTGTCCGAGCGGGACGCTGCACCTTCACGAGTTCAAGCGAATGTTTGGAGTGAGACACGGCTCTCCTGAAGCTCAGTACACCGAGAGTCTGTTCAGGGCCTTCGACATGAACCAGGTGAGTCTGAAACATGGACCAGAGTCTGAAACACAGAGTCTGAAACATGGACCAGAGTCTGAAACACAGAGTCTGAAACATGGACCAGAGTCTGAAACACAGAGTCTGAAACATGGACCAGGTGAGTCTGAAACACGGAGTCTGAAACACAGAGTCTGAAACACAGAGTCTGAAACACAGAGTCTGAAACATGGACCAGGTGAGTCTGAAACACGGAGTCTGAAACACAGAGTCTGAAACACAGAGTCTGAAACACAGAGTCTGAAACACAGAGTCTGAAACACAGAGTCTGAAACACAGAGTCTGAAACACAGAGTCTGAAACATGGACCAGGTGAGTCTGAAACACGGAGTCTGAAACACAGAGTCTGAAACACGGACTTTACGTTTCCTGCTCTGTTTCAGGACGACACCATGGACTTTACGTTTTCTGCTCTGTTTCAGGACGACACCATGGACTTTACATTTGCTGCTCTGTTTCAGGACAACACCATGGACTTTACGTTTCCTGCTCTGTTTCAGGACGACACCATGGACTTTACGTTTCCTGCTCTGTTTCAGGACAACACCATGGACTTTACATTTGCTGCTCTGTTTCAGGACAACACCATGGACTTTACGTTTCCTGCTCTGTTTCAGGACAAACCCATGGACTTTACGTTTCCTGCTCTGTTTCAGGACAAACCCATGGACTTTACGTTTCCTGCTCTGTTTAAGGACAAACCCATGGACTTTACGTTTCCTGCTCTGTTTCAGGACAAACCCATGGACTTTACGTTTCCTGCTCTGTTTCAGGACAAACCCATGGACTTTACGTTTCCTGCTCTGTTTCAGGACAACACCATGGACTTTATCGAGTACGTGGCGGCGCTGCACCTGGTGCTCAGGGGGCGGCTGGAGGACAAGCTGCGATGGTCCTTCAAAGTGTTCGACAGCGACAGCAACGGACACCTGGACAAAGACGAGATTTCAAAGATCATCAAGGTACGTCCCATTGAATCAACCTCAGCCAAACACTCGTGAACGCTGCCATCGTCAGGGTTCAGCACGAATATTATTGTCCACAGGATAAATACTTCAATTAAATTTATTTTTGTAGAGGCCAAAATCACAACAGCAGTTTCCTCGACGGGAAATAGAAAAGTGGTTTAAATAAACAATGTTCAAGGGAATTTGACCTCCTTCTCTCAAGAAAAAGGTACAAAACAGTTCATCTAGTGTAGAAAGAGTTCCTCCAGGCACACTAGGAACAGTTCATCTAGTGCAGAGAGAGTTCCTCCAGGCAGACGAGGAACAGTTCATCTGGTGCAGAGAGAGTTCCTCCAGGTACATGAGAAACAGTTCATCTAGTGCAGAGAGAGTTCCTCCAGGCACATGAGGAACAGTTCATCTAGTGTAGAGAGAGTTCCTCCAGGCACACGAGGAACAGTTCATCTAGTGCAGAGAGAGTTCCTCCAGACAGATGAGGAACAGTTCATCTAGTGCAGAGAGAGTTCCTCCAGACAGATGAGGAACAGTTCATCTAGTGCAGAGAGAGTTCCTCCAGGCAGACGAGGAACAGTTTATCTGGTGCAGAGAGAGTTCCTCCAGGCACACGAGGAACAGTTCATCTAGTGCAGAGAGAGTTCCTCCAGGCACATGAGGACAGTTCATCTAGTGTAGAGAGAGTTCCTCCAGGCACATGAGGACAGTTCATCTAGTGCAGAGAGAGTTCCTCCAGGCACATGAGGACAGTTCATCTAGTGTAGAGAGAGTTCCTCCAGGCACATGAGGACAGTTCATCTAGTGCAGAGAGAGTTCATCCAGGCACATGAGGAACAGTTCATCTGGTGTAGAGAGAGTTCCTCCAGGCACATGAGGACAGTGGGGGCAGAGTCTGAAACAGTGTCCACTCCTGGAGGGAAGTGGGGAAAGAGAAAAAACATGTGAACAGCAATGAACAGACTCCAGTTGAACTAAATTCTTAAACGTTGTTTATGAAGAAGCAGAGGATGGTGTGAGCTCCAGACTCCTCCAGCACAGCAGGGGGCAGCAGAGGGGTTTGTGTGTGTTCTAACTGTCCTGACCATAGACTCTGACAGAGGAGGAGGAGCCTGAGCTTCTTTAACATGAGGAGCTCCGCCTCCTGCTGTGACTCCAGGACCAACAATGGTCCACATTTAGAGTGAAGTCTGTGTTCTGATGGGACTCTACTGTCACAGCTTTGAGGTCGATGGGACAGTATCATTTATTTAAGTCAGGAGGAGGAGCTTAAATGTGATTCTAAACTCAACAGAAGTCAATGAAGAGACTCTACACAGCAAAAATGAACTCCTACATGAGTTAAACGTCTTGATTTGAGGATTTTAATCTGGATTCCAGTCGTTTTGACTCGTTAAGATCAGAGCAGACGATTTATTTGATGGAACTACATTATTTCACTTGTTTCAAACGTTTGTGACTCGTTTCAACACATTATTTATGACTTCAATCCAAATGATCTAAAATGTAAATCTATCTGATCTTAAAATGTCTTGAATTTATCATTTTTATCTGGATTTAAGTCGTTTTGACTCGATGAGATTGAATTGTTGATGTGAAGCAGAATATTTCACTGGTTTAAAGGTGTTTCTGGCTGATAATGATCATAATTTATCTTAAAATTGAAGTAAGGATTGAAGGATTGATTGTCAGAAATAATGTGTTGAATCAAGTCACAAACGTTTGAAACAAGTGAAATAATGTAGTTCCATCAAATAAATCGTCTGCTCTGATCTTAACGAGTCAAAATGACTGGAATCAGGATTAAAATCCTCAAATCAAGACGTTTAACTCACCTGGTTTAGTCCTGGTTTAGTCCTGGTTTAGTCCTGGTTTAGTCCTGGTCCAGACCCGGTCCAGTCCTGGTTCAGTCCTGGTTTAGTCCTGGTTCAGTCCTGGTTCAGTCCTGGTTTAGTCCTGGTTCAGTCCTGGTTTAGACCTGGTTCAGACCTGGTTTAGTCCTGGTTTAGTCCTGGTTTAGTCCTGGTTCGGTCCTGGTTCAGTCCTGGTTCGGTCCTGGTTTAGTCCTGGTTCTGTCCTGGTTTAGTCCTGGTTTAGTCCTGGTTTAGTCCTGGTTCGGTCCAGGTTCAGACCTGGTTTAGTCCTGGTTCAGTCCTGGTTTAGTCCTGATTTAGTCCTGGTTTGGTCCTGGTTTAGTCCTGGTTCAGTCCTGGTCCAGTCCTGGTTCAGACCCGGTCCAGTCCTGGTTCAGTCCTGGTCCGGTCCTGGTTCAGACCCGGTTCAGTCCTGGTTCAGTCCTGGTTCAGTCCTGGTTCAGTCCTGGTCCGGTCCTGGTTCAGACCCGGTCCAGCCCTGGTCCAGTCCTGGTCTGGCTCCAGGGGGCGGAGCTCCTGGTGTTGTGTTTATTCTTTAGTGTTAATTGGTTTGTGAGATTGACTCGAGCTTAAGGCGACAGTGTTTACTCCAGAGCCTTAAGCCACAGTCGCATTAGTGCAATCCCCTGAACCAGACCAGGACCAGGACCAGGACCGGGGCCAGGGCCAGGACCGGGACCAGGACCAGGACCGGGGCTGGGGCCGGGACCAGGACCAGGACCAGGACCAGGACCAGGACCAGGACCAGGACCAGGACCAGGACCAGGACCAGGACCAGGGCCAGGGCCAGGGCCAGGACCAGACCAGGGCCAGGGTCAGGGCCAGGGCCAGACCAGGACCGGGGCCGGGGCCGGGGCCGGGGCAGGGGCCAGACCCGGGACCGGGACCGGGGCCAGGGCCAGGGCCAGGGCCAGGGCCAGGGCCAGGGCCAGGGCCAGGGCCAGGGCCAGACCAGGACCAGGGCCAGGGCCAGGACCAGGACCAGGACCGGAGCAGAACCAGGACCAGACCAGGGCCAGGGCCAGGACCAGAGCCAGAGCCAGGACCAGGACCAGGACCAGGACCAGGACCAGGACCAGGACCAGACCAGGGCCAGGACCAGGACCAGGACCAGGACCGGACCGGACCAGGACCAGACCAGGGCCAGGGCCAGGGCCGGACCGGGACCGGGACCGGGGCCGGGGCCGGGGCCGGGGCCGGGGCCGGGGCCGGGCCAGGGCCAGGGCCAGGGCCAGGGCCAGACCAGGACCAGGACCAGGACCAGGACCAGACCAGGGCCAGGGTCAGGGCCAGGGCCAGACCAGGACCGGGGCCGGGGCCGGGGCCGGGGCCGGGGCCGGGGCCGGGGCCAGGGCCAGGGCCAGGGCCAGGGCCAGGGCCAGGACCAGGACCAGACCAGGGCCAGGGCCAGGGCCAGGGCCAGGGCCAGACCAGGGCCAGGGCCAGGGCCAGGACCAGGACCAGACCAGGGCCAGACCAGGACCAGGACCAGACCAGGGCCAGGGCCAGGGCCAGGGCCAGGACCAGGACCAGGACCAGACCAGGGCCAGGGCCAGGGCCAGGGCCAGACCAGGGCCAGGGCCAGGGCCAGACCAGGGCCAGGGCCAGGGCCAGGACCAGGACCAGACCAGGGCCAGACCAGGACCAGACAAACAACAAAATAAACGCGTCGCATGTGATTCTCTTTGTCAAATTAACAAATCTGTGACATCAGGTGAGTTTGGTGCAATTTCCTGGTGTAATGTCATCATTTAGAACCAGGAAGTGAAATTAAAACTCTAAAAACCAATAGCTAAACTCGCAAAATTTGAAATGTATTCATTTTAACTGCATTTTTGTTAAATTAGTCCAACCTTTAACTTGAGTTTGAGCCAAATCAATGGGTTTATTAGTCATATGTTCAATTATTACTATTATCTACACAGTTTAATTGATTTATGGTCCAATACACTCCAAAAAGACACAAAATGTACAACTAATGACACTTTTTGAATCCAGATTACAGTACATTTGGTCTTCTTTTGAATCCAAGCGCCCCCTGGTGGTTGTCTTTGTTTGTGCAGATCATCTATAAGATAAAGAAGGGCTCTGTGACGGAGGAGAAGGACCTGGAGAACATGACTCCGGCTCAGATTTGTGAGCGGATCTTCCAGGAGGTCGACGTCAACAACGACGGTGAGTTTAGAATCCGTTTACTCTGGTTAAGATCGAATGTGTTCACGCGCTGTTTGTAAAGACACGGCTTTAATGTATCATCTGAAAAAAACTCTAGTGCAGTCATGTTAGTCATGTTTTTGTTGCTTTTAGTCACGTGTTTGATGATTTTAGTCTTGTTTTTGTTTATTTCAGTTGCACATTTGTCACTTTCAGTCTTATTTTTGTTGCTTTTGGTCCCGTTTTTGTCACTTTTAGTCCAGTTTTTGTCGCTTTAATTCCAGTTTTTGTATCTTTTAGTCTAGTTTTTAATCACTTTTAGTCCAGTTTTTGTCACTTTTAGTCCCGTTTTTGTCGCTTTTAGTCCAGTTTTTGTCACTATTAGTCCAGTTTTAGTCGCTTTAATTCCATTTTTTGTCACTTTTAGTCTAGTTTTTTATCACCTTTAGTCCAGTTTTTGTCGTTTTAGTCCCGTTTTTGTCACTTTTAGTCCCGTTTTTGTTGCTTTTAGTTCAGTTTTTGTCACTTTTAGTCCAGTATTTATCACTTTTTGTCTAGTTTTTGTCGCTTTTAGTCCAGTTTTCATCACTTTTAGTCCCCCTTTTGTCACTTTTAGTCATGTTTTTGAGCTTTTAGTCTTTTGTTGGAAAAAAAACTCTAGTGCAGTCATGTTAGTCATGTTTTTGTTGCTTTTAGTCCCGTTTTTGTTGCTTTTAGTCCCGTTTTTGTCACTTTTAGTCATATTTTTGTTGCTTTTAGTGTCGTTTTTGTCAATTTTAGTCTCGTTTTTGTCGCTTTTAGTCCAGTTTTCATCACTTTTAGCCCCCCTTTTGTCACTTTTAGTCATGTTTTTGAGCTTTTAGTCTTTTGTTGATTTCAGTTGCATATTTGTCACTTTTAGTTTAATTTTTGTTGCTTTTAGTCTCGTTTTTGTCACTTTTAGTCCTGTTTTTGTCACTTTTAGTCCAGTTTTTGTCGCTTTTAGTCCAGTTTTTGTCACTATAGTCCAGTTTTTGTCGCTTTAATTCCATTCTTGTCACTTTTAGTCTAGTTTTTAACCACTTTTAGTCCCCCTTTTTGTTGCTTTTAGTCCAGTTTTTGTCGCTTGTAGTCCAGTTTGATCACTTTCAGTCCCCTTTTTGTCACTTTTAGTCATGTTTTTGAGCTTTTAGTCTTTTGTTGATTTCAGTTGCACATTTGTCACTTTTAGTGTCCAGTTTTTGTCACTTTTAGTCCAGTTTTTGTTGCTTTTACTCCTGTTTCTGGGCCGGGTGCTGACTTTGGTGCGGCCGGAGCGCAGGTCCTCGTCCTCACGCTCGCTGCTGGTTCTTCTGCCTCAGGGGAGATCTCGCTGGACGAGTTCCTGCAGGGGGCGCAGAGGAGTCCGTGGCTCCAGAACTTCCTGCGTTTGGACGTGAACCCGAGCGCCTGGGTCCAGAGGCAGATGAGCCGCCGCAAACTCAGCGGGACGTGAGAACCTCGCAAACAATGACTGTGCCATCGAAACCAGCCGCCTGTAACTCCAGCAACATGTGTCCAAACATCTGTCCAAACATCTGTCTAACATCTGTCCAAACATCTGACCAAACATCTGTCTAACATCTGTCCAAACATCTGACCAAACATCTGTCTAACATGTGTCCAAACATCTGTCCAAACATCTGATCAAACATCTGACCAAACATCTGTCTAACATGTGTCCAAACATGTGTCCAAACATCTGTCCAAACATCTGATCAAACATCTGACCAAACATCTGTCTAACATGTGTCCAAACATCTGACCAAACATCTGATCAAACATCTGACCAAACATCTGTCTAACATGTGTCCAAACATCTGTCCAAACATCTGATCAAACATCTGACCAAACATCTGTCTAACATGTGTCCAAACATCTGTCCAAACATCTGATCAAACATCTGACCAAACATCTGTCTAACATGTGTCCAAACATCTGACCAAACATCTGATCAAACATCTGATCAAACATCTGATCAACATCTGTCTAACATGTGTCCAACATCTGACCAACATCTATATATATATATATATATATATATATATATATATATATATATATTAATGATATTTCTGAATGTTTTCTGGCCATAAATGACACAAACACGTGTGACTGAACCTGGTCCAAAGCAGGTCTTGTGCCTTGTGTCGTTTTAGGTTTGTTTTTATGCAAATCACAAACACAATAAGAAATAATAGAGTTCTGATTGTTATTTGAGGATGTAAAACGTAATTAAATTCTATCACTGTGGCTCTGTGTGTGTTTTTAATTTGTTTTTAATGCGTTTGGTCATTCAGATAAATGATTGTTATTGTTATCGTGAATAAAAAGAACAAAAGGGAACAATAAGACAGTTTTCAGATAAAGGTTAAAAAAGCTGGTGCTGAAAAAAATAAAAATGAAATATAAAGCACACGAACTTGGACCAAGCCTCATAGTAATGGACCGATGCACCAACAGTGACCCCTGGTGGACATTTAGTGGAACGACACCACAGCCGCAACAGACTGGAACAAAAGATGAAGATTTGATGTAAAAGAACAACAGGAAACACAATGAACACGGACTGAACAAGACACCAAGATATTTATCATCACAAGCTTCTCCTGTGACCTACTGTGACCTTCTGTGACCTCCTGTGACCTCCTGTGACCTCCTGTGACCTCCTGTGACCTCATGTGACCTCCTGTGACCCTCTGTGACCTCCTGTGACCCTCTGTGACCTCCTGTGACCTCCTGTGACCTCATGTGACCTCCTGTGACCTCCTGTGACCCTCTGTGACCTCCTGTGACCCTCTGTGACCTCCTGTGACCTCCTGTGACCTCCTGTGACCTCCTGTGACCCTCTGTGACCTCCTGTGACCTTCTGTGACCTCATGTGACCTCCTGTGACCTCCTGTGACCTTCTGTGACCCTCTGTGACCTCCTGTGACCTCATGTGACCTTCTGTGACCTCCTGTGACCTTCTGTGACCTACTGTGACCTCCTGTGACCCTCTGTGACCCTCTGTGACCTCCTGTGACCTCATGTGACCTTCTGTGACCTTCTGTGACCCTCTGTGACCTTCTGTGACCTCCTGTGACCTTCTGTGACCTCCTGTGACCTCCTGTGACATTCTGTGACCTTCTGTGACCTCCTGTGGCCTTCTGTGACCCTATGTGACCTCCTGTGACCTCATGTGACCTTCTGTGACCTCCTGTGACCTTCTGTGACCTACTGTGACCTCCTGTGACCTCCTGTGACCTCCTGTGACCTCACGTGACCTCCTGTGACCTCCTGTGACCCTCTGTGACCTCCTGTGACCCTCTGTGACCTCCTGTGACCTCCTGTGACCTCCTGTGACCTCATGTGACCTCCTGAGACCTCCTGTGACCTCATGTGACCTCCTGTGACCTCCTGTGACCCTCTGTGACCTCCTGTGACCCTCTGTGACCTCCTGTGACCTCCTGTGACCTCCTGTGACCTCCTGTGACCCTCTGTGACCTCCTATGACCCTCTGTGACCTCCTGTGACCTTCTGTGACCTCCTGTGACCTTCTGTGACCTCATGTGACCTCCTGTGACCTCCTGTGACCTCCTGTGACCTTCTGTGACCCTCTGTGACCTCCTGTGACCTCATGTGACCTTCTGTGACCTCATGTGACCTTCTGTGACCTACTGTGACCTCCTGTGACCCTCTGTGACCCTCTGTGACCTCCTGTGACCTCATGTGACCTTCTGTGACCTTCTGTGACCCTCTGTGACCTTCTGTGACCTCCTGTGACCTTCTGTGACCTACTGTGACCTCCTGTGACCCTCTGTGACCCTCTGTGACCTCCTGTGGCCTTCTGTGACCCTCTGTGACCTCCTGTGACCTCATGTGACCTTCTGTGACCTCCTGTGACCTTCTGTGACCTACTGTGACCTCCTGTGACCTTCTGTGACCCTCTGTGACCTTCTGTGACCCTCTGTGACCTCCTGTGACCTCATGTGACCTCCTGTGACCTTCTGTGACCTCCTGTGACCTCCTGTGACCTTCTGTGACCTCCTGTGACCTCCTGTGACCTCCTGTGACCTTCTGTGACCTCCTGTGACCTCCTGTGACCTTCTGTGACCTCCTGTGACCTTCTGTGACCCTCTGTGACCTTCTGTGACCTTCTGTGACCTCCTGTGACCTCCTGTGACCTTCTGTGACCTCCTGTGACCTCCTGTGACCTTCTGTGACCTCCTGTGACCTCCTGTGACCTCCTGTAACCTCCTGTGACCTCCTGTGACCTCCTGTGACCTTCTGTGACCTTCTCAAAGTGTTCGTGTGATTCTGAGCCTTTAGTGCTGACTCAGATGGAGGTGTTTCCCAGATAAAAGTCGGTGTAAAGTCTTCTTTCTGCACTGACTGCTGTGTGAGACGTCAGAGGCAAAAACAAGCTCCTTTCAGGCAACGTTTGAGACACAGTTTTCAGAATCAGAATCAGAATGGGGTTTATTGTCGTTGTCAGGGATCAAAATGAACAAACACAGGAACTTGTTTTGGTGCAACATAAAACAATGAATAAAATATAATAAAATATATACAAAAGGGCAAAAGATTAAGATAATAAAAGAAAAGAAAATAGAATAGACTTGGACTAATCACAGACATGACAGGACAGGGACTGATCTGTGGAGGGTCTGGTCCAGATGGGGGGTCTGGTCCAGATGGAGGGTCTGGTCCATGTCCAGGTGAGGAGGGTCATGTGATCGACCTGCTCGTCGGATCACATGACGTTTATAAAAAGGTAAAGTACAAAAAGTAAAGACTCGTCGTTTCCCGTAGAAACAAAAAGTCTCTGACCAGTTGTAATTTAAGTCTTTCTGTTCTTGGTGTTTGACGCACGTCGACCTGAACCGAAAAGATCAGGATCAGATCAGGATAAGATCAGGATAAGATCAGGATAAAATCAGGATAAGATCAGGATAAGATCAGGATAAAATCAGGATAAAATCAGGATAAGATCAGGATAAGATCAGGATAAGATCAGGATAAAATCAGGATAAAATCAGGATAAGACCAGGAGAAGATCAGGAGAAGATGAGGTTGATCAGGAGCAGCAGAGTTCAGGCTCTGACTCAGAGTGTGCTGTGACCTGCTGCCTCCACCAGAGGGCGCCACAGCACACGCTCTGCTCTCTCTCCCTCTCTGTGTGAGGATTAGAGCTGCATTTCCCAGCCTGTGGTCCTGTCCTGTCACCTCTCCCCCCTCTCTCTCTTCTCTCTCCCTCTTCCAGCCTCTCTCTCTCTCTGTCCCTCCCCCCTCTCTCTCCTCTTGCCCCCCCCTCTCTCTCTCTCTCCCTCCTCTCTGTGGTACTCTCGCTCCCTCTCTCTCACCCCCCTCCCCTCTCTCCCCCCTCCCCCTTTCTCTCTTCTCTCGCCCCCCCCTCTCTCCCAGCCTCTCTCTCCTCCCCCCCCCCTCCCTCTCTCCCCCTCTCTCTCCCAGCCCCCCCCCTCTCTCTCTTCTCGCCCGCCCTCCCCTCTCTCCCAGCCTCTCTCTCTCCCCCCCTCCTCTCTCTCTCCTCTCTCTCTTCCCTTCCTCTCTCTCTCCCCTCCCCTCTCTCCCAGCCTCTCTCTCTCTCTCTCTCTCCCCCCCTCTCTCTCTCTTAAACTCATTAGGGTCGTGTGTAAAAACAGTCGTGGGAAAAACTCTGAGCTCCATCAGCTTAAGCTCCTGTTTACGGCCCACACTGACCCACACTGACCCACACTGACCCACGCTGGCCCACACTGACCCACACTGACCCACACTGACCCACACTGACCCACACTGGCCCACGCTGACCCACACTGGCCCACGCTGGCCCACACTGACCCACGCTGACCCACGCTGACCCACACTGGCCCACGCTGACCCACACTGGCCCACACTGACCCACACTGACCCACGCTGGCCCACACTGACCCACACTGACCCACACTGACCCACACTGACCCACACTGGCCCACGCTGACCCACACTGGCCCACGCTGGCCCACACTGACCCACGCTGGCCCACACTGACCCACGCTGGCCCACACTGGCCCACACTGGCCCACACTGACCCACTTTACAAACACAATTAACACGATCAGGTTCTCACGTAAACAACAGAAAATACAAACTTATGTCACAAAAGTCAGAAAAAGAGCAGCAGTGAAAGGATTCGTTCAGAAATAAAACACACGGAGAACATCATGAGTTTTGGTGTCGATTGTTCTGTCCTTGTGGCTTTTACCTTTGTCTAGAAAATAACACGACTCAAATAAATCCTGTCAAATCGAAGTAAAAGTCAGATTAAAATAGTATAAATAAATAATAAAACAAAAGAAACAACAGCTGAACTGAGAAAATGTGCTTTGGAGTGAGTCGCCTTTAGTCACGATATTGTCGGGTTTTTATTGTTTTGTTTTGTTTTTTATCACAATTAGATGCGTTTTCTGTCGTCTTTAGTCACTTTTTGTCGGTTTCAGCCACATTTCTGATGCTTTTAATCGCGTTTTTGTCACTTTTTGTCGTTGTGTCAGGACCTGGTTGAGTCCAGATTGTACAGTTTGTTTGGATCTACTTTAATGATCTTTATGTCTCGAGGGAGGGATCACGCTCCTCAGCCTCCCCGGTGAGGTCTATTCCAGGGACTGGAGAAGAGAATCCGACCGATAGTCGAACCTCGGATTCAGAGGGAGCCTGTGGTTTTGGTCCCGGTCGTGGAACACTGGACCAGCTCTATACTCTCCATCGGGTGCTCGAGGGTTCATGGGAGTTTGCCTCAGTCACATGTGCTTTGTGGATCTGGAGAAGGCATTCGACCGCGTGCCCCGGGGCGCCTTGTGGGGGGTGCTCCGGGAGTATGGGGTCCGGGGCCCTTTGTTAAGGGCTGTCCGGTCCCTGTACGACCGGAGCAGGAGCTGTGATGCTGCAGTAAGTCAGACCTGTTCAGTGCATGTTGGACTGCGCCAGGGCTGCCCTTTTTCACCGGTTCTGTTCATTATTTTGATGGACAGAATTTCTAGGCGCAGTCAGGGCGTGGAGGGCGTCCGGTTTGGGAACCACAGGATCATCTCTGCTGTTTGCAGATGATGTCGTCCTGATGCTTCTTCAAACCAGGACCTGCAGCATGCACTGGGACGGTTTGCAGCCGAGTGTGAAGCGGCTGGGATGAGGATCAGTTCCTCCAAGTCCGAGGCCATGGTTCTCAACCGGAAAAAGGTGTCTTGCCCTCTCCGGGTGGGTGGAGAGTCCTTGCCTCAAGTGGAGGAGTTCAAGTATCTCGGGGTCTTGTTCACGAGTGAAGGAAGGATGGAGCGTGAGATTGACAGGCGGATCGGTGCAGCGTCTGCAGTGATGGGGCGCTGTATCGGACCGTTGTGGTGAAGATTTACCTCAATCTACGCTCCTACCCTCACCTGGTCATGAGCTCTGGGTAATGACCGAAAGGACAAGATACAAGCGTCGAAATGAGCTCCTCCTCCGGGGGGCGCTCCCTTAGAGATAGGGTGAGGAGCTCAGTCACACGGGAGGAGCTCGGAGTAGAGCCGCTGCTCCTCCACGTCCAGAGGAGCAGCTGAGGCTCAGTATCTGCTCTGGAGCCTCCTGGACGCCTCCCTCTGGAGGTGTTCATGTCCCACCGGGAGGAGGCCCTGGGGCAAACCCAGGACACGCTGGAGGGACTATGTCTCTCTGTGACCTGGGAACGCCTCGGGATCCCCCCAGAGGAGCTGGAGGAAGTGTCTGGAGTGAAGGAAGTCTGGGAGTCCCTGCTTAGACTGCTGCCCCCGCGACCCGGCCCCGGATAAGAGCAAGAAGATGGATGACTCGAGGGACAAAGACGCTCGGCCTCTGAAGTCACAATGTCAGAGAAATCTATGGATGAAGTGGATTCAATGGAAGAATCAAACATCAGGAGCAGATTGGACAGGGCTGGTGTTTATGTTGAGGCCAAACTGAAGGGTTTTTCCTGTAGAGTCTCACCTTCAACAAATCTGAGAAAACAGAGCAGAGAAACATCGCCTGATTTCAGTGGAACATTCAGTGTTTTTGTGACTGAGATTTCTGAGATTTTACTCGTCTTTATCAAGGATTGAAGTAATAAATAATGTGTTGAAACAAGTCACAAACGTTTGAAACAAGTGAAATAATGTAGTTCCATCAAATAAATCGTCTGCTCTGATCTTAACGAGTCAAAACGACTGGAATCCAGATTAAAATCCTCAAATCAACACATTTAACTCAGATAGAAATTCATTTTTGCAGTGTACAGTCCTTTATTTTCATCTAAAACGCCACAAATGGTTAAAAAAAAATGGTCTGTCAGTCGTACGCTGAAAAATTTGACTTCCTATCTGAGTTAAATGTCTTGATTTGAGGATATGAATCTGCATTCCAGTCGTTCCATCAAATAAATCGTCTGCTGTCTGTCCAGTTAATATCCTCAAATCAACACATTTAACTCTAGAATTCATTTTTGCAGAGTAGCTTCAGTCCAACAGTCGTTTGTTTATCAAGAAACTTAGTGTTTGACAAAGACGTGTAAAATCTCAGAGCAGAGAATATTCCACTGAAATCAGTCGACGTTTGTCTGGTCTTTTCTCTTTTTTGTTTGAGGCTCAGACCAAAGGCGTTCAGACTCCTGTGGGGCTCACGTTTGCGCCTCAGACTCGGGGCGTGTCTCTGAGGATCAGGCGCCGGGACTCGGTGTCCTGTGGCCTTCAGGGATTATCTGAGAATAGCCCCTCGTTAGCGTTAGCGGCGTTAGCGGCTTTAGCGTGAGCCGCATAAAAGGCGGCGCGGGCCCCGGCGCCACAGAGACACGGCAAGAAGAAAGAGGCCCCTCTTTGTTTTGCTCGTTCGTCGCTCTCTTCGCTTTTCACCAACGACAAACACCAGCAGCACCAGCAGCACCAGCAGCACCAGCGCCACCAGCTCCACCGCAGGTAACGAGGATTTACACCCAGCAGGGGGCGCCGCACAAACCAAACTACAGCACTCGTCTGTTTGTGATTGAAGAAAGGTCAGATAATTCAAAGTTCTACAGTGGCGCTCACTGGAAAAAATGAAACCTGTCTGAGTTAAATGTGTTGATTTGAGGATTTTAATCTGGATTCCAGTCGTTTTGACTCGTTAAGATCAGAGCAGACGATTTATTTGATGGAACTACATTATTTCACTTGTTTCAAACGTTTGTGACTTGTTTCAACACATTATTTCTGACTTCAATCCAAATGATCTAAAATGTAAATCTGTCTGATCTTAAAACGGCTTGAATTGATCATTTTTATCTGGATTTAAGTCGTTTTGACTCGATGGGATTTAATTGTTGATGTGATGCAGAATATTTCACTGGTTTAAAGGTGTTTCTGGCTGATAATGATCATAATTTAACTTAAAATAAGAAAATACATTTGTCAGTCGTCAGTAAAATGATCTTAACAGTGACAGATCATTTGGATTGAAGTCAGAAATAATGTGTTGAAACGAGTCACAAACGTTTGAAACAAGTGAAATAATGTAGTTCCATCAAATAAATCGTCTGCTCTGATCTGAACGAGTCAAAACGACTGGAATCCAGATTAAAATCCTCAAATCAAGACGTTTAACTCAGATAGAAATGCATTTTTTCCAGTGAGCGTCACTGCAGAACTTTTAATTATCTGACCTTTCTTCAATCACAAACAGACGAGTGACACGTGAGACTCTGCAGGAAAAACCTGAAATTTAAAGAAATCTATTTCAAACTTCAGTGAGAAAAAAATGTAGAACACGTCTTTCCCCGTGTCATGTTTTCAAGTAGAAATAAATTTGCACATATCTGGGACATTTCAATCTGAAAAATGGACAGAACCAGGTTTAATGTCTCAGTTCATTTTGTCACATTAATTATACAAAAGCACAGAGAGGGTTTGGACAGAAGCTTCAGGCTCAGACTCCAAACATAGAAATGAGCAAAACGTCGGAACTTTTCCTCGTCTTAAAGTCCAAACACACAGAGGACGAGAAACGAGCGAGTCTGAGCGAGTTTAATGAGGTTTGTGGAAGTTTGTGGAAGATTTTTGGAAGTTTATGGACGTTTTTTGGAAGTTTATGGAAGTTTGTGGAAGTTTGTGGAAATTTAAGGAAGTTTAAGGAGGTTTCTGGAACTTTGTGTAACTTTATGGAAGTGTATGGAAGTTTATGGAAGTTTAAGGAAGTTTAAGGAGGTTTGTGGAAGTTTGTGGAAGTTTATGGAAGTTTATGGAAGTTTAAGGAAGTTTGTGGAAATTTAAGGAGGTTTAAGGAAGTTTAAGGAGGTTTAAGGAGCTTTGTGGAAGTCTATGGAAGTTTAAGGAAGTCTTTGGAGGTTTATGGAAGTTAAGGAGGTTTGTGGAACTTTGTGGAACTTTATGGAAGTGTATGGAAGTTTAAGGAAGTTTAAGGAGGTTTGTGAAAGTTTGTGGAGGTTTAAGAAAGTTCCTGCAAGTTTATTGAGCTTAAAGGAAGTTTAAGGAAGTTTGTGGAAGTCTGTACTTTGTCCGTGAGGTGGACGACACTTTTGAGCAAGATTTTTGCAAAAGGTTTTATAAACAAGGCCCTGATCTGTCACTTGGACCAGATCAGGTTTGTTTAAGTTTCAGTGTGAAGAGTGTTCCGAGTTGTGGGTGCAGCCTAACTCCGCGCTCACTTCCACAGATCGATCGCACTCGAGACACAAACGGCTCAAAACTCCTGATAATCCACAGATTACGTGCCTTTGTGTAACACCCGGGTCACACCTGACAATCGGATCAGGGTCAAAGGAATAACCCGGAGCTAAAAGGAGCGCTACGGCTTTAAACATGATCAGAGCCGCCAGTAATATGATCAGAGCCGCCAGTAATGATTATTGGAGTCAAATTAACCAAAGAAAGGCTGAAATATGGGTCTGAAGGCTTCTAGAGAGAGAATATTTAAGAATAAAGTGTGTTATTGATGAAAATCTGAAAATATGTATTCTTTTTTTGACATTTTGATTGAAAGATGTCACTGTCTTTGTTGTAAAAAGCCTTTCCGTCCGTTTGTTTTAGAGTCTGTAAAGTCCAGAAAAACATTACAATTATCGAAATATTACTATCTTCTTGTTTTTTTTAATAATCGAAAGTCACAATCAGCTGATTAAGATGAGACGCTGCAGTGAAACAGGAAAACATCTTAAATTTAAAGATATCAATGTTAAACTTCTCCTGTAGTTTACTCACATAAATGTAAGAAAAATGTATTACAACTTCATCATGTCATGTTTTCATGTAGAAATAAGACATTTTATGTGAAAAAACGATAAAAAATCCACATATTTGTGACATTTAAATCTGAAAAATGGACAGAACCAGGTTTAAATTCTTTCGTTAATTTTGTAACATATTAGTTATTTTAAAAAATCGATTTCTTATTTAGTTTAAAAATGAACTAGATTGGACTGAAAATTATCCCAAAAATAAAAATTTCGCCTCATTTTTTGACTTAAAACTTCAATAAATCAGTTTTAGAATTAGATATTACAAATGCATTTGGAGAAAACAATGTCAGAGAAATCTATGGATGAAGTGGATTCAATGGAAGAATCAAACATCAGGAGCAGATTGGACATGATCCTCCAGACGAGAGAGAGAAAAAAAAGAGTTTTTCCTGTAGAGTCTCGTTTCCTATAAATCAAACTCCTGCTGCAGCTTTTCCTGAGATTCAAATGTTGTTGTTTTTCTGAGTCGTCGTTTTAACGGCGTTTGTTTCAGACATGAACGCAGCAGCAGAACTCGGAGCAAACAAAGCCGCTCCCCCCAAGTTCAAAGAGAAGGAGGCGCGGCAGTTCAAGAGCAAAGCCCCGAAGGCCGGACAGAAAGGGTGAGACCTCGAACGCACCACAGACAGGACCACGGACAGGGACATGAACGCACCACGGACAGGGATAGGAACGCACTACAGACAGGACCTCCAACGCACCACAGACAGGAACATGAACAAGAACACAGACAGGACCATGAATGCACCACGAACAGGACCATGAACGCACCACAGACAGGAACATGAACGACGGGACCACGAACGACAGGACCTCGAACGCACCACAGACAGGAACATGAACGACAGGAACATGAATGACAGGACCTCGAACGCACCACAGACAGGAACATGAACGACAGGACCTCGA
Source organism: Rhinogobius similis (assembly GCA_019453435.1). NCBI lineage: Eukaryota > Metazoa > Chordata > Actinopteri > Gobiiformes > Gobiidae > Rhinogobius > Rhinogobius similis. Next base: position 44,313,372 of record CM033621.1, read on the forward strand.
ACGCACCACAGACAGGAACATGAACGACGGGACCACGAACGACAGGACCTCGAACGCACCACAGACAGGACCTCGAACGCACCACAGACAGGAACATGAACGACAGGACCTCGAACGCACCACAGACAGGAACATGAACGACAGGACCTCGAACGCACCACAGACAGGACCACGGACAGGGACATGAACGCACCACAGACAGGACCACCAACGCACCACAGACAGAAACATGAACAAGAACACAGACAGGACCATGAATGACGGGACCACGAACGACTGGACCTCGAACGCACCACAGACAGAACCTCGAACGCACCACAGACAGGAACATGAACGACAGGACCTCGAACGCACCACAGACAGGAACATGAACGACAGGAACATGAATGACAGGACCTCGAACGCACCACAGACAGGAACATGAACGACAGGACCTCGAACGCACCACAGACAGGAACATGAACGACGGGACCACGAACGACAGGACCTCCAACGCACCACAGACAGGACCTCGAACGCACCACGGACAGGAACATGAACAAGAACACAGACAGGACCTCGAACGCACCACAGACAGGACCTCCAACGCACCACAGACAGGAACATGAACAAGAACACAGACAGGAACATGAACGACGGGACCACGAACGACAGGACCTCGAACGCACCACAGACAGAACCTCGAACGCACCACAGACAGGAACATGAACGACAGGACCTCGAACGCACCACAGACAGGAACATGAACGACAGGAACATGAATGACAGGACCTCGAACGCACCACAGACAGGAACATGAGCGCACGACAGGACTCGAACGCACCACAGACAGGAACATGAACGACGGGACCACGAACGACAGGACCTCGAACGCACCACAGACAGGACCTCGAACGCACCACAGACAGGAACATGAACGACAGGACCTCGAACGCACCACAGACAGGACCTCGAACGCACCACAGACAGGAACATGAACGACAGGACCTCGAACGCACCACAGACAGGAACATGAACGACGGGACCACGAACGACAGGACCTCGAACGCACCACAGACAGGACCATGAACGCACCACAGACAGGAACATGAACGCACCACAGACAGGACCATGAACGCACCACGGACAGGACCATGAACAGGAAACATGAACACACCACAAACACACCACGATGGACAGGCACATGAAGGACAGGACCATGAACGCACCACGGACAGGACCATGAACAGGAAACATGAACACACCACAAACACACCACGATGGACAGGCACATGAAGGACAGGACCATGAACGCACCACGGACAGGACCATGAACAGGAAACATGAACACACCACAAACACACCACGATCACAGGCACATGAAGGACAGGCAGGACTGTGACGACAAACGAGCAGAACAAACAAACGCACGAACGACAGGAGCAAATATAACGACATGTGACTCAAGAGCAAAAGGACACAGTCACACAAACACGTTTTAACGTTTTGGAATGAAAAACATTAGAGTTTTTGTACGACATGCACGCACTGGGCGTGTTCTATAGTGTCCTGGGTGTTTCATTTGACTTATGGGTCTGTGTTTGGCTTTTCTGTTTCAGATTCGATGATCTTCCTGGGATGGATGGACTTGGAGGTGAGACACTGTTCACGTGGAAACTTCTGCTTTAACTGCCTTAAACCTGAAAATAAAACAGACACACGTGTATTTCTTTAGTCGCTCATGAACGGCGTTTGTTCCGGTTCATGGAGCGCGCTTTTAGACTTTTCACACTTAAACGAGAAACACATAAAACACTTTTAATTCTGAACCTGTGACAGTGATTCTCCGTTGGCCGTTTGTTTGAACGAAGCGTTTGTTTCAGGAGCCGAGGTGGTTTGTCCCTGGCAGACGTTTGGAGACATGGAGCTGTCGGACCTGGCTCAGTTTGGCATCGTCTGAGAATCTGCCTTCGGTCCTGGTCCAGACCTGGTCCAGACCTGGTCCATGGAGGCTGTGGTCCTGACGCTCCTGTGGCATCATGGGAAATGGAGTTCAGACTGGCACCAACCGAGAGGAAGCTTTGGACATCAGCTGCAAGGAACCAAGACAAAGACCTGATCCAGACCTGGTCCAGACCTGGTTTAGACCTGGTTCAGACCTGGTCCAGACCCGGTCTAGTGTCTGTGTATAATTCTGAGTCTCTTCTTGGTCTCGTCGTCTCTAAAGTCCAGCTTCAGTAAATTGCAAACATTGTACGGCGCTTGGTTTTTAGGGTTTGACGAGATGAAAAAGACGACGTTTTAAATCAAATCAAACTGTAAAGAAGTTAATTTTCAGCCGAACCTTTCACTTCACTCTGTAACATCTTCAGCATCTTAGTGGAAGTTCATCTGTCAATAAAAATCACATTTAGATCAACTTGAGCGTCTGCATTTCATTCAAACACTTAAAGTCCATATGACGGTTCAAAATGTTCTAACTCTGACTTAGTTTGGTGGGAGGGCATCTGTGGTAATCATTTACTACAGTTCTGAATCTGTGAAGTTGCAGTTTGTGAAAAGATTTACAAAAATAAAAGTCTAAAATGACAGGAATTGCTTGAGTTCCTCCCTCTGTGATGTCATCAAAAAGCGACGAGCCACGAAAAAGACAATTTACAGACGACGGACACAACTCTGTGAAACTTAAAGTGTCATTCAACAAAATAAAGATGTTACTGGGTTTTATTATTTGTAAAATCATAACTGTTGTGTCATTTATGTGGGTTGTGGCCCTTGTTTTACTTCTTACTAGTTTCTTACTACTTTAGTCTTACTTCTGGAAGTAGCTTTTATAAAGACAAGGGACTACATGAAAGGTGAAGGGTGCATTTAAGGATAAAATATGTTTATTATGCAAATCTGAGAATATTTAACATTAAGCCCATTATATAAAACACATTAAAGGTCAGTGAAACCAGCTGTATGTCCATAATAAACTTGTTTTGTGTCACAATTTAATAGTTAATATTGTATATAATATATGCTCCATCTTTGGTAAATGTTGATCAAATGAACTCTACACCTTAACTGCAGTGCAACACTACATTAGGTCAGTAATTAATCAAAAAACACAAAATTATTTTCAGATCTCACCATAAAGTCAAATTCACCACAGAAAAGGCCATTAAAACAAATGTTCATCTAGTTATCAAGTTATAAACATACTCCATTTTAGTCTTTTCAATTTCCCCGTCACACAGTTGATGTTAGAATAAAACTGTGTGAATGTGTAACTGTTTTACTTGTTTGTTTGTTTGTTTTATTTATTTGAATGGGACAGCATGTATTAATGAACAGTTTATGCTGTAAATACACCAGATTTAACTCAGGGCTAATTTCCATCCGTAGTCCCATAAGACAAAGAATAAAAACAAATAAGTGTACAACTGTATACGTGCGCACATATAACATAAAACAGAAACAACGCACAGTTAGACAGTTAGACTAATACTAATAATAATGTATTTTATTTTGCAAACCATCAAAGCAGATCTTTAGTTTATGAAGTCAGTCATAGACAGTGGCGATAAAACTTCTGATTCTGATCCAATAAAGTTGTTCAGGTTCTTCAGTTAAGATCCAAACATTGAGACAGCTGTAGGACATTTATTTATTAAAGTTAGGCCTCAGCTTTACAGAAACACGTGCTTGAGTGGACATGGCCACCACAGACTGCCCCAGGTCTTCTGTCGTCAGTTGGAGGAGATGGACCTCCACATCTGCAGGAGACTCTGGACCATGTTGTGGACGCTGCAGATGTGACCCAACGCATCTGTTTGACGTCTCTCAACCAGAAGACGAGAGTCAAGCCACGTCCAGCTGAGAAGATTCACACTAAACTCTTTTACAACGGGCCTTGTGTCTGCAGCTGAGTCAAAACCTGTAACAAAATACATAAAACAGTCCAAATACTATTAATGACAGACCTGAACATTAACTCCACAGAGCACATCTCAAAGACATCCGGGTGAGTTGGCACTTTAGAGAAAATTATAAACAGCTAAAGTAACAAGAAACACATGAATTTGACATTTGCTTATTGTTTTAAATGTAAATTTGCTAAAGAGGAATCTTGCAGCACTAATTATTTTAGGGGTGTTTCAAACCACACACACATGTCCTGTACCTTATTGGTCGGTTTATTTGAAGACGTCAGGTCGACGCTCCTCCAGTGCAGTGTCAGGTGCACTTTATTGTCCTCTGCGTTTGACCCATTTTAAGCATCATCTGCATGTAAAGAAGGCAATTGTTCCATTCCCATAATTTCCAGAATTAAATGCATTAGTTTGAGACTTGTATTACGTGATTTACAAGTAATTATATAATTAAACATAATGAAGCTGTGCTTTTTAATAATAATATTACACAAAACAACAGGTGTCATCTTACCTCTCAGATACACTGGCCAAAAGTTTAGCCCCCACGGCCCAAACAACGTGGTCGTTTCCTCCTCGTAGCTTCATATTTAATCCACGGGTTTCTTTTCTCCTAAAAGTAAAAACACCGTCAGTGTTTGATGTCAATTTGCCCAAATATGAAAGTTTGACCGGACTTTTCATGGCGTTAGCTGGAGTTTACTAGCCAAACTTTTAGCTCAAACCACTGCGGCTCACGCAGTAAAAACAAACTTATTTTACAGTCTTGGGGGCTTTATCGTCTTATTTTATGACAAAGGTCCTGTTCGTAGTGAACTCGTTATGTTTCAAGCGTGTACTCACATGTTTTCCTCCGCTTTCAGGACGAGTTGACGCTCCACTGTTTGCGCACGACTGACCAGCGCCGCGCGGTGCATTATGGGATATATGAGGCCGTGAAGGCTGCTCATGAGGCTGCTCAGATGTGGCCTTCGTTCACGGCCGATCTCCATGGAAACGCGGGCCGCATTTGTCGGCTGCATTCGTGGGCCGCATGAAATGGGACGGCCTTGTCGCGGCGGAAGTGACGCAACCGGCTTCAAATGTGGCCTTTGGAGGATGCAGCCGTTGAATTGGGACACAGCTCATGTGTCAACCAGGATGTGACATTATAAACTTCACAAAAACTGTCAAACTGGGGATAAATGGGCAAAATGTTTGGTCAAATCTTAAACACGATCATGTTCAGTACGTTTTAGTGAAATGTGTGTCGTACAGACTTTAAACTGTTCAGAGCAAAAGGTAAACAAGGCCCCGCCCAAACCAGCCCAAACCAGCCCAAACCAGCCCAAACCAGCCCAAACCAGCCCAAACCAGCCCAAACCAGCCCAAACCAGCCCGACAACACGACGACCCCGGAGCAGCAGAGCCATGACCTCGATCTGTCCTTCAAAAACATCAGGGAAGTCTGTGGGTTTTTGAAGCTTTGAGTCAGAATCAGATCAGAATGAGTTTATTGTCGTTGTCAGGGTCAAACTTCACAAACAGGAACGTAAAGTGCAACATAAAACAATGAATGAAATATAATAAAAAAAATATAAAGAGGAAAGCATAAGATTAAGAATAAAATAGAATACAAAAGTACTAGAAAAGTACTAATACTACTAAGTACCACAAGCACAAGTACTACTATTACTACTGTTACAACAAGTACTACTACAACAACAAATAATACAGTTATTATTTCTGAAACAAATCCCCAGTCCAAATACTCCAGTGAAGTATATTTACTTCACAGATGTGCAGTGGGTCATGATGAGTTAATGACGGGGCACAAAGTCCAATTAAATGTCAGTCAAACCTGTCTGTGTTTTCTTAATCTGAACGTAGAGCTCTAAATCAGGCACCAAATCGTTTCATTCACACAAACGTTATGTATTTTGTGTGTTTTATTACTCAAATGAACAAATACAGACGTTATTGATCTGCAAGATAAATAAACGCTGTAGTCAGAACTCGTAGAGGTTAAAAGTACATTTTAAAGCATTAGCGTTAGCCGTGTGCTGGACGGAGCGGTGGGCGGAGTCTTTACACAACACGCCGCTCTCACTCAGCGTTTGTTTAATCAGATTATTTTTAATGTCGATTATAAATAGTTCAGATTAATCAGCGCTAAACTCCAGATAATCCCGTCACACTCATGTTTACCGTAACGATTATTTAACAACTCTCCACTTCATCTGTTTCCATGGAGACGCACACCTTTAACGTTACACTGTGGAACGTTCCTTTTATTTTTTAACTCTTCATGTTTCTTTCTGTTTTTGCTTCGTTTGTGTTTGTGCGGCTTTTGTTCTTCTAAAATGAACTTCAAATTTGAAGTGAAAGTAGTTTCTCGTTGTTGCTGTGACGGTGCAGAGCTCAGCTAGCTTGTTTGCTTAAGTCACTTGCACTCTTGTGACTTTTAGTCATCTTTTTATAAATAAATTTAGTGTTTTTTTCGTACTTTTGTTGCTTTTGGACACTTTTTGTCTTGTTTTTGTCTCTTTTATTTGCACTTTTGTGACTTTAGTCGCATTTTTGTCGCTTTCACTCAGGCATCTGTTGTACTTGTAGAGGTTTTTTCATACTTTTGTTGCTTTTAGACTTTTTTTTTATCTTGTTTTTGTCACTATTGGATGCGCTTTTGTAACGTTACTTGCATTTTGTCGCAATTCACTCAGGTTTTTGTCACTTTTAGTCAGTTTTTCTCGCTTTTAGTTGCTTTTGATTTAGTTTTAGTCACTTTTATATTTTTTTAGTCATGTTTTTTTTAAATAAATGTGAGGTGCATACAACAGTTTACAGTTTTTCTTTTTCCAGACATCAGAATCAAACTAAATACTGTCCTTGTAGAGGTTTTTGTCATATTTCTGTTGCTTTTAGACACTTTGTCTTGTTTTCATCAGGATTAGTTGCGCTTTTGTGACTTCAGTTGCACTTTTGTCGCTTTCACTCAGGTTTCTGCCGCTTTTGGACACGTGATGTTTTGTTTTTGATGCTATTAGTTGCATTTTGTCACTTTTTGTCATTTTTAGTCAGTTTTCTGTCACTTTTAATCATGTTTTTCTCGCTCGCTAATTTACTTTTAGTAGCTTTCAGTCAGGTTTCTGTCGCTTTTAGTCAGTTTTTCTCACTTTTAGTTACTTTAAATTCAGTTTTTATCACTTTCAGTCATGTTTTTGTTGCATTTAGTTACTTTTAATTTAGTTTTAGTCATGTTTTTGTTGCTTATGGTCACATTTGTGTTGCTTTCAGTCACGTTTTCTCCACACTTCTGACCAAAATCAAGACATTGTGATGTTTTTTCGTCCCGACTGGAAGAGCAGTTCATATCAGGCCGACGACAGTAGCTGCACTTCTGGTTTCACACAAACACAGACGAACGACACAAACAGCACATTTACTGCACTTTTATTTAGTTTTCAACAAACCACGGACTCACAATCATTTATTAAACTCCTTTTTCATAATAAAATATAGATATAAATGCATAAATAATAAAGAAAATATATCTTTGTCTTTGTTACGACGCTGAGCTCAACAATCCTAGTAATAATCATCGTGTTCTAAAGTTACATTCTGACTCAAAAGTGAATAAACGACATTGTGGCGATGGACTTTAAACGATGCCGAACTGTGCCAGATCGCTCAGCTCCATGTCGCCAAACGCCTCCCAGGGACAAACCACGGCCGAGTCTGAAAAAGGAGCAAGACACAACATTTTAGAACAAAACCACAGACGCTCGAGATGAATGAGTCTTTAAGGGGAGAAACTTTTGGATTTATGGTCACTTTTCTCTCTGGAAACAACAAACGTGTCCAATCTGCTCCTAAACAGGTTTGATTCTTCCATTGAATCCACTTCATCCATAGATTTCTCTGGGACATTGTGACTTTTAAGGCAGTTTTCTTAAAATGCATTTTTCTCTCGCAACAAAAACGTGAATAAAAGTGTCAAAAATGTAACTAAAAGCGACTAAAGCACAACTAAGAGCAACAAAAGCGCAACTAAAATCGACAAAAATGCAACAATAATATGACTAAACGCAACAAAAACATGAGTTAAAGCGACAAAAACGTGAATAAAAGTGACAAAAATGTAACTAAAAGCGACTAAAGCACAACTAAAAGCGACAAAAACGCAAGTAAAAGTGACAATAATGTGACTATAAGTGTCAAAAACGTGGCTAAAACAGACAAAAACACAACTAAAAGCAAAAAGAACATGAGTAAGAGCAACAATAATGTGACTAAAAGCAACAAAAACATGAGTTAAAGCGACAAAAACGTGAGTAAAAGTGACAATAATGTGACTAAAAGAAACAAAAACGCAACAAAAAGCGACAATAATGTGACTAAAAGTAACAAAACATGAGTTAAAGCGACAAAAACGTGACTAAAAGCGACAATAATGTGACTAAAAGTAACAAGAACGACTTAAAGTGACTAACTTGTACATTGTCAGATCTACTATACTCAAAAACTAAAAAAGAAATCCTAAATCCCATCTTTACATTTTTAAAACTAATATTTGTACAAAATGAACCAAGAAATTTAAACCCGGTTCTGTCCATTTTTCAGATTGAAACGTCTCAAATATGTGACATTTTGGACATTTTTACACTTTTCCAATTGTTATCTTTAAATTTAGGTTTTTTCCTGTTTCACCTGCAGGAATAACTAAAAATTGTTCCTGTTTGACTCTAATTGTTGTAAATTATAACATTTTCACCACATTTATGTCATTTTTAATGCTCTTCTGTCAAGGTTATATTTTTTGCTGAGACTAAAAAACGAACATAAAAACTCATAAAAGTGTCAGATTCAAAGCTGAGCACTAGCGCCAGATGCCCTCCCGTCCTGGGCCTCACCTCCGAGTCCGTCCATCCCCGGCACGTCGTTGTCAAACCTGAAAACAAGAAACAAAAAAAGACAAAATATATCAAATAATCCAAGTATATGGTTTGTCTGGACTAAACAGACTCTGAAACACAAACGAAAAGACCTTTTACGACAAAAACAGTGGCGTCATTAACTCCAAATGCCAAAAAAGACAAAACTATTTCTTATTTTCATCAGTAATGTCTCTCTAGAAGCCTTCGGTCCCATTTTTCAACCTTTGATTTGGTTAAATTAAACAACAAAAATGTGACTAAAAGCGACAAAAAGCGACAATAATGTGACTATGAGCATCGAAAACGCAAATAAAACAGACAAAAAAGCAACTAAAAGTGACAAAAACCCAACTAAACGCAACAAAAATGTGACTAAAAGCAACAAAAACACGAGTAAAAGTGACATTAATGGGACTAAAAGAGAGAAAAACGCAACTAAAAGCAACAAAAACGCAACTAAAAGCGACAAAAATATGAGTAAAAGCGACATTAATGTGACTAAAAGAGACAAAAACGCAACTAAAAGCGACAAAAACATGAGTAAAAGGAACAAAAACATGAGTAAAAGTGACAAAAACATGAGTAAAAGCAACATTAATGTGTCTAAAAGTGACAAAAACGCAACTAAAAGTGACAAAAACATGACAAAAATGCAACCGAAACGGACAACCTTTCATTTGGTTAAAAATGTATTAAAATGTCTCAGTGCCATAAACATAATTGTTTGAAATGTTAGTCACAGCCCCACAATTATAAAATAAATGTGTTAATAATGAATAGTAATGGATCAATAATTAAAGTTTATATAATGTTTCCGTTCCAGCGGCCGCTCGGACTCATTATTTATATTTTCTGTCTGTAATCCGGGCTCAGAGGAGTTTATGTAACACGGGGTTCAGTCATTTTCAGGTAATTGGATTATTTTAAATATGACTTTTAAATAGTTCAGACAAAAGCTGAGGATTTAAAGCAGCTTTTGTCACACGTGGATTATAGTCCGGCTTTAACTGAACAATCATCACGTCGTGTTCGAACCGTCAGAAAGCACTTTACGTCACGCTTTTGTCAATCTGAGTCGTGTTGATGATGCTTTTTGTTGTTTAAAGTTGCGTTTTTGTCATTCGAAGTTGCACTTACTTGCTTTAAGTTGAATATTTGTTGCTTTAATTTGAGCATTTGTTGGTTTAAATTGTGTTTTTGTCAATCTAAGTTGCTTTTTGTCGTTGAAAGTAGTATTTTGTTTGCTTTAAGTAGCGTTTAAGTTTGGTTTTTTTTGTTTGTTTGGTTGTTTAAAGTTGCATTTTTTTTCACTTTAAGTTGCATTTTTTCTTCCATTAACTTGCGTTTTTTGTCGTTTAAAGTCATGTTTTTGTTGCTTCAGTTGCATTTTTGTCGCTCCTATTTTTGCTGGTCTTTTTTGTCGTGGTGAGACACATTTTCATGGGCACAGTCCGCGGTCCTGTCGTTCGTGGTGCATTCATGGTCCTGTCGTTCGTGATGCGTTCATGGTCCTTTCCGTGGTGCGTTCGAGGTCCTGTCATTCGGGGTGCGTTCGTGGTCCTGTCGTTCATGTTCCTGTCTGTGGTGCGTTCGTGGTCCTGTCGTTCGAGGTCCTGTCGTTCGTGGTGCGTTCATGTCCCTGTCCGTGGTGCGTTCATGTTCCTGTCTGTGGTGCGTTCATGGTCCTGTCGTCCGTGGTGCGTTCGAGGTCCTGTCGTTCGTAGTGCGTTCATGGTCCTGTCCGTGGTGCGTTTGTGGTCCTGTCCATGGTGCGTTCATGGTCCTGTCGTTCGTAGTGCGTTTGAGGTCCTGTCGTTCGTAGTGCGTTCGAGGTCCTGTCGTTCGTGGTGCGTTCATGGTCCTGTCTGTGGTGTGTTCATGTCTCTGTCTGTGTTCTTGTTCATGTTCCTGTCTGTGGTGCGTTCATGTTCCTGTCTGTGGTGCGTTCATGTCCCTGTCCGTGGTCCTGTCCGTGGTGCGTTCATGTCCCTGTCCGTGGTCCTGTCCGTGGTGCGTTCATGTCCCTGTCCGTGGTGCGTTTGAGGTCCTGTCGTTCGTAGTGCGTTCGAGGTCCTGTCGTTCGTGGTGCGTTCGAGGTCCTGTCGTTCATGTTCCTGTCCGTGATGCGTTCGAGGTCCTGTCGTTCGTAGTGCGTTCGAGGTCCTGTCGTTCGTGGTGCGTTCGAGGTCCTGTCGTTCATGTTCCTGTCTGTGGTGCGTTCATGTCCCTGTCCGTGGTCCTGTCTGTGGTGCGTTCATGTCCCTGTCCATGGTCCTGTCTGTGGTGCGTTCGAGGTCTCACCCTTTCTGTCCGGCCTTCGGGGCTTTGCTCTTGAACTGCCGCGCCTCCTTCTGCTTGAACTTGGGAGGAGCGGCTTTGTTTGCTCCGGGTCCTGCGCCTGCGTTCATCTCTGCCACGACAACAACAACAAATCAACAACAACAAATCAACAACAACAACAACAAATCAACAACAACAACAACAAATCAACAACAACAACAACAAATCAACAACAACTACAACAAATCAACAACAACAAGAACAACAACAACAACAACAAGAACAAAACAAGAACAACAAGAACAAGAACAACAACAAATAAACAACAAGAACAACAAATCAACAACAACAACAACAAAACAACAACAACAACAAAACAACAACAACAACAAGAACAAAACAAGAACAACAAGAACAAGAACAACAACAAATAAACAACAAGAACAACAAATCAACAACAACAAGAACAAAACAACAACAACAACGACAACAACAAGAACAACAACAACAACAAGAACAACAACAACAACAACAAGAACAAAACAAGAACAACAAGAACAAAACAACAACAAATCAACAAGAACAACAAATGAACAAAAGGAGAAAATCAAAGCCCGACTCAAATGTTACACCTGATCGACTGAACGTGACGGTTCTCGGAGGAAAACAGTAAATCAGAACAAACATTTAAACATTCTGTCCCTCTTTTTCTGTTTGTTGTTTTTGTTGAATTTACTTAAATATTTAAACATTTAACACACACGGCAAAAATGAACCTCTAGACGAGTTAAAATGTCTTGATTTCAGGATTTTAATCTTAATTTCAGATGTTGTCACCAGTTAAGTTTAGTCATTTGACAGAACTAGATTATTTTTCGTTGTTTCAAACTGTTCTGACTTGTTTTGACAAATCATTTCTTTCTTCTCGCCAAATGGTTAAGATCGTTTTACCTCATGGAAAATGTATTATTTAGTTTTAGTTGGAATTTAGCCCGATTTAAAATGACTTCAGTTACATTTTTTAATCTGGATTTGAGTAGTTTGGACTTTATTCACTGATGAATATTCAATGTTTCGCTGGTTTCAAAGTATTTCTGTGACAATTTAGTTTAAGATAAATAAAATGATCTTAACATCTGAATATTAGTCGTTCTTTTTTTGACTATTTTCTTCAAACTAAATAAAAATAATAATAAAAAATGATTTGAGGTTTTCCATAAGTGGGCGGAGCTGAGGAAAGAGCCCAAATAATATAAGAAAAGTCAAATGATCTTAAACCATTGGTAGATCATTTGTCTTGAAGTAAGATATAATATATTGAAACGGTTTGAAACAAGTCAAATAATATTGTTCTATCAAAAATAAATCGTCTGCTCTGATCTTAACGAGTCAAAGCGTCTGACATTCAGATTAATATCCTCAAATCAACACATTTAACTCATTTAGAAGTTCCTTTTTTGCCGTTTATCCCATAAAAACTAGCGATAAACACAACATTTATCACTGAACTTAAAATCCACAAATACAAATGCAGTGGGTCCAACGTCCGACAAAACAACAAACTTCAAACGTCACGTCCAAACTTTTACACTGAATAAAGCCCAACGGAGTCCTGATGTTTAGTCTGGTTTAGTCCTGATGTTTAGTCTGGTTTAGTCCTGATGTTTAGTCTGGTTTAGTCCAGTTCTAGTCCTACACTCCAAAAATGAATTTCTATCTGAGTTAAACGTCTTGATTTGAGGATTTTAATCTGATTCCAGTCGTTTTGACTCGTTAAGATCAGAGCAGACGATTTATTTGATGGAACTACATTATTTCACCGTTTGTGACTTGTTTCAACACATTACAACCAGGACCAGGACCAGGACCAGGACCACAGCTGGACCAGGACCAGAGCTGGATCAGGACCAGGACCAGGACCAGAACAAGGACCAGAACCAGAGCTGGACCAGGACCAGAGCTGGATCAGGACCAGGACCAGGACCAGAACAAGGACCAGAACCAGAGCTGGACCAGGACCAGAGCTGGATCAGGACCAGGACCAGGACCAGAACCAGGACCAGAACCACAGCTGGACCAGGACCAGAGCTGGATCAGGACCAGGACCAGGACCAGGACCAAAGTGGTGGTTTTGTCAATCTAAGTCGCATTTTTATTGCTCTTTTTCATTCAAAATTGCGTTTTTTTTTGTCGCTTTAAATTGCATTTTTTGTTGCTTTGAGTTGCGTTTTTGTCAATTTAAATAAAGTTTTTTATCGTACGATCATCAGAAACACCTTGAAACAAATTAAATATTCTGCGCCACATCAGCAATTAAATCTCATCGAGTCAAAACGACTTAAATTCAGATAAAAATGATCAATTCAAGCCGTTTTAAGCTCAGATAGATTTACATTTTAGATCATTTGGTTTGAAGTCAGAAATAATGTGTAGAAACAAGTCACAAACGTTAAAAAAAATAAATCGTCTGCTCTGATCTTAACGAGTCGACACGCCTGGAATCCAGATGAACGTCCTCAAACCCAGACGTTTAACTCACAGAAGTTGTTTTTTGCTCGAGTCGATCTGTTTCTTACCCAGAGGCGAGGCCCACTGCACCTGCCTCGAGGCCATAAAGGACCAGAAAACAGAGCGTTCAGTCCAGACAGTGTGGCTCTTACCGCTGGAGTTTGGTTCCGCGCTGAAGCTGAGGAAAAGTCGATGGGCATTTGCTGCCGGCGGCGCCTTTTAAACGGCTGTAATCTGAGCCTTTGTGCTAATCTGAGCCTTTGTGCTAATCTTCGCGGGACTCGGAGTATTTCCAGGGCTCTTAACCTCAATCCCGTCCAAAAGTGAAACTGAGCTTATTTTAACTTTTAGACTTATGTAAAGTGAGACCCGGCTCAAATATAGACCCCGTTTCATTTGTGTTTGTGTCTCGTACGCAGCAAAAACAGAACATCCTGCCGTTTAAACACGACGCTCGCACCTGTTTTTCCTCAAACGTGTGACTAAAACGAGCCTCGTTTCAAATCGAAGCCGTTTCTGATCCTTTACAGCAGTGTTTTTCAACCTTTTTTGTCTGGAGTTCCCCCTAAAGTTTGTCTCACACCTTAACTTGAGTTTCAGGCAAAAAAATGGGTTTAATAGTTGCATATTGTCAATTATTTGTAGTATATTTATTGTTTTATGGTCCAAGACACTCCAAAAAGATTCTAAATTTACCACTAATGACACTTTTAATTCAGAAAAAAGTACATTTCACCTTCATTCAAATCCTAAAACCCTTCCAAGTGCCCCCTGGGGATTCCTCACAAACCCCTTGGGGCCTCCGTACTCCTGGTTGGAAAACATTGCTTTAGAGCGGGGTTTTTGAACCTTTTTTGAGTCGCAGGACACTTTTTCTACTAAAACATGACCAAATCTGACCATTTAGTTAAAAAAATATGCTAAATAATGTCTGTGCCACTGTCTGGTTCTGTAAATTTGGCAACAGTGGTTGGTTTGGCGTTGTTTTTTGGTGCAGAAGTTGCCTAAAGTTTGTCTCACACTCAGAGTACGCCATGACTTAGGTTTATTAGTTGCATATTGTCAATTATTAGTAGTATATTTATTGTTTTGATTATATTTATGGTCCAAGATACTCTTTTATTCAGAAAAAAGTACATTTCACCTTCATTCAAATCCTAAAACCCTTCCAAGTGCCCCCTGGGGATTCCTCACAAACCCCTTGGGGTCCCCGTACTCCTGGTTTTGAACCTTTTTTGAGTCGCGGGACACTTTTCCAGTTCAATTGACACCGCGGCACACCACTTACTACTAAAACATGACCAAATCTGACCATTTAGTTAGAAAAATATGCTAAATAATGTCTATGCAGCTGTCTGGTTCTGTAAATTTGACAACAGTGGTTGGTTTTGCGTTCGTTTTTGGTGCAGAAGTTGCTCAGGACTCTATGGTAAAATGGTAAATCAGTTCATTACATCCGCATTTGTGAATGTGTGAACTCAAACTGGACATTTTTTCAAGGCACACTAGTGTTCCCAGCGCACTGCTTGAAAGTCAAGGCTTCAGAGCAGTGTTTTTGAACCGTTTTTGTCTCGAGTTTCCCCTAAAGTTTGTCTCACACTCAGAGTACGCCTTGACTTGGGTTTAATAGTTGCATATTGTCAATTATTTGTAGTATATTTATTGTTTTAATTATATTTATGGTCCAAGATAGTCCAAAAAGATTCTAAATGTACCACTAATGACACTTTTTATTCAGAAAAAAGTAAATTTCACCTTCATTCAAATCCTAAAACCATTCCAAGTGCCCCCTGGGGTCCCCGTACTCCTGGTTTTGAACCTTTTTTGAGTCGCGGGACACTTTTCCAGTTCAAATGACACCGCGGCACACCACTTACTACTAAAACATGACCAAATCTGACCATTTAGTTAGAAAAATATGCTAAATAATGTCTGTGCCGCTGGTTTTGCTTTGTTTTTTGGTGCAGAAGTTGCTCAGGACACTCCAAAATCATAAATTAGTTCATTAAATCCTCATTTGTGAATGTATGAACTCAAACTGGACCTTTTTCACACTAGTGTTCCTGTCACACTGGTTTAAAATAAAGGCTTTAGTGCAGTGTTTTTGAACCTCTTTTGAGTCCTGGCACACTTTTTGGGTTGAAACGATCCCATGGCACAGCACCTCCTTAAACATGACCAAACCGGACCATTGAGTTTGAGAAAATGTGGAATATGAAGTAAAATGTGGCAATAGGACCCCAGGAAGAATAGTCTCTGCTGCTGTAGAGACTAATGGGGATCCTTAAATAAACTTAAATAAACTAAATAGTGATTGTTGTGCTTTATGTTTGGACAGAATCCCCCTCAGGACGCTCTGAAGTCTGTGTGAATGTGTCACCTGTCGACACAACACAACCTGGATCTAACTATTGTCTGACTCTTTGCGAAGCTCAGACTCTGGAGTTTTGATTTACTCTGATTCCACTGAAACAAGCTCCGCCCACAGGAACATCAGACTTTAAAGTCCAACTACATTTTCTTTGTTAAATCTATGAAGAAGTGAAGCTGTGTCTGTAGAGTTTGTCTGATTGACACTTTGGGCTTTTGTTGGTTTTGACGATTCCTCTTTCAAAGCTGAAGCTCATTTAACAAAAATTAGTTTTAGGGACGTGTAATAAAGTAAAAAAGTCCAGGCAGAATCCATATAAAAGTCCTATTACATTTTTTGTTTTTAATTTTAGTTTTAAATTTGTGCTTTTGGAGTAAAAACTGACTCTGATTCATCCCAGAATGTTTGATTTGATGTAAATAAGAGTCACAGCTTTCTTTTCATGTTGAACACGTCCAGCTGATGTTTCCTTTTATCAGATGTGGATAAAAAGGAATACATTATAAAAAAAATCTAGCGTCCGTCTGTGGGACGACAGAACAGCATCTGGTTTAAAGTGAGATGCTACAGGTGAAAAGGAAAAATCAATGATCAACGTCTGCTGTAGTTTACTCACATAAATGTAAGAAAAAATGAATCACAACTTTTCCATCACGTCATGTTTTCATGTAGAAATGAGGCATTTTATGTAAAAATGGCTAAAAATCCACATATTTTGGACATTTAAATCTGAAAAATTGACAGAACCAAGTTTAAATTTTTTGGTTCATTTTGTAAAACATTAGTGACAAAAAAAAATGCACTGAGAGGATTTTGGATTTCTTATTTAGTTTTTTTTTTAAACTAGATTTAACTGAAAATTGTCCTAAAATTTACAATTTTGCCTAATATTTTTAATTTAAAACTTCCATAAATGAGTTTCAGAGTCTGATCTTAAATCCTTGTTTGGTCTAAATGTGTTGAGTCCAGATTGTACAGTTTGTGTGGATCTACTTTAGGCTGATCTTTATGTCTCGAGGGACAAAAATGTATTTGAAGAAAACAATGTCAGAGAAATCTATGGATGAAGTGGATTCAATGGAAGAATCAAACATCAGGAGCAGATTGGACAGGGCTGTGGTTTGAGGAGAAAGTCCAGACGAGAGAGAAAAGTGAACAAAAAACAAAAAAATGCCTGTAGAGTCTGGCCTTAAAGCTGCACTACGTAACTTTTCTGCTCATCTCTTTAAAGGTGACGTCGTGTTTCAGAGCCACAGGGCGTCATTGAGGCCAGAAAGTCTTTTTGTTTTCCATGTGTTGTTTTTCGCTCTGGTTTGGTCGTCGTCAGAGGTCAGAGGTCACAGATGAGGGCGCACGTTGACCTTATGTAAAGAGATCAGACCCTGAGAGTATTACCCATAATCCTCCACGCTCCAGCACCGAGGACTGATCCTGACCTAAACCTGGACTGTTTACAATCCAGATCTGAATTTAAAAATGTGCTTCAGCTCAGAAGACAGACCTGGGTCACTTCAGGCACAAACCCTGACGTGTCGAGCCATTTTCACGATAAACCAGAACCAGAATCAGAAACGGTTTATTGTCATTGTCAGTGTCAAAAATTCACAAACAGGAACTTGCTTCGGCGTGAGGTGCAACATAAAACAATGAATAAAATATATAAAATAGGCATAAGATTAAGAATAAAATAGACTAAGACTATTGACCTTATTCTGCCCCGCCCACTTTTGCAGTTTTTTGCACTTTTGTTGTAAACGCACTTCTGTTTGACGAGAACTCCGTTAAAGCTAATGACGAACGAGGGAAAAGTCTGAGGCTAAAATGTTACATAAAGTAGATTGATTTGTGTAAAATGTTTAATGAACACGAGCAACAACAAGTCACAACACAACGATTTCCTGAAAACGTCTTTTTAGTCGAGTAGAACTTATTTTCTGTTGAGCTCGTCTGCTCCGTGTGAACTACAACGGAAACAAGACGGCGGCGCGTACGACAACTTCAGGAATAAGGAGAACAAAGCCATAAATGATACTGTCCCATCGACCTCAAAGCTGTGACAGTAGAGTCCCATCAAACAGAGGACTATTGTTGGTCCTGGAGTCACAGCAGGAGGCGGAGCTCCTGTTCATGTTAAAGAGGCACAGGCTCCTCCTCCTCTGTCAGAGTCTATGGTCAGGACAGTTAGAAGACACATGAACCCCTCTGCTGCCCCCTGCTGTGCTGGAGGAGTCTGGAGCTCACACCGTCCTCTGCTTCTTCATAAACAACGTTTTAGTTCAACTGGAGTCTGTTCATTGCTGTTCACAT
Source organism: Rhinogobius similis (assembly GCA_019453435.1). Taxonomy (NCBI): domain Eukaryota; kingdom Metazoa; phylum Chordata; class Actinopteri; order Gobiiformes; family Gobiidae; genus Rhinogobius; species Rhinogobius similis. The sequence goes on from CM033621.1 coordinate 44,331,650, forward strand.
GTTTTTTCTCTTTCTCCACTTCCCTCGAGGAGTGGACACTGTTTCAGACACTGTTCCTCGTCTGCCTGGAGGAACTCTCTCTACACTAGATGAACTGGGGCGGCAGTAGCACAGTAGGTAGAGTGAGCGCCTTCTGATCCGAAGGTCGGCGGTTCGAATCCCACTCCAGACATGGAGTAGTTGAGTGGTCTGATCCTCTGACCCGCAGGTTGGTGGTGCGATTTCAGCTCCTTCAAATGAATAATGCCGTTGTGTCCTTGGGCAGGACACTTAACCCACCTGGCCCCCAGTGTCTGCGTACACTGGTGTATGAATGTGTGAGTGGATGGGTGACTGGTTCCTTGATGTAAAGCGCTTTGAGTGCCTTAAAAAAGGTAGAAAAGCGCTATATAAATGTTTTTACCATTTAACTGCACCATTTAAGTGCAGTTACCATTTAACTGCAACATTTTTACCATTTAACTGTTCCTCATGTGCCCGGAGGAACTCTCTCAACACCTGTCTTTATCAATCTTTTTTTGAGCCTTTTTGAGAAATAATGTGACTAAAAGAGGCTGGTTCTTTAAATTTGCCAATGGTGATAGTTTTGTTTTCTGATTTTTGAACAGAAGTGTGTTTAGGACGTTCCAAAATGGTAAAATTATTCAATTAAATCCATGTGTGAATCCCTCAAATTGGACATTTTTTCAAGGTAAACCTGCAATACCTAGTGTTCCTCAGCCACACAGGCTTTGCTCTAGATGAACTGTTCCTCCTGTGCCTGGAGGAACTTTCTCTACACTAGATGAATTGTTCCTCGTGTGCCTGGAGGAACTCTCCTCCCTCCTTCCTCCTGAGTGGTTCTGTCCATCTGTGGGAGTAGGATCTCTCCTTTTTGTTTTTAGGCCCGAGCCCCTACAGGGCGTAGGGCCTATTGCTTTCGCAATGATGCCGAAGGCATCGTTGCAACTGTCTCGCGCGAAAGTTTGGCAGCCTAGTCGGTTCTATGGTCGGACAGTGAAATAGCCCATGCCGAAGGCATGGGACCTGCATATTTACTCCTGCTATGCGAAAGAACCCTTTCAACTGTCTTTCGCTGCGCGCGAAAGTTCGGCCCCCTCCAACGCCCCAAACATTGACAGTGAACTGTCCCACACCCCTGGCATCAAGCCCCACTCACTAACCATACTTGTTCCTGCTAAAATACATGGAAACCAATGGGGAGCCCATGCGCGGGCCCGACTCGGAGGTGAATGACGAGCACGTAAGCGCTCGTAATCCAAATTTGACCCCATGGCGACCTGGGGAATGGTCGGAGCTTTCAAAAAAACGTATAATATGTCGTTCTCAGTAAAACGGATATATTGTTTTTGCTAAAAATATTATTAATTTTTTTCTTTCTTATTTTTTCTTCTGCTCTTTGAGCTCTAATTTGACCCCCTGAACATGCTCAAAAACTCACCAAATTTTGCCCAAAATTCAGAATCGGGGAAAAATTTAGTTTTTTATAGGTGTCATGTTTGGGGAAAAAATAATGGCGCGACAGCGCCACCTACAAAAGTCAAAATACATTGCGCCTATGGGAGGCGTCCCGCCGTCAACTTTGTCGTACAGCCACGAAATTCGGAACACGCATTCCTCTCCTGAGGACAAAAAATATATATTATTATGGCCACGCCCCCTGACTCACCGTATGGCCGCCATATTGGATTTAAACTTCCGAAACGCTGAGTCAGCGTTTTCGCTCACGTCGAACTTGAACAAACTCCTCCTAGGGCGCTTCGCCCAACGCGCTCAAAATCGCTGCACATGCTCTAGACAAGTGGGGCATCTAAAGTTATCCAAATTGTTAAAATAACTTTTACGGTTTCTGTGCGGCGCAGCCGCTAAGTTCACCGACGATTTTTCCGAGTTTCAAAATTTTAAAAATGCTCCCGTTTTGTAAAAACGAGTCCGATTATGCCCAAATTTTAATAGGTTGTAGAACTTTCTTGCCTGGACCTACTTTAGGTGGAACTTTTTCATTTGGCCCGATAGCGCCCCCTACAGAGTGAAAAAACTTTTTGTATGGGGAGCAAAAAATTTTGTTTTTTTGAATTTTTTTCAATTTTGCACAAAATTCCATTTTGGCCTACCGATCACAAAAGCCAATCAGACCCATGTCGTATTTTGTACGGCGAAGCCGTACCAATGACCAAAACATCCCATGTTATTCCTATGGGAAAATCGAAAATTGTCTCAAATTTGGATATTTTTTGACTACGCATTTTAACGAACTCCTCCTCGGGCGCAAGCCCGATCAACCTGAAATTTGGTGGACATCTTCCTGAGGAGTGGGGCACCAAAAGTTATCCAAATTATCAGGATAGGTATTACGGTCTCCGTGCGGCGAAGCCGCACATTTCGCAAACATTTTAGAAAAGACAGAAAAACCCCATGTTATTCCTATGGGAAAATCGCAAAATCTCTCAAATTTAACTTTGTACTTTTACGAACTCGTCCTCGGGCGTAAGCCCGATCTATCCGAAACTTGGTGACAATCATCCTGAGGAGTGGAGCACCAAAAGTTATCCAAATTATTAAGATAGGTATTAGGGTCTCTGCGCGGCAAAGCCGCGAATTTTGCCAACTTTTTAAAAAAGACAGAAAAACCCCATGTTATTCCTATGGGGAAATCTCAAAGTCGCTCAAATTAAACTTTGTACTTTAACGCACTCCTCCTCGGGCGTGAGCCCGACCAAGGTGAAATTTGGTGAACATCATCTTGAGGAGTGTGACACCAAAAGTTATCCATATTTTTGGGACAGGTGTTATGGTCTCTGTGCGGCGAAGCCGCAAAGTCGACTGAGATTTTTGCTCATTCATAATAACGATGAAGCTGACGTTCTATGTCATTCATGCTAAAGCCCCTAAAATAGAAACACTGAGGGCGCGTCAGCGCCATCCTTACTAAGCGCTAGGCTAGCGGAGTACGAGCGCGGCCCGCGAGGGCCGTTCGATGCCGCTTGCAGCTTTAATTTGTTTTTGTAGTTGTTCCTTGAGAGCAGGAGGGTCACAGACAGGGGGCGCTCTGGGACAGTTATCCTAAATTCTCATGAACATGACGGGTGACGGGTCAGACCAAGAGCGGTTCAGAAGCCCTTAATGATGAGTAATCCAACGAGGATTTTTAGTGACCCCTACTGGCAGAGCTTGAAATAAAAATAAAAACCTTGGCAAGATATTCATTTTTATCATTTCAGTTCTAGAGCTGAAGTCTAAAGGAAGTGTAGACCATCTTCGATATCTTTCCGTACCTTTTCTTGTACTTGACTTTTTTTTTTTTATTAATGTCTCGTAAATCTAATGTTATTTCCACCCCTAAGTATTTAATTGATTGCTTTTTCCAGTTAAATTTAAAGCTATTTTTAATACATTGGGAGGGAATGTAATTGAACTTTAGAATCTGAGTTTTTGAAATATTAATCTTGTAACCAGACAAATATTGAAATGTTTTAATAGCTTCATCAAATTTGGAAGAGATGTATCTGGTTGCTCGAGGATCTCAGGATTTTGTCTCACTGCCTGAAAAAAATAGCAAACAGGGCTGGAGAAAGCCCACATCCCTGCCTCATTGATCTTTCTAAATGGATATTTCCAGTCAGATTTCCATTTATTTAGATTCTGGCTGTTGGTTGGGAGTGTTACGGGAGAATTGCAGTTGTGGATTTCTAAAACAAGTTAAACAATAAAAATGCAGAGTGAATGAGTCTGATCAATGAGTTGATTTATTCACTGGTGCCAAAGTGAACAGTCGCCTTTCCCTGACACAGTGACCTCTGCTGGTCGACGGAGGTACATGACAATCAGAACACATGCTTTTTACACAAGACATAGTGACATCATGAGGAGAAAACATGAAACATCATCGTGAAACAAGTGCAAGGACATATGTGACATCAATATTTATGAAAAACAACAGCTATCAGTGGTGTTTCCAGTTAAAGCCAGACTTCAGCGTGAAAGGACGTCATAAAAGGATTAGATGCCCTTTATCTATCTTTGTGACTGGGAGCTAACAAAACAGGTGCTAAAGAGATGTTAAAGTTGAAGTTAACCTTAGCAAGTCAGAATGAGAATACAGAACTTATAACTGCGATTACAGAGTACAGCGCTTTAATGATTTCTACCGATTTTGTATTGAAACCCATTTTTTCCAAAGCTAAGTATCAAAAATCCCAACTGACACTGTCGAATGCCTTTTCAGCGTCTGTGCTCAACAAGACTGTATTCTTTTTCCTCTTTGGGCTCGCTCTGTTAAATGTAAAGTTCTCCTGATGTTTTCGTGTGTCTGACGTCTCTGTATGAACCCCGTCTGGTCCTCATCAATTAAATCAGATAAGAATGTGTTTAATCTGTTAGATATTATAGATGTATGTATTTTATAGTCTATATTCAATACTGAAATAATATAGTTGGCACAAGATTGTTTACATTTGCCTGGTTTTAGAATAACTGATATTATTGCCTCTGACCATGAGGCCGGCAATTTATATTTTTTTTAGAGTAGAATTATGTAGCATTGTTTAAAATACTTTATACCATTCGGCCGGGAAACTGTCAGTACTCTGTGATTTATTTCCTTTCAAGGAGCCAATGGCTTTTAGTATTTCCTCTTTTGTGATCCCGGCCGTTAATGTATTATTTTGATTCAGGCCTATTGACGGTAGATCCATTTGTTGAAGGAAGTTTCTCTTTTCTTCTTCACTCGCTGAGGGGGGCCGAGTGTACAGTTCTCTATAAAAGTTTGTGAATATTCTTTCAATATCTTCAGGCTTATGAGTTAATTCATCACTACCTGGGTCTTTGATGCATAAATTGTGTTTAATGCTTGCTGTTTCTTTATTCTTTTAGCTAACAATTTTGTTGATCTAGGACCCATTTCGTAATAACTCTGCTTAAAATAAATGTTTTTTTTTTTTCATTTCTTCTTCTAGTATATGATTAATTTGTTTTTTTTGTATCTGGGATTTGTTGACAGATTTCTGTTGTTTTCTTTTCTACAAATTGTAGTTCAAGTTCTTTGAGCTTTTCCAATTCTTCATACTTTTCCATTTTGCTTTTCTTCAGCCATGCAGTTTTGGCTATTAGCTTTCCCCGAACCACCGCTTTGAAAGCATCCCATAACACTGTTGGGTCTACCTCTCCGTTATCATTTTCTTCTATATATTGTTTTATTTCACCTTTTATACTTTCCACTATTGCTTCATTATTCAGAATTCTCCACAACGTCTGTTTCTTCCCATCAGAAATATTAATTTTCATATATAGAGCATTATGGTCAGATGAATCTGCACCTCCAATTCTACATTCTTCTACTCTAAATCCCTCTGATTTATGAATAAAGAAATAATCTATGCGTGAATGCACTTTGTGAGTAGTGTGTATAGTCTTCCTTAAAAGGGTTCATGGTTCTCGATATGTCGATCAGTCCTAATTCTTCTAGGGATTGTCTGACAAATCTAGCTACATTCTTTTTATTTTTATAAGTACTGGTTGTGTCTAATATTTGATTCAAGAGCACTTTGTAGTCCCCCCCACAGACCCTCAGCCTCCAGCAATTACATTCAACAAAGATTTTAAAAATTGTTTGTCGCTTTCAGGTGGGGCGTACACATTGACCTCTGTTATCAATGTATTCTCCAACCTTCCTTTCACTATAATGTATTGTCTATCTTTTCCCTTTACCACTTTATCTATATCAAATTTTGTTGTATTAGATATGAAAATTGCCACTCCTCTTTTGCGACTTTGTTTATATGAACTATAGTATGTATTTCTGAATCCTAGTTATTTTGTCTCTTGTAATAAGGCAAATTGTACTTTTTCCTGTTTCAAAACTTTTCCCCTCTTCTTTGGTGTTAGATCATTCACATTCAATGAGACAAAATTTAGATTATGCATGTAATTAAATGTAAGTAAACATTCATGCATTCAGGCAATGACAAACAAGCAGAAGAACTAAAACCAACTAAATAACCTGAACAACACACTAGTGACTTCCACAGGGAGGTAAACTCAAAACCTCCACTCGTGTCCCTGTTGGTGGGTGAGCAGGGGTCCCACACTAGATGGGGGCCTGCATCTAGACACACATCTCGTAGATGGAATCATGGTCTTATATAGGCCATTTTTTTTTACTTCTCTCTTTTTTTGAATTACAAATGAAAATGTAAATGTAACGAAGTAAAAGCACTATACTTCCATTCCTTTGAAATGGGCTCTCCAAACAGAGGCCCGTTACCTCATATCTCAGGTTAAAGACGTATCACGGTCTTTGGTATTCTTGAAGCTTCTCCCGTGCACACTGTGTTGAGTCTTTGCTGGGTCCTCCGCCGCCTTCCCGCCGCCTTCCCGCCGCAGTATGGGTCCGGAGACGGTCGGCTCCGCTGTTGTCCTCGCCGCTTGGTAGGTTTACGGCAAACCCTCGTGCTGTTACAGCTTTTGATGCCGTCTTTCCAATGAATCCTTATCCTCGTGAATGGGGTTTGGAACCAGATACCCCGCTCCTTCAACACTTTTTTAATGTCTAAATACGAGCGCAGTTTCTGCACGATTTGTGCGGGATTTCTTTCCTATTTTCTTTTGCCAGGCTTTCCTCAGAATCATCTCTTTCATTTCAAACTGCAAGAAGTTGACCACTCTGTGCCTAGGGCGCTCACCTGATTTCAGCTTGAATGGAGGGGTCCTGTGCGTTCGCTGTATTTGATGCTCCACCTCCTCAGGTATTTACAGTTCTTTTTTAAATAGCTGGTTCAAATACGTAGCGGCCGAACCCCCTTCAATATCTTCTGGTAAACCGAAGATCCTAATGTTGTTCCTCCTAGCCCTGGCCTCAAGATCCGTATTCTTGTCTTGCAAATACTGGATCTGTTTTTCCGTTGTTACCAGCTCATCGTTAGCCTTGGCACTCCACTCCTCCGCTATGCCAGACTGTGCCTCGGCCAGGGCTGATTTTTAATCCTCCAGTGCTTTGTTGTTTTCTTGGAATTTTCGATCCATGTCTTGTCTAAGAGAGAATATTTCCTGCTTCAGCTCGTCTTTAACTAAGCTTTTGGTCTAGATCGTGAATTTGACAACATATCTTCGCCAGCCCTTGTAACGTTAGTTTTGACTGACTTTGCTCCTGGCATTGGTCGTAGCTTTGCTCCACTTCTCTAGCTTCGTTAGCCACATCTTCGGCAACCTCGTGGTCACTTTCTTCCTGTTCGGCAACCCCGAGCGTTTCTTTCTTTGTACTTCGGCCTCTACGCTTACCACCTCCACATCTCGTGACTGTGATTCGTTTTATTTCGAGTTATGAAAGATTTGTGGAGTACTAGTTGACCCCCAACTACACGTCTTACTCCTGCGCCATCTTGCAGCAACACATTATTTTTTACTTCATTCCAAGTGATCAGTGGATTAAGATCATTTTATTTACACGAGTGACAAATATATTTTCTTATTTTAAGATAAATTATGGTCTGATCATCAGAAATACATTGAAATCAGTTAAATATTCTGCTTCACATCAGCAATTAAATCTCATCGAGTCAAAACTAATTAAATCCTGATAAAAATGATCAATTCAAGTCATTTTAAGCTTGGATGGATTTATATTTTAGATAATTTGGATTGAAGTAAGAAATACTGTATTGAAACAAGCCAGAAATTGTTTTAAACAAGTTTGAAATAATGTAGTTCCATTGTGGCCGATCGAGGTAAAAGAATTAAAAACAACGCCACCTAGTTTATTTAAAAGAGCCTAGGAACGCTTGATTTAAATAAATAAAAGATAAAAAGGTTCTAAAAGAAGGCAAGCAAAATAATCAATAAGACCATAAAACCAAATGGCAGTTAAAAATATAATTTATTACCAAATAAAACAAAGAAAAATAAAAACAATAATAAAATGTTAAGAGTCCTTTAAAAATGGAGGGTTGCGGAGGGTGGAGTGCCAGATGAGGTCCCAGACCTGTAGGACAGTGAGATACGGGGCATTGTTCTTCTTCTATGCCTATTCAGCTCCTAAGGCCGATTTGGAGCAACCTGCCAGGTCCAAACAGCAGCTCTGAGCCTCAGGTCAAAGGTCAGAGCCTCAGGTCAAAGGTCTGAGCCTCACGTCAAAGGTCTGAGCCTCAGGTCAAAGATCTGAGCCTCAGGTCAAAGGTCTGAGCCTCAGGTCAAAGATCTGAGCCTCAGGTCAAAGGTCTGAGCCTCAGGTCAAAGGTCTGAGCCTCAGGTCAAAGGTCTGAGCCTCAGGTCAAAGGTCAGAGGGGGAGGCAGGTCCTTGTTCTGATCCTGCAGCTCAAGCACAAACTCTCCACAAACACATGTGGATGTAGATGTGACGCTCCATCAAATAAGGTTTATTGGAACACGGTGTAAATGTGTGTTTTATTGGAACACGCGCCGTACAAACTGTTCCTCAACCAGTGCCAAGAAAAGCCTGTTTGATCTCAGCTGTTTTCATTGTAAAAGTCAGTGACGCTGCTGTATTAAAAGTCTAATACGTCCAGTGCCTAAATAAACATGAAGCTAACCTCGTGAGGTGTGTTTGGAGCGTCTCACCTGGATCTTGGTTTGGTTTGATCTCTCAAACATTATCTGGGGCTTAGGCGGTCGTATCGTTTGGAACATTTCTCATCCTTTCACAAACTGCTCGGTCTCTTTCTCCCTGATTTTTATACCGCAGGTTTGTTCTCACCTGGAAAAGGACTTTCAATATAGAAACTCAAACAGCAAAAAACATACACATCTACATGTGTACATTTATTGACTCTTCCAGTCTTGAAGACACAGATAAAGTGTGAGCTCCAAACACTGTACGGTAGGACAACATGTCGAGTAAATACGCTCATAGCTTTTGACATCCACTCTTTTGCAAAAGTCTGTTTTGAATGAAGTGAGTCAAAGTGATTGAAAAATAAATAAATAAGTGATTCACTGTGAAGAGGCTAAAGAGCCGGTTTATACACTGGTATTTACAAATGCAGTGGACGCGTCCTTACAATCCAGCATCAGAAACAAGGCGTGTCACAGTTGTTATGTTCTCACCAAATGACATTTTAAATGGAAACGCAGCACCATCTAATAAAACGAGTAGCTCTCTGTTCAGATAAATTTACTAGAGCAACTCGATCGACCCAAAATGCAGGAGCTGTTCTGCTAAATCTGCCTTTTCTTTTGTTTCAAGGAGTCACAAGAATAACAGACAATCACGTGCTGTATTGAAAACATTTACACGTTTGACCAAACAACTGCTTCTGCAAAGGGCCCCGCAGTGTGAGTGAGTGGGTCTGAGAGGAGCGTGTTTGTGCAGGACGCTGAAGCAGTTTTACAAGCGACTGATCTGAGGCGGCATTATTTGTTTGTAATTAAATATAATCTGCAAATGCTACATGTGCGATGGCCAAGTTTAGATCAAGTTTTTCTGGATTATCTGCATCTCTCTCTTCTGAAAAGACTAAAATAGAAAGTTGTTCTTCCGCTTGTTTCCATTGGCCGCCGGGCTTCGTGTGAGTGGAGTTTCAGTGAACTGAACTGTGCTGGAGCGCGGCCAAAAGCAGATTTATAATTCAAACGTGTCTGAATGACTTCTGCCGCAGTCGGCGCACACTTTGTGATTCAGACGTGAGTCCAGTGTAACGGCTCCACACGAGACTGAAGCGACTGAGAGCGACCAGCAGCACCGAAACTCTGAGGCAAACGAGCTCCAGACAAACCCAGACAATATGTCTGGTACATGCCACAAGGAGAGAACCACACCCAAGGCACAGGCACCAAACGAGGCACAGGCACCAAACGAGGCACAGGCACCAAACGAGGCACAGGCACCAAACGAGGCACAGGCACCAAACGAGGCACAGGCGCCAAACGAGGCACAGGCGCCAAACAAGGTTTATTTTCCAGGGGAAAAAGTCTGAATGAAAACTGATATTTACTAAAAGAGGTGCACCTGCACAGAGGGAGGAGCAACACCTGCACAAATTAAATTGCATAAGAACATAACTTCCAAACAGGAAGTGCTCCAGTGCTGATCAAAAGGGGGAGGAAAAAAAACATGAGAAAGAACCAATGAGTTAAACTTCACAGTTACAACATCAGGCTTGGCTCCGCCCCTTCACTCAGCTGCTTTCAACCAGTGCAGGTGACACACACTCCACTCCAGGGATTGAAGGGACGACCTGCTCTAGCCACACTTCTTAATATCACTATTATTATTAATAACAATCATGATATTAATAATAATACATTTCCAAACTCTATTCCTTCTTTCACTCTGGGGATTTCCCTTTCTACTGTAGACCACATTTTATTTATATATGTATTTTTTTATTATTATTAATAAGTTTAAAATTTAGATCCAATATGTTTTAGTACAATTTTGTATTTTTATGGAATATAGTCTCTTAATTGCTATTGATTCATTTATTCTAAATCATTATTAAATAGTATTTTTCTGTATTATATATATTTTTGAATTGAGTGGCCTTTTTTGATTTCGTGAGCACATTTTGCTGCGATGTCTTCTTCCCTGCTGGAGAAGCTGTGCTTGCAGAAACTGTCCCGGGCGCCGTACCTCTCGCTCTGCACAGCCCCGCGGTGCCAGGTCACCTACGTCTGGATTAATCCAACTGGAACCGCCCCCAAAGGCAAGACCCGGACTCTGGACTCTGAGCCTCTGAGTGTCCAAGGTAAGTCCACTCAAAAAGTGCTTGAGGAGAAGGAGTTTATCAGATGCAGAGTTCAATGTTCCCCAAAAGAGGAGTCCTGGTTACAGTATTTATATTTGGGTCTATAAATGGTCTTCAGTTCACACGGGGAACGCTGCAAAGAAGACAACCACAGGATGAAACTAATGATAACAACGTCTCAAGGTCTTTATAACAATTTAGCACAAAACAAAAAGCTTCATTCAGTAATTTTCCACTTTATGTCATTAAGAGCTCTTAACGAAAGCATAAAAGTCCGTGTGACTTTTGTTGGACTTGGATGGACCAATGAGGCGTTTGTGGATCATGACGAGCTGGACATAATGACAAGTGAATTAAACATCTCTCTTTAAGGAGGACTCTAGCTCTAGCCTCTAGATCTTCTCTTTGCTGCTGCCAAAAGTCCAGGGAGTCTGTCTATATACAGCTGTGTCGTTTGAAGAACAGTGAAGTTAAGGCATATAAAGTGGAAATGTCACAAGGCTGGGCTTTATTTAACATTTGGATGGGCTAAAGGTGCCCAAAGTAAAAGAAATAAATTATTGTAAAAATAAAAGTGCAGTTTAGAGCAAAAAATGTGTGACATAAACCAAAGAATAACATCTGCTAGAAAACAGCACAAAAAAGATAAAATACAATACTCAGTATTTCCGTCAGCTGATAACAACGAACAAGAAAAGTACCAAAGAGCAGGGTTTTCACAGATGAGATTATGGCGCTCAAAGATGAAGTCCCACCCCTTTTGTGTGACGGTCCTGTTGCTGTGGAGCCTGTGCCACACTGTTCAGAGGAGGATGAAACCCTCATCTGTTCTTCTGATGTCCTTCCATGCAGACTCTTCTTAAAAGTGTTTAATGTAATTGGCCCCTGGGGGACCACCCTGGTGTTGTATTTCCTATTTCCTAACGCACAATTTTGCATTGTGCGTTGTGCCCCCCTCCTTGCAAAAGCAAATGGCTGACATCCGACCCCAAGAACAGAGAACAGACTGCCTCCCCCGCCCAACCCGTGCCGAAGCCTAGAGTGGAGATGGTGCGTGCGCCGTGTGCTCCGGTAAACAGCGATACACAAACACTGAATAAACATTTTCTCGTCCTGACGGTGCGTCGTGCTGAGTCCTACGTCCTGGATCTGACCTGGAGTTTGACGTGCTCCAGGGCCTCAACCACGGACGTGCCGTTTGGTAAATAACAAGCTAACTCTTCTATCTGTCGTATCCATCGTGTAATTACTGTGTAGCATTAGCATTAGCTATTTTCATTCGTTTTAGGTGTATTAGCCGAGGTGTAGGACTGTGGCCACAGAAACGGAGAACATTTGCTGTCGAGAAATTCCGAAGGCAAATGTGTGTATTGTGTCATGAATTAGAGTTGCAAACTGGGGGAAAACAGATCATAACTCAGATATATGCAGGTATGGCTTATACTTTTCTTACCGTACCTTACAGTATGTGAGCCATTATGTTACACAGTTGGACTATTTGTCTTTGAACTGGTTCAAAAATAAATTAAACACAATATTTTGAAGTGAACAATGAAAATTTAACAGTTCTGTTCATCCGCTTTTCATGTACTTTTTCGTCTCCCGGCAAATGAAATAGTCTAGAGACGTATTTACAACCGAACACAGATTTTCTGAAAGACGACATGGCTAGTAACGAGCCGTTGTGTTAGCAATAGCAACGCAGGAACTAAAGAAGTAGCATTCAAAGCGAAGTGATGCTAAACAGACGTGGTTACGGAAGCGCCAGAGGGGTTTATGGTGCTGAGCCAGCCTGGAGGCGTGGCTTGAGCGCCGCGTCATCCTGGTGAAGCCGTGTCATCTTAGTGAGGAGCCCTCGTCTGCTGCTCAGCCGAGGGGGACGGAAAAGACAGTTATCTAGTGAAAGCATGCGGGAATCAATCCTGCATGCTTTCGCTAGAGAGGCCCAAATAGCACTGTAGGAAGGTTAAAACCTCTGAAAAGTCGATTTTGTAGGATATGGGACCTTTAATGTTGCCTCGTACAGATCTGTTAAAGCTGTAGCGTCTTGTTTCCTTTCTCTCTGCGCTCATTGGACTCTTTTAAAAAGCTTTTTTTTGTGCCATTTTAGTCCTTTATGCACTTTTATCACAACCGGTTGTATGTTGTTATTTTGTACTTGTACAAAATGTATATTGTGTTTTTATTGTTGCTTGTGATGCACTTCGTGTCTTCAGTCTGAAAAGCGCAGTACAAATAGTTTACTTACTCATGTGGCCCTTTTGTGGCTTGTTCTCAGAAGGACATAACCTTCCTAAACTGCAGCCAAATGGAACCCAAATGAGTCATAACTGAACCGTGGCACACCCAGAGCGTGCCTGAACTGTGCCAAATACAAATCCCACATGGCTCTGGCTCTCTGTGGAAGGCCTGTGTGGTAACCCTGTATAGGTTAATTTGGCTACATACATCTCTGACATATCAGAGCCATATGAACCATCTCGCACTCTGAGGACCTCAGGGACCGGCCTCCTGCTGGTGCCAGAGTCAGGACTAAACATGGGGAATCAGCATTTCAGTTTTTTGCAGCTAAAATCTGGAACAGTCTCCCTGAAGATGTGAGACAGGCCTCACTCTGACAATGTTTAAATTCAAGCTAAAATCAGTTTTGTTTAGATGTGCATACGACTGAAAGATCTTTCTGCACTCTTCTCTTTTAAAGCACCTTATGTTAAAATGATTCTGTATGCATTTGTGTTTTGTGATTTTAATGCAACTTGTCCTGTTATGTAAAGCACTTTGAATTGCCTTGCACGACGCTGCCAATGTATGTCATTGTGTAAGAAAAGAAAACTGCAGAACAAAATAAATAAAAAGCAGTGGGCATGTATCGTGGGGAGTCTGGGCCGGGGTTGCAGCAATGGCCCAATGCCAAATACAACTTTGAGTGGTTTAATGAGAAATGAAATGAGCCCCTGGTATGGTCACCCATGGCAAACAGGTCCTGGGTGACGGGTCAGACTAAGAGCGGTTCAGAGCCCTTTATGATGAGAGACCAATGAGGTTGTGTGCGTCGCCCGGATCGGCGTTACCGGGACTCCACCCTGGAGCCAGGCCTGGGGTGGGTGCTCGACGGCGAGCGCCTGGTGTCCGGGCCTTCCCCCACGGGGCCCAGCCCGAAGGAGTGACGTGTTTTCTTCCCGGTCATGGAACACTGGACCAGCTCTATACTCTCCATCGGGTGCTCGAGGGTTCGTGGGAGTTTGCCCAACCTGTCCACATGTGCTTTGTGGATCTGGAGAAGGCATTCGACCGTGTGCCCCGGGGCGCCTTGTGGGGAGTGCTCCGGGAGTATGGGGTTCAGGGCCCTTTGCTAAGGGCTGTCCAGTCCCTGTATGACCGGAGCAGGAGCTGTGATGCTGCAGTAAGTCAGACCTGTTCCCGGTGCATGTTGGACTGCGCCAGGGCTGCCCTTTTTCACTGGTTCTGTTCATTATTTTGATGGACAGAATTTCTAGGCGCAGTCAGGGCGTGGAGGGCGTCCGGTTTGGGAACCACAGGATCTCATCTCTGCTGTTTGCGGACGATGTCGTCCTGATGGCTTCTTCAAACCAGGACCTACAGCATGCACTGGGACGGTTTGCAGCCGAGTGTGAAGCAGCTGGGATGAGGATCAGTTCCTCCAAATCCGAGGCCATGGTTCTCGACCGGAAAAAGGTGTCTTGCCCTCTCTGGATGGGTGGAGAGTCCTTGCCTCAAGTGGAGGAGTTCAAGTATCTCTCGGTCTTGTTCACGAGTGAGGGAAGGATGGAGCGTGAGATTGACAGACGGATCAGTGCAGTGATGCGGGCGCTGTATCGGACCGTTGTGGTGCAGAGAGAGCTGAGTTGAAAGACAAAGCTCCGGAGGGACTATGTCTCTCTGTGGCCTGGGAACGCCTCGGGATCCCCCCAGAGGAGCTGGAGGAAGTGTCTGGGAGTCCCTGCTTAGACTGCTGCCCCCGCGACCCAGCCCCGGATAAGCGGAAAAAGACGAAGATGAAGGTCTCCTAATTCTGAGCCTCGATACGTTCAGTGCAGAGTAAACATGACACAATTCAGAGGCAGGCTTTCCGCATGATTTAGATCTCATAAGAATATTGATTTGCCATATAATATCATCATAATTATGCATTTTAAAATTAATGTTGTAATTGTAAACATATGTAATTTATCCTTCATAACTTTTTCTTTGTGGCTGTTCTCACACAGGCGCCCAGTGATAAAAAGCGGATTTGCACAAATATCATCCTGTCTGATGATTTTTCTAAACGTTTTGTCGTCAGATGTTCCGCAGTGGTATGGGACGTACGGCAGAGACGGGAACACGTACGAGCTCATGTTGAATCCAGTTCAAATGTTCCGGGACCCGTTCACTTTGGACCCAAACAAACTGGTTCTGTGCGACGCGCGGGAACTGAACGGGACGCCAGCTCGTAAGTGACACATCGACACCTGAAATGTCTGCAAGACTGGAGGCTCTAACCAAGTCTTAATCAAGGACTAAACCAGGTCTTGACAAGGTTTGCACTCGATGATCTTCCTTCCTCCTGAATGGTTCTGGTGGATGTGTCACACCTAGTGTACACTGAGTCCAGTCCGGTCTCTTGCGGATTCTTTCCGGAGACCCGCGCGGCTGCCGGACCCGCGGCCGCAGAGCTCCGAGGTCGGTGTGACAGCAAGCATTGATTTTAAGCACGGGACCCGTGCGGGTCCCGAACCGGAGCCGGACCGGAGTCAGTGTGCATCAGGCGTCAGTCTTGGTCCGTCTGCAGTCTGTCCATCTCTCCTCTTCTTCATGTGGTTCTCGTCTGGGACAGCTCTGGGGTCCTGGTCCGTCTGCAGTCTGTCCGTCCGTGGGAGCAGGATCTCTCCTTCATGTGGTTCTCGTCTGGGACAGCTCTGGGGTCCTGGTCCGTCTGCAGTCTGTCCGTCCGTGGGAGCAGGATCTCTCCTTCATGTGGTTCTCGTCTGGGACAGCTCTGGGGGCGCTTTGGGACAGCTATCCATTTGATCAATTCCCTCGAACATACTTTGTTGCTGCTTTCTACCTGTGGCCCATCCAGGAAACTTGTGGTGATTTTGGGTGCAACAAAAATAAATTGAATGGAATTGAATTGAATGTGTGTGTGTGTGTTTTTTCGATGCAGCTGGGAACAGGAGGCCCGAGTGCAGGGAGGCTATGGAGGCTGTGAAGGACCAAAAGCCGTGGTTCGGGTTTGAGCAGGAGTACTTTCTTCAGACTGTGGATGGACTGCCCTATGGGTGGGCCATCCCCGAGCCACCACCCACAGGTACCAAATAATACATGCTATTTTTATCTGGTGTTGTGTTTTTCCTGATTTACTGGTCATTCTACATCCCTACCCTCACCTGGTCATGAGCTCTGGGTAATGATTGAAAGGACAAGATCGCGGATACAAGCGCCAAAATGAGCTTTCTCCGCCGGGTGGCTGGGAGGAGCTCGGAGTAGAGCCGCTGCTCCTCCACGTCGAGAGGAGCAGCTTAGGTGGCTCGGGGATGAATTTCCCTGATCATTTACATTAATGCCACGATCCATTGTCTATGTGGCTACAGCATAGAACTATAATTAAAACTGGAAGATGAACCCAAAATGGCGCCTGTCCCTCCTGTGGCCTGAGCTCATTGGTGCATGACCCCAAAAAAGTTCTTTACTTCCGCGTTACTCCCTGATACGGAGGCTGCCATCTTTGCATTAGGGGCACCACGTGACGACAATCCCCCATGATGCTTTGAGTGAGCGATCACACAGCTTACAAGTTTTTGTGCTAACGTTAGCTTGTGTGATTGTAATTGTGTTCTTCATGTTAGACCAAACCAAAGAGTCTGAAATGAAATAAATTACAACTTACAGGTGTCTCTGTCTGACCATGTCATGTGCTTCTGTTTGTATCGTATGACGCTCGTTCACGCGGCTCACACATGTTTAACGTGACGTCACTTAATATAATATATCTGTGATTTTAGAAATGGTAGAAAAGAACATTTCCTTCTATTTTGTTTAAATACAGATAATAATTACGTCCTGTCTGTGATTATAATGTGCAATGATAGAAAAAGGCTGGGTCCAAGAGGCTGCAGTATCTCGCACGGCCACTAATCAATCTGGGACAAGGACAGAGGGGGCGTGTCTTATCCAATTAATTTGAGATTGGTTAAGTGACAGTCCAAGATGGCGCTGTGTGGTCAGTCGCTTTGCTGAGTCCCTCTGCTATATTGGAGATTTCCCCTGCTTCGATGACCCGGCCCGGGTAACACATTAACACTGCGGCCCATCGAGGCAACTGTTGTGATTTTGGGCGCCACAAAAATAAATTTAATTGAATTACACTGTGCCGCTGTGCCACAGGTGTGTGCGCTGAGGTGGGGCTGGATAAGGTCGTTGGCAGAGACGTCTGCATGAGTCACTATAACGCCTGTCTGTACGCCGGAGTGAAGATGGCAGGGACGACAGGCGAGGACATGCCAGCTCAGGTAAAACACGGCATTGTGTCTGTCATGTAATGTTAAACAAAAAGTACAACAAAAGAGCATTACGAATATTTATCAAGCATGAATTGGATGCTCACAAACATGCATTTTTACTCAAAGTGAGCGTCACCTCTCCACAGATTCTACCTGTATCTTGTCTTGGTTTGGTCACTTGCTTGTCTCCATGGAAATAGTAACAAAAAAAAAAATCGTGGCTTCATGGAGACATGTGTGTGAACTTTATACAAAAGAAAACATTTAAGTTTAAGACACAGGCCCCATGAAGGAAATGTGTCCTGCACCCACGCATCAGTGTCTGGGTTAAACCTCAGGAGCAACTGCACTGCATTCCTCCAGATTATGAGCCAAAGTGGGTCCGGAGCATCTAACTAGAGGAGCAGCCCACTGTGCATGTGTTTATGGTTGATTAGGGAGAGACCACCCAGATACATGGAGAACATTTATACTCAACCAGAAAAGCCTCGTGACATTAGAGCTACAAAGCTAACTTCCATCTGCAGTCCCTGATTTGCAGCAATAAATTATACAATGGAGTTACATACAGCCAACAATGAATGCCTGCCCCTGTGTGCCTGTCACAGTGGGAGTTCCAGGTGGGCCCCTGTGAAGGCCTGGAGCTGGGGGACCACGCCTGGATGGCCCGCTACATCCTCTTCAGAGTCTGCGAGGACTTCGGGGCCGTTCCCTCGTTCCACCCAAAGCCTGTCAAGGATGTGCCCTGGGCCAACGGAGGCCACATGAACTTCAGCACGGAGAGCATGAGGGCCGAGGGAGGAATCAGGTCAGTCATTCATGCTCTGAGCCACAGCTGCCCTGGGGCAGACTGAAGGAAACATGGCTGTAAATCTGTGCTTACAATTTCTCTGATCAACACTATTGTCTAGTTTAGTTTATTTGACGGGACAATATGAAGCTAAAAAAACAGATGTTCTGCCCCAGATCTGAGCTAAAGAGCAAGTTTCCATCTTCAATCTGTTTCCAGGATAATTTGACAATGACACTATGTTAGTAATTAAAATAATTCCCACATTCTGTCCCATCCACACTTTCACAACAGAATCAAAAGACACAGATATCCTGGTTTATAAAACACATATTTGCATTAATTCATATCAAGATTATATATTGAGTTTGACCTACCTCATTGTCCTAAACATTTTACTTAGTGTGGTCCTGCAGCTGAATGTTGTCCTCCTTCGATGCTTGCCTTGGAGAACATTGCTTTGATGTGATAAGTGGAGGTTTGGCTCTTCGCGTGTTCAGAAGGTGTTTTAGCTAAGGAAATGTAAAAAAAAAAAAAAAAAAAAAATCATTAAACATATACTTGGACAGTTCCCCTGAGATGTATCATCTCATTTTTGAGGAGTCCAAAACAACAGAACGCCAACAAACAATATGCTACATACAATTCAATGTGTATAGACACACTGAAGGTCACTATCTGTGGCCCCTGAGCTGAAGGTCACTATCTGTGGCCCCAGTGCAGAGCTGAAGGTCACCATCTGTGGCCCTTGAGTAGAAGGTCACCATCTGTGGCCCCTGAGCTGAAGGTCACCATCTGTGGCCCTTGAGTAGAAGGTCACTATCTGTGGCCCAATGCAGAGCTGAAGGTCACCATCTGTGGTCCTTGAGTAGAAGGTCACCATCTGTGGCCCCTGAGCTGAAGGTCACTATCTGTGGCCCCTGAGCTGAAGGTCACTATCTGTGGCCCCTGTGCAGAGCTGAAGGTCACCATCTGTGGCCCTTGAGTAGAAGGTCACTATCTGTGGCCCCAGTGCAGAAGGTCACTATCTGTGGCCCTTGTGCAGAAGGTCACTATCTGTGGCCCTTGTGCAGAAGGTCACTATCTGTGGCCCTTGAGTAGAAGGTCACCATCTGTGGCCCCTGAGCTGAAGGTCACTATCTGTGGCCCCTGAGCTGAAGGTCACTATCTGTGGCCCTTATGCAGAACTGAAGGTCACTATCTGTAGCCCCAGTGCAGAAGGTCACTATCTGTGGCCCTTGTGCAGAAGGTCACTATCTGTGGCCCTTGTGCGGAAGGTCACTATCTGTGGCCTCTTTGCAGAGCTGAAGGTCACTATCTGTGGCCCTTATGCAGAACTGAAGGTCATTATCTGTGGCCCTTGAGTAGAAGGTCACTATCTGTGGCCCTTGTGCAGAAGGTCACTATCTGTGGCCCTTGTGCGGAAGGTCACTATCTGTGGCCTCTTTGCAGAGCTGAAGGTCACTATCTGTGGCCCTTATGCAGAACTGAAGGTCATTATCTGTGGCCCTTGAGTAGAAGGTCACCATCTGTGGCCCCTGAGCTGAAGGTCACTATCTGTGGCCCCTGAGCTGAAGGTCACTATCTGTGGCCCCTGAGCTGAAGGTCACTATCTGTGGCCCCTGAGCTGAAGGTCACTATCTGTGGCCCCTGAGCTGAAGGTCACTATCTGTGGCCCCTGAGCTGAAGGTCACTATCTGTGGCCCCTGAGCTGAAGGTCACTATTTGTGGCCCCTGAGCTGAAGGTCACTATTTGTGGCCCTTGTGCAAAGCTGAAGGTGCTGAGCCCACGTCACATTTGTTGCCGTTTGTCCCTCGAATTTGAACTGACCGGGGGAAGAACATGTCTCTCGTTTTGTGCAGATGTGTAATTGTTGTGGTTTTGCTGCACTTTGGCCCAGGTCACCTTTGAAAAAGAGGTTCCTATCTCAATGGGTTTTTACCTGGTTAAATAAAGGTTACTAACAAAAATAAAACGAAATAATTATAATAATAATTGATCCACTCCTTTATGACATTTTTAGTAACTGCTGTTTGTGCAAATGAAGTTTAATGTTTTGGTATGCCACACTGCCCCCTGGTGGAGGCTTGGGTGACTATGATAGATGTGAACTCAAAAAAGTTAAGTCACCCAGGAGAGTTATTCAGGATTTTACATTCACCGTTAGGAATGCTGCTTGTCTTTGTTTTTGTGAGACGTGGCAGTGGTGAAGCTTGCACGCATCGAATGTTGAGGTTTTTTTAATATATGAAATAATTGTAAAGGTCAAATGAGCTAATGTGGATTGTATTTAGGTTTTATTTTGGTAACTTCCTGTGTGAGCGGAAATAGTACTGAAACAAAAAAAGCTTGACAGACAAAGAAAAGTAAAGCAATCTACGGCTGACAGTGAAGAGTAGAACAAACAAAGTGAAAAGTCATCTTGAAGCTCTAGCTCCAGTCGACAAAGGAACAGTGTTTAGAACACAAGCAAATGTGGCCCCAGTGCAGAGCTGAAGGTCACCATCTGTGGCCCTTGAGTAGAAGGTCACTATCTGTGGCCCCAGTGCAGAGCTGAAGGTCACCATCTGTGGCCCTTGAGTAGAAGGTCACCATCTGTGGCCCCTGAGCTGAAGGTCACTATCTGTGGCCCCTGTGCAGAGCTGAAGGTCACCATCTGTGGCCCTTGAGTAGAAGGTCACTATCTGTGGCCCCAGTGCAGAAGGTCACTATCTGTGGCCCTTGTGCAGAAGGTCACTATCTGTGGCCCTTGTGCAGAAGGTCACTATCTGTGGCCCTTGAGTAGAAGGTCACCATCTGTGGCCCCTGAGCTGAAGGTCACTATCTGTGGCCCCTGAGCTGAAGGTCACTATCTGTGGCCCTTATGCAGAACTGAAGGTCACTATCTGTGGCCCTTGAGTAGAAGGTCACCATCTGTGGCCCCTGTGCAGAAGGTCACTATCTGTGGCCCTTGTGCAGAAGGTCACTATCTGTGGCCTCTTTGCAGAGCTGAAGGTCACTATCTGTGGCCCTTATGCAGAACTGAAGGTCATTATCTGTGGCCCTTGAGTAGAAGGTCACCATCTGTGGCCCCTGAGCTGAAGGTCACTATCTGTGGCCCCTGAGCTGAAGGTCACTATCTGTGGCCCCTGAGCTGAAGGTCACTATCTGTGGCCCCTGTGCAGAGCTGAAGGTCACTATCTGTGGCCCCTGAGCTGAAGGTCACTATCTGTGGCCCCTGAGCTGAAGGTCACTATTTGTGGCCCCTGAGCTGAAGGTCACTATTTGTGGCCCTTGTGCAAAGCTGAAGGTGCTGAGCCCACGTCACATTTGTTGCCGTTTGTCCCTCGAATTTGAACTGACCGGGGGATGAACATGTCTCTCGTTTTGTGCAGATGTGTAATTGTTGTGGTTTTGCTGCACTTTGGCCCAGGTCACCTTTGAAAAAGAGGTTCCTATCTCAATGGGTTTTTACCTGGTTAAATAAAGGTTACTAACAAAAATAAAACGAAATAATTATAATAATAATAGATCCACTCCTTTATGACATTTTTAGAAACTGCTGTTTGTGCATATGAATTTTAATGTTTTGGTATGCCACACTGCCCTCTGGTGGAGGCTCGGGTGACTATGATAGATGTGAACTCAAAAAAGTTAAGTCACCCAGGAGAGTTATTCAGGATTTTACATTCACCGTTAGGAATGCTGCTTGTCTTTGTTTTTGTGAGACGTGGCAGTGGTGAAGCTTGCACGCATCGAATGTTGAGGTTTTTTTAATATATGAAATAATTGTAAAGGTCAAATGAGCTAATGTGGATTGTATTTAGGTTTTATTTTTATTTTGGTAACTTCCTGTGTGAGTGGAAATAGTACTGAAACAAAAAAAGCTTGACAGACAAAGAAAAGTAAAGCAATCTACGGCTGACAGTGAAGAGTAGAACAAACAAAGTGAAAAGTCATCTTGAAGCTCTAGCTCCAGTCGACAAAGGAACAGTGTTTAGAACACAAGCAAATGTGGAATTGAGCAATATGAAATAATTTAATTTGTTGCCTCGATGGGCCACAGGTAGAAAGCAGTTCAATTAAACAATGGTCAGAAGAATTTAGCAGTGGATAAATGTCCCAGAGCGCCCCCAGTCTGTGACCTCCTTCTGTCAAGGAAAAACTTCAAAAAAAACCTGTGGGAAAAAGTAGAAACCTCAGCGAGAACCACATGAAGGAGAGATCCTCCTCCCACAGACGGACCAGGACTGAACCAGGACTGACCAGAACCACTAACGAGGAAGGAAGGCAGATCATCTAATGTGGGAGAGTTCCTCTGGACAGCTGGCTCCTCTAGACAGTCCATTCAGCACAGAGAGGTCCCCCAGACAGACAACCAACAGTTCATCTACAGTAGAGTAGAAGTAGTTCCTCCAGGCAGAAGAGGATCAGTTCATCCAGATCAAGGAGAGTTCCTCTAGGCGGATAAGGAGGGGGTCATCACTGGAGCCAGCCACAAGGAAAAACATGTGAACAGCAATGAACAGACTACAGATGAACTAATAATAAATACACTGTTTCCTAGTCTCAGACACACGGACCATCAGGAGTACCACAGGGCTGTGTACTTTCCCCGCTGCTCTTCTCCCTGTGACACCAACTGCTGCACCTCCAGCCAAGTTTGAGACGACACCAGCCTCATCTGGGACAGCGATGAGTCTGTCTACAGGAGGGAGGAGTCTACAGGAGGGAGGAGTCTACAGGAGGGAGACCCCCCCCCCCCCCTTCGCCCTGACAGACTGTCCCATCACCACCGTGGACTCTCTCCTCCTCCTCTGCACCTCCATCACTCAGGACCTCAAGTAGAGCAGACCTTCAGCTCCATCAACAAGAACCAGCAGAGGATGGAGTTCTGCTGAAGCTGAGAAAGACCAGCTTAACATCTGCCACTTTAACAATCATATAATAAAAGTGTATTTTATTGCATTTATTTCATTAGCCAATTCTTAATTTTATGCATGCCTCTTTTATATATTTTGCTAATATCTCATTAATTGTATGGTGCACATTACGTCAAAGCAAGTTTCTAGTTCGTGAATTTTGTTCTCCGACCTTTTCTGAAATGACTTATTTATTCTGCAGACACATCCACGCTGCGATCGAGCGCCTTGCCCAGCGACACACCGAGCACATGGCGGTCTACGGCAGCGAAGAAGAGAACAAGCTGCGTCTGAACAACGAGGGGTCTGATTACTCTGACTTCAGAGTGTTCTCCTGGGCCACCGCCAGCAGGAAGTGCAGCGTGCGGGTCCCTGGGCACGTGAGCCAGGCTGGGAGGGGCTACCTGGAGGACCGCCGCCCCCCTGCATGCGTTGACCCCTATGTGGTCTGCAAGGCCCTGGTCCAGACCTGCATACTGCCCCCTAGTGTGGAGGAGCAGGTGACACCGTGCACCATCTGAGGATCAAAGGCTCAGTATTTTAACTCCATTGCCAGGAGAATGTTGCACATTCACAGCTAATTTTAAATTAATAAATCAATGATTTTATGTCCATGTATCATTGAAATATGTCTGACCTGGAAATATATTCTCATGTGACAATAAACCTGATGCTTTGAGTTTGAACATGTCATTTTTCTCATCATTCTGGTTAAAAGAGAAGTTGCAGAAGTGTCCATTTGTGGCCAACACCTCATAAACCTAATGTGGATTTGTTTATTTTTCCTTCATTCATTTTGTACAGCTTCTTCCCGTGAGGCTCCAGTCCCCCGTGTCAGATGGAGGAAAGAGACTGAGGCAGTAGTTACAGTTTAGTACCATATACTGACAGACAAAAAGAAACAGACAAACATAATATTCAACACGTTCAATAATGAACAGGCAATTCAATATTCAAGAGTAGGATCAATGAGCAATTTATACTCACAGTTCAGATTCACAGTTCAGTTAAATGTCCTTTGAACACACGCGAGAGAAAGTTAGAAATGTTGCTCAAATCAAGGGAGCGAAACGCAACACAGTTCTATGCGGTCCGATTGTCCAACAGAAATGTCCAGGAAAAATGTGACCAGTGAGTGAGTGAGTGAGTTAGTGAGTGGACCGCTCCAATAACGAGTCGTGAGGGCAGAGAAACAGAAAAGGGACGGCTGTGAGAGCCTCCTACCAGGACCTACCAGAGCTGGACCGGTCCAGTGGATACATTGAGTTGAGATTTCAGAGTTCTTGTTTCGCAGTGGATTTGGTTCAAACTCTGGGCTTAAAGCTCAACATCAGAAAAACCTGGCCTGAATAAAAAAAAACAGCAGCTCTGAGCCTCAGGTCAAAGGTCTCTGAGGGGGAGGCAGGTCCAAACAGCAGCTCTGAGTCTCAGGTCAAAGGTCTATGAGGGGGAGGCAGGTCCAAACAGCAGCTCTGAGCCTCAGGTCAAAGGTCTATGAGGGGGAGGCAGGTCCAAACAGCAGCTCTGAGCCTCAGGTCAAAGGTCTAGGTGGAGGCAGGTCCGAACAGCAGCTCTGAGCCTCAGGTCAAAGGTCAGAGGGGGAGGCAGGTCCAAACAGCAGCTCTGAGCCTCAGGTCAAAGGTCAGAGGGGGAGGCAGGTCCAAACAGCAGCTCTGAGCCTCAGGTCAAAGGTCAGAGGGGGAGGCAGGTCCAAACAGCAGCTCTGAGCCTCAGGTCAAAGGTCTGAGCCTCAGGTCAAAGGTCTGAGGGGGAGGCAGGTCCAAACAGCAGCTCTGAGCCTCAGGTCAAAGGTCTGAGGGGGAGGCAGGTCCAAACAGCAGCTCTGAGCCTCAGGTCAAAGGTCTGAGGGGGAGGCAGGTCCAAACAGCAGCTCTGAGCCTCAGGTCAAAGGTCTGAGGGGGAGGCAGGTCCATGTTCTGATCCTGCAGCTCAAGCACAAACTCTCCACAAACTCAAGTTCAATGATGTAGAATTGTGAAGCTCCATCAAATAAGGTCCTAAGTTCAAATGTAACTCGACCTGTTCAGATGTTTTGATTGAAACAGCTTTTGACTTCATTAAATATGAGCTGCTAGTGCTTCTAATTTAACAAATGACCATTTTCAGTTCTTTACAACAAAAACATGGTTTGAACTCTGTTGTGCAGAATCATTTGGAGCAGTGCATTTGAAGTTTTTTTTTTTAATCCATGTTCAGTAACATTTGAATTGTTCTCTAAAAGTTGATGACTTGAAAATGATGTCATTTATATTGACTTTTTGGCAAAATCAGAGAAAATCACTTGCGTAATAATTTGGAACACGGTGTAAATGGGTGTTTCATTGGAACATGTTCTGTTCCTCAACCAGTGCCAAGAAAAGCCTGTTTGATCTCAGCTGTTTTCATTGTAAAAGTCTAATACGTCCAGTGCCTAAATAAACATGAAGCTAACCTCGTGAGGTGTGTTTGGAGCGTCTCACCTGGATCTTGGTTTGGTTTGATCTCTCAAACATTATCTGGGGCTTAGGCGGTCGTATCGTTTGGAACATTTCTCATCCTTTCACAAACTGCTCGGTCTCTTTCTCCCTGATTTTTATACTGCAGGTTTGTTCTCACCTGGAAAAGGACTTTCAATATAGAAACTCAAACAGCAAAATACATCTACATGTTTATTGATTTTGTTTGGATTTATTGATTCTTCCAGTCTTGAAGACACAGATAAAGTGTGAGCTCCAAACACTGTACGGTAGGACAACATGTCGAGTAAATACGCTCATAGCTTTTGACATCCACTCTTTTGCAAATGTCTGTTTTGAATGAAGTAAGTCAAAGTGATTGAAATAAATAAATAAGTGATTCACTGTGAAGAGGCTGAAGCCGGTTTATACACTGGTATTTACAAATGCAGTGGACGCGTCCTTAAAATCCAGCATCAGAAACAAGGCGTATCACAGTTGTTATGTTCTCACCAAATATGACATTTTAAATGGAAATGCAGCACCATCTAATAAAACGTGTAGCTCTCTGTTTAGATAAAATTACTAGAGCAACTCGATCGACCCAAAATGCAGGAGCTGTTCTGCTAAATCTGCCTTTTCTTTTGTTTCAAGGAGTCACAAGAAAAACAGACAATCACACGTGCTGTATTGAAAACATTTACACGTTTGACCAAACAACTGCTTCTGGAAAGGCCTCGTAGTGTGAGTGAGTGGGTCTGAGAGGAGCGTGTTTGTGCAGGACGCTGAAGCAGTTTTACAAGCGACTGATCTGAGGCGGCATTATTTGTTTGTAATTCAAAAGTCCCAAATCCTGCAAAATCGACTTTTCAGAGGTTTTAACCTTCCTACAGTGCTATTTGGGCCTCGTATGTTGTTTCCAAAGTGTTTTTTTGATTGATCCCGCATGCTTTTGCTAGAGAACTGTCCTTTCCGTCCCCCTCGGCTGAGCAGCAGACGGGGGCTCCTCACTAAGATGATGTGGCACTCAAGCCACGCCTCCAGGAAGCGCGCAGCCGCACTGTAAACAAACACCTCTGGCGCTACAGTAACCGCATCTTTTTAGCATCACTTCTGTTTGAATGCTACTTCTTTAGTTCCAGCGCTGCTACTGCTAACACAACGGCTCGTTACTAGCCATGTTGTGTTTCAGAAAATCTGTGTTCGGTTGTAAATACGTCTCTAGACTATTTCATTTGCCGAGAGACGAAACAGTACGTGGAAAGTGGATGAACAGAACTATTAAATCTTCATTGTTCACGTCAAAATATTGTGTTTAATTTATTTTTGAACCAGTTAAACAACAAATAGTCCAACTGTGTAACATAATGGCTTACATACTGTAAGGTACGGTAAGAAGAGTATAAGCCACACCCACATACATCTGAGTTATGATCTGTTTTCCCCCAGTTTTCAGCTCTAATTCATGACACAATACACACATTTGCCTTCGGAATTTCTCGACAGCATACGTTCTCAGTTTCTGTGGTAGTTGTAGTTCTACAACTCAGGCAAGTACACCTAAAAAGAATCAAAATAGCTAATGCTAATGCTACACAGTAATTACACGATAGATATGACAGATAGAAGAGTTAACTTGTTATTTACCAAATGGCAACGTCCGTCGTTGAGGTACTGCGTGCGTCAAACTCCAGGTCAGATCCAGGACGAAGGACTCGGCAGGACGCACCGTCAGGACGGATAAAATGTTTATTCAGTGTTTGTGTATCGCTGTTTACCGGAGCACACGGCGCACGCACCATCTCCGCTCTAGGCTTCATCACGGGTTGGGAGGGGGAGGCGCGTGGGTTGGGCGGGGGAGGCAGCCTGCTCTCTGTTAGAGGGGGGTCCGATCTCAGAGTGAGCCGTTTGCTTTTGCAGGAGGGGGGCCAGTCCAAGAAATGGGTGTTTTTTGGAAACTGTTATGTTATGGATATTACACAACGCAAACATTTATCAACAAAGCCCTTAGAATAGACTGTGTGAAGGGGAGAATAGCAGAATATGGGACCTTTAAATATAATATGCAAATGCATCATGTGTGATGACCAAGTTATCTACATTTAGATTACGTTTTTCTAGATTTTCTCCATCTCTCTCTTCTGAAAAGACTAAAATAGAAAGTTGTTCTTCTGCTTGTTTCCATTGGCCGCCGGGCTTCGTGTGAGTGGAGTTTCAGTAAACTGAACTGTGCTGGAGCACAGCCAAAAGCAGTTTTATACTTCAAACGTGTCTGAATGACTTCTGCCGTGGTCAAGTCTCTGCGGCGCACACTCTGTGATTCAGACGTGAGTCCAGTGTAACGGCTCCACATGAGACTGAAGCCGACTTTAACTCCAGACGACTGAGAGCGACCAGCAGCACCGAAACTCTGAGGCAAACAAGGCTGAGACGAGCTCTAGACAAACACAGACAATATGTCTGGCACATGCCACAAGGAGAGAACCACACCCAAGGCACAGGCACAAACAAGGCACAGGCACCAAACGAGGTTTATATTCCAGGAAAAAAAGTGTGAACGAAAACTGAGTTTACTAAGAGGTGCACCAGCACAGAGGGAGGAGCAACACCTGTACACCTGCACAGAGGGAGGAGCAACACCTGTACACCTGCACAGAGGGAGGAGCGACACCTGGACACCTGCACAGAGGGAGGAGCGACACCTGCACAGAGGGAGGAGCGACACCTGGACAACTGCACAGAGGGAGGAGCGACACCTGTACACCTGCACAGAGGGAGGAGCGACACCTGGACAACTGCACAGAGGGAGGAGCGACACCTGGACAACTGCACAGAGGGAGGAGCGACACCTGGACAACTGCACAGAGGGAGGAGCGACACCTGGACAACTGCACAGAGGGAGGAGCGACACCTGGACAGAGGGAGGAGCGACACCTGGACAACTGCACAGAGGGAGGAGCGACACCTCGACAGAGGGAGGAGCAACACTTGAACAGAGGGAGGAGCAACACCTGGACAGAGGGAGGAGCAACACCTGGACAGAGGGAGGAGCAACACCTGCACAGAGGGAGGAGCAACACCTGGACAGAGGGAGGAGCAACACCTGGACAGAGGGAGGAGCAACACCTGGACAGAGGGAGGAGCAACACCTGCACAGAGGGAGGAGCGACACCTGTACAATTACATAAGAACATAACTTACAGTTATGAAGGAAGTGCTCCAGTGCCGATCAAAAGAGGGAGAAAAAAACATGAGAAAGATCCAATGAGTCAAACTTCAGTTACAACATCAGGCTTGGCTCCTCCCCTTCACTCAGCTGCTTTAAACCAGTGCAGGTGACACACACTCCACTACAGGGATTGAAGGGACGACCTGCTCTTGCCACACTTCTTAATATCACTATTATTATTAATAATCTCATGATATTATGATATTAATAATAATACTTTTCTAAACTCTATTCCTTCTTTCACTCTGGGATTTCCCTTTCTACTGTAGACCACATTTTATTTTAGTTTCATTCATCTTGAAATTATTTCCTTTAAAAACATTTCTATATGTATTTTTTTTAATTATTAATAAGTTTAAATTCTAGATCTAGAATATTTTTTAGTACAATTTTGTATTTTTATGGAATATAGTCTCTTAATTGCTATCGATTCATTTATTGTAAAGTCATAATTAAATAGTATTTTTCTGTATTATATATTTTTTTTTTTATTGGAGTGACCTTTTTTGATTTCGTGAGCACACTTTGCTGAGATGTCTTCTTCCCTGCTGGAGAAGCTGTGCTTGCAGAAACTGTCCCGGGCGCCGTACCTCTCGCTCTGCACAGCGCCGCAGTGCCAGGTCACCTACGTCTGGATTAATCCAACTGGAACCGCTCCCAAAGGCAAGACCCGGACTCTGGACTCTGAGCCTCGATGTGTCCAAGGTAAGTCCACACAAAAAGTGCTCGAGGAGAAGGTGTCAGTTTATCAGATGCAGAGTTCAATGTTCCCCAAAAGAGGAGTCCTGTTACAGTATTTATATTTGGGTCTATAAATGGTCTTCAAATCACACGGGGAACGCTGCAAAGGACGAGACAACCACAGGATGAAACCAATGATAACGTCTCAAGGTCTTTTTAGCAATTTAGCACAAAGCAAAAAGCTTCATTCAGTAATTTTCCACTTTATGACATAAAGAGCTCTTAACGAAGCAGCCATTTTGAAAGCATAAAAGTCCTTGTGACTTTTGTTGGACTTGGATGGACCAATGAGGCGTTTGTGGATCGTGACGAGCTGGACATAATGACAAGTGAATTAAACATCTTTCTTTAAGGAGGACTCTAGCTCTAGCCTCTAGATCGTCTCTTTCCTGCTGCCATAAGTCCAGGGAGTCTGTCTATATACAGCTGTGTGTCGTTTGAAGAACAGTGAAGTTAATGCATATAAAGTGGAAATGTCACAAGGCTGGGCTTTATTTAACATTTGGATGGGCCGAAGGTGCCCAAATAAAAGGAATAAATTACTGTATAAAATAAAATTGCAGTTTAGAGCAAAAAATGTGTGACATAAACCAAAGAATAACATCTGCAAAAAACAGCACAAAAAAGATAAAATACAATACTGAGTATTTTCGTCAGCTGATAACAACGAACAAGAAAAGTACCAAAGAGCAGGGTTTTCACAGATGAGATTATGGCGCTCAAAGATGAAGTCCCACCCCTTTTGTGTGACGTCCTGTTGCTGTGGAGCCTGTGTCACACTCGTGCTGTTCAGAGGAGGATGAAACCCTCCATCTGTTCTTCTGATGTCCTTCCATGCAGACTCTTCTTCAGTGTTTGATGTAATTGGCCCCTGGGGGACCACCCTGGTAAATCTCTTTCAACTGTTGTGTTTCCTATTCACCTTATTCGGCCCCGCCCACTTTTGCCTCTTTTTGTCACAGATCTGCACTCCTGTTGTAAACGCACTTCTGTTTGCCGAGAACTCCGTTAAAGCTAATGGTGAACGAGGGAAAAGTCTCTCGCTAAAATGTTATGTAAAGTAGACTGAGTTGTGTAAAATGTTTAATGAACAACAACACGTCACATGCTCCGATTTCCTGAGGCCTGAAAACAGCTTTTTAGTCAAAGTAGAACTTATTTTCTGTTGAGCTCGTCTGCCCCGTGTAAAATACAATGGAAACAAGATGGCGGCACCCACAACAACTTCCGGAATAAGGTGAACACCACGCCATAATAAAGCCATTACTCAAACAGAAACATTTGGACTCGACAGACCCAATAATTTCAGACCGATCTCTAAGCTCCCATTTCCGTCCAAGATCCGTCAGACTGATTGCCAGACTTAACAGATGCAACATCCATGACACAGTTTCTGGTTTCTGTAAACATCACTCACAGAAACGGCCGTGTCAAAGTGTCCAGTGACATTAGGATGTCTGCAGACTCTGGAAAATGCACGGTTCTAGTTTCAGATCCTTCTGCCTGTGGACCATCAGATCTGGTTAAACGCTTGAGGGACCTGGTTGGACTGTCAGGGTCAGTTCTCAATTGGTTTTCTTCATATTTATCTGGTCGGAGCTTTAGTGTTGCTGCAAACTAAATCATGTCTGACTCAGCTCATTTGTTGTGTGGGGTTCCTCAGGGTTCCGTTTTGGGTCCGGTCTAATTTCTCTTCATACAGTCCCTCTGGGAAAGATCAAAGAGTTTGGTAATGTCTCTTATCACTTTTTGCTGATGATATTCAGCTATTCTATTCTTTTAAACCCTCTGAGGTCCAGAAGTTAACTGCTCTCATCAGTTGCAAAAATAAAACCGTGGTTAAGTGAGAACAGCCTACAGTTGAACTCTGAGACCCTGCTCTCTGCCCCAGACAGTTAAACGCTTGAGGGACCTGGTTGGACTGTCAGGGTCAGTTCTCAATTGGTTTTCTTCATATTTATCTGGTCGGAGCTTTAGTGTTGCTGCAAACTAAATCATGTCTGACTCAGCTCATTTGTTGTGTGGGGTTCCTCAGGGTTCCGTTTTGGGTCCGGTCTAATTTCTCTTCATACAGTCCCTCTGGGAAAGATCAAAGAGTTTAGTAATGTCTCTTATCACTTTTTGCTGATGATATTCAGCTATTCTATTCTTTTAAACCCTCTGAGGTCCAGAAGTTAACTGCTCTCATCAGTTGCAAAAATAAAACCGTGGTTAAATGAGAACAGCCTCCAGTTGAACTCTGAGACCCTGCTCTCTGCCCCAGACAGTGTTACACCTGTCATCAAACACCACCAACCTGAGCTATCAGTAAAAAACAGTTTGAGAAATCTTGGGGTGATTTTTGATGAAGGATGTCCTTGGAACACGACAGAAAGCAGGTTTGTAAGTTTGTGAAAAACTGCTTCTTTCAATTGTGCAACATCTCCAAACTGAAAAAAATTTATTGCAAAAAAGATGGAGATAATTTATCTTTCTGTTTTGTTGCAACTTGACTTTTGTAACAGCCCGTTGACCTGTCTTAACAAGCAGGAGTTGGCTTGTCTGCGGGTCGTACAACTGCACAAACAGGAAAGTCCACTTTACGCCTGTTTTAAAGTCTCCCGTTTCATACAGAAAACACTTTTAAATCTTGGTGCTTACCTTCAGGCACCAAAACACATTGAGGATCCGATCCAAGCCTATGTTTCTGGCCGCAGTCTGAGGTCTCGAGTCAGAGCCTGTTAATGTTGCCTCGTACAGATCTGTTAAAGCTGTAGCGTCTTGTTTCCTTTCTCTCTGCGCTCATTGGACTCTTTTAAAAAGCAGCTTAAGACTCGCTTTTTTGAGCCATTTTAGTCCTTTACGTACTTTTATCGCAACCGATTGTATGTACTTGTACAAAATGTATATTGTGTTTTTATTGTTGCTTGTGAAGTACTTCGTGATAGTTTACTTACTCATGTGGCCCTTTTGTGGCTTGTTCTCAGAATTACATAACCATCTCAAACTGCAGCCAAATGGAACCCAAATGAGTCATGCCACTGAACCGTGGCACACCCAGAGCTGTGCTTAAGTGTGCCAAATACTAATCCCACATGGCTCTGGCTCTCTGTGGAAGGCCTGTGTGGTAACCCTGTATAGGTTCACAGACAGGTTTGGAAACCAGTCTAAGACTTAAATCACAGATTTTTACTTTGACCAAAAGAGCAGGTAAAATTATTGGCGTGGCTCCTAGTTCGCTACAGCAAATTTTTGAGGATATTGTTAGGAGACTGGGCAGGAAGGTGGTCAATGACCCAACTCATATTCTTTACAATCACTTTGAGATGATGCCATCAGGGAGAAGGTATAGAGTCTCAAACTGCAAACTCAACAGATTTAAGCATTCATTTATACCATTAGCAATCAATTTGCTGAATTCGGAGAGTGCAGTCAAAAAATAAATGAACTAATATAGAAGAGCGGCAATTCAGTTGTTTTGCACACATAGGCTTAGAGAATGTGCAATCAAAAGATTGCACACAGGCTAAGGGAACGTGCAATCACAAACTGCACACAGGCTAGGGAATGTGCAAAAGGCCCAGGGTATGAGCACTTGAGTATTTAAATGTATTTCATACTGTGATTGTTTCATGTTGCTGTGACAGGCGCCTGATGTCGTGTCACTCGTGGCTTCTGTTGGTTTGTATTTTGTGTTCAATGGTGATGCTGGTTGTTTTGCTCGCTCTGTTGGTGATGTCTGTGTCTGAGCTGAAGCATGTGGTCCCCTGTCCCAGGACAAATTTCTCTCATTAGAGACAATAAAGGATTATCTTATCTTACTTGGCTACATACATTTCTGACATGTTAGAGCCATATGAACCATCTCGCACTCTGACCTCAGGGACCAGCCTCCTGCTGGTGCCAGAGTCAGGGCTAAACATGGAGCGGCCTCCTGCTGGTGCCAGAGTCAGGACTAAACATGGACCGGCCTCCTGCTGGTGCCAGAGTCAGGACTAAACATGGGGAATCAGCATTTCAATTTTTTTTGCAGCTAAAATCTGGAACAGTCTCCCTGAAGATGTGAGACAGGCCTCCGCTCTGACCGTGTTTAAATTCAAGCTAAAATCAGTTTTGTTTAGATGTGCACACGACTGAAAGATCTGCACTCTTCTCTTTTAAAGCGCCTTATTTTTAAATGATTTTGTACGTATTTGTGTTTTGTGATTTTATTGCAACTTGTCCTGTTATGTAAAGCACTTTGAATTTCCTTGCACGATGCTGCCAATGTAGGTCATTGTGTAAGAAAAGAAAATTGCAGAACAAAATAAATAAAAAGCAGTGGGCATGTATTGTGGGGAGTCTGGGCAGGTCTTGCAGCAATGGCCCAATGCCAAATACAACTTTGAGTGGTTTAATGAGAAGGGAAACATTTCTACTTTGGTTTGTGGACTTTATGGTCTGGTGTCAGCAGAACCACCTCCTCATCAAAGTTGACCAAAAAGAAGTGCTCCTAAAGTCATATTTATGTAATAGGTCTCCTAATTCTGAGCCTTGTGCAGAGTAAACATGACACAAATCAGAGGCAGGCTTTCCCCATGATTTAGATCTCATAAGAATATTGATTTGCCATATAATATCATCATAATTATGCATTTTATAAAATAATGTTGTAATTGTAAACATATGTCATTTGTCCTTAACTTTTTCTTTTTGTTGTTCTGTTTTCGCACAGACGCTCAGTGCTCAAGGCGGATTTGCACAAATATCATCCCGTCTCATCATTTTTTAAAAACGTTTTGTCTTCAGATGTTCCGCAGTGGTATGGGACGTACGGCAGAGACGGGAACACGTACGAGCTCATGTTGAATCCAGTTCAAATGTTCCGGGACCCGTTCACTTTGGACCCAAACAAACTGGTTCTGTGCGACGCGCGGGAACTGAACGGGACGCCGGCTCGTAAGTGACACATCGACACCTGAAATGTCTGCAAGACTGGAGGCTCTAACCAGGTCTTAATCAAGGACTAAACCAGGTCTTGACAAGGTTTGCACTTGATGATCCACCTTCCTTCCTCCTGAGTGGTTCTGGTGGATGTGTCAGTCCTGGTCCGTCTGCAGTCTGTCCATCTCTCCTCTTCTTCATGTGGTTCTCGTCTGGGACAGCTCTGGGGTCCTGGTCCGTCTGCAGTCTGTCCGTCCGTGGGAGCAGGATCTCTCCTTCATGTGGTTCTCGTCTGGGACAGCTCTGGGGTCCTGGTCCGTCTGCAGTCTGTCCGTCCGTGGGAGCAGGATCTCTCCTTCATGTGGTTCTCGTCTGGGACAGCTCTGGGGGCGCTCTGGGACAGCTATCCATTTGATCAATTCTCTTGAACATGCTTTGTTGCTGCTTTCTACCTGTGGCCCATCCAGGAAACTGTTGTGGTGATTTTGGGCGCAACAAAAATAAACTGAATGGAATGTGTGAAAAACTGCTTTTTTTTCGATGCAGCGGGGAACAGGAGGCCCGAGTGCAGGGAGGCTATGGAGGCTGTGAAGGACCAAAAGCCGTGGTTCGGGTTTGAGCAGGAGTACTTTCTCCAGACTGTGGATGGACTGCCCTATGGGTGGGCCATGCCCGAGCCACCACCCACAGGTACCAAATAATACATGCTATTTTTATGTGGTGTAGTGTACAGTGTTCTGTATTCTCATGAGAAATAGTCACAAATGTTTTCCCTGATCATTTACATTAATGCCAGGGCCCATTGTCTTATGTGGCTACAGCATAGAACTATAATTAAAACTGTAAGATGAACCCAACATGGCGCCTGTTCCTCCCTGTGGCCTGAGCTCATTGTCGCATGACCCCAAAAAAGTTCTTTACTTCCTGTTACTTCCTGATACGGAGGCGGCCATCTTTGCTTTAGGGGCACCACGTGACGACAATCCCCCATGATGCTTTGAGTGAGCGACCACATAGCTTACAAGTTTTTGTGTTAACGTTAGCTTGTGTGATTGTAATTGTGTTCTTCATGTTAGATCAAATGTGAAGAGTCTGGCTCAAGCCACGCCTCCAGGAAGCGCGCAGCCGCAAGAATAAAAACAGCTAATGCTAATGCTACACAGTAATTACACGATGGATACGACAGATCGAAGAGTTAGCTTGTTATTTACCAAACGGCACGTCCGTCGTTGAGGCCCTGGAGCACGTCAAACTCCAGGTCAGATCCAGGACGTAGGACTCAGCACGACGCACCGTCAGGACGAGAAAATGTTTATTCAGTGTTTGTGTATCGCTGTTTACCGGAGCACACGGCGCACGCACCATCTCCACTCTAGGCTTCGGCACGGGTTGGGAGGGGGAGGCGCGCGAGTTGGGCGGGGGAGGCAGCCTGCGCTCTGTTCGGGGGGGTCAGATCTCAGAGTGAGCCGTTTGCTTTTGCAGGAGGGGGGCCAGTCCAAGAAATGGGTGTTTTTTGGAAACTGTTGTGTTATGGATATTTCACAACGCAAAATTTTATCAACAAAGTAGAATAGACTGTAATGGGGAAAATAGCAGAATATGGGTCCTTTAACGTGACATCACTAAATATAAAAACGGTAATTTCTGTGATTTTAGAAACCGTAGAAAAGAACATTTCCTTGTATTTTATTCAAATACTGATAATAATTACGTCCTGTCTGTGATTATAATGTGCAATGATAGAAAAAGGCTGGGCCCAAGAGGCTGCAGTACCTCGCACGGCCACTAATCAATCTGGGACAGGGACAGAGGGGGCGTGTCTTATCCAGTTCATTTGAGATTGGTGAAGTGACAGTCCAAGATGGAGCTGTGTGCTGAGTCCCTCTGCTATATTGGAGATTTCCCCTGCTTCGATCACCCGGCCCGGATAACACATTAACACTGCGGCCCATCGAGGCAACTGTTGTTGTGATTTTGGGCGCTACAAAAATAAATTGAATTGAAATTGAATTACACTGTGCCGCTGTGCCACAGGTGTGTGCGCTGAGGTGGGGCTGGATAAGGTCGTTGGCAGAGACGTCTGCATGAGTCACTATAACGCCTGTCTGTACGCCGGAGTGAAGATGGCAGGGACGACAGGCGAGGTCATGCCAGCTCAGGTAAAACACGGCATTGTGTCTGTCATGTAATGTTCAACAAAAAGTACAACAAAAGAGCATTACGAATATTTATCAAGCAAGTATTGGATGGTCAAAAACATACATTTTTACTGAAAGTGAGCGTCACCTCTCCATAGATTTGACCTGTATCTTGTCTGGTTTGGTCACTTGCTTGTCTCCATGGAAATAGTAACTAAAAGAATCTTCAGAGGCTTCATGGAGACATGTGTGTGAACTTTAGAGAAGAAAACATTTAAGTTTAAGACACAGGGCCCATGAAGGAAATGTGTCCTGCACCCACGCATCAGTGTCGGGGTTAAACCTCAGGAGCAACTGCACTGCATTCCTCCAGATTATGAGCCAAAGTGGGTCCGGAGTATCTAACTAGAGGAGCAGCCCACTGTGCATGTGTTTATGGTTGATTAGGGAGAGACCACCCAGATACATGGAGAACATTTAGACTCAACCAG
Source organism: Rhinogobius similis (assembly GCA_019453435.1). Classification (NCBI taxonomy): domain Eukaryota; kingdom Metazoa; phylum Chordata; class Actinopteri; order Gobiiformes; family Gobiidae; genus Rhinogobius; species Rhinogobius similis. Next base: position 44,368,499 of record CM033621.1, read on the forward strand.
AAAAGCCACATGACATTACAGCTACAAAGCTAGCTTCCATCTACAGTCCCTGATTTGCAGGAATGAATTACACAATGCAATTACATACAGCCAACAATGAATGCCTGCCCCTGTGTGCCTGTCACAGTGGGAGTTCCAGGTGGGCCCCTGTGAAGGCCTGGAGCTGGGGGACCACGCCTGGATGGCCCGCTACATCCTCTTCAGAGTCTGCGAGGACTTCGGGGCCATTCCCTCGTTCCACCCAAAGCCTGTCAAGGATGTGCCCTGGGCCAACGGAGGCCACATGAACTTCAGCACGGAGAGCATGAGGGCCGAGGGAGGAATCAGGTCAGTCATTCATGCTCTGAGCCACAGCTGCCCTGGGGCAGACTGAAGAAAACATGGCTGTAAATCTGTGCTTACAATTTCTCTGATCAACACTATTGTCTAGTTTAGTTTATTTGACGGGACAATATGAAGGTAATAAAAACAGATGTTCTGCCCCAGATCTGAGCTAAAGAGCAAGTTTCCATCTTCAATCTGTTTCCAGGATAATTTGACAATGACACTATGTCAGTAATTAGAATAATTCCCACATTCTGTCCCATCCACACTTTGACAACAGAATCAAAAGACACAGATATCATGGTTTATAAAACACATATTTGCATTAATTCATATCAAGATTATATATTGAGTTTGACCTACCTCATTGTCCTAAACATTTTACTTAGTGTGGTCCTGCAGCTGAATGTTGTCCTCCTTCGATGCTTGCCTTGGAGAACATTGCTTTGATGTGATAAGGGGAGGTTTGGCTCTTCGCGTGTTCAGAAGGTGTTTTAGCTAAAGAAATGTTAAAAAAAAAAAAATAATTAATGAAACATATAATTGGACAGTTCCCTTGAGATGTATCATCTCATTTTTGAGGAGTCCAAAACAACAGAACGCCAACAAACAATATGCTACATACAGACATACAATGTGTATAGACATACTGAAGGTCACTATCTGTGGCCCCTGAGCTGAAGGTCACTATCTGTGGCCCCAGTGCAGAGCTGAAGGTCACTATCTGTGGCCCTTGAGTAGAAGGTCACCATCTGTGGCCCCTGTGCAGAAGGTCACTATCTGTGGCCCTTGCGCAGAAGGTCACTATCTGTGGCCCCTGAGCTGAAGGTCACTATCTGTGGCCCCTGAGCTGAAGGTCACTATCTGTGGCCCTTGAGTAGAAGGTCACCATCTGTGGCCCCTGTGCAGAAGGTTACTATACACACTTAAAAATGCTGGGTTAAAATAAACCAACTTTTAACCCAACGTTGGTTTCAATATGGACCGAGCCAATGTTGGTTAGATTTTACCCAAGTGGTTGGGCTTCAAGTTTGACCCAATGAGTTGGGTTATATTCTCAACCCAATGGTGGGTTAAAATTAAACAACATGTTGGGTTGATTATACTAAAGTTGGGTTGAAATTACATACTTATATTTCTGAATATATTTAAAAAAATATTACACAGAAATTACAATATGCAAAATATTTTATTGGTTATTCTGCAATAAAACATTGTTTACTTTTTCATTGTATACAATAAATTACTGGCATAAAAATGTGTGACCAGCTTTAAGAATGTTCTAACTCTTAAAAAAAACAAAACAATACAAATGAACAAAAATCAAGACTGCATGAAATAATTAAAGGGACATATTGAACAAAACTCACCACTAGCTAACAAATACAAATGCATTTAGGTATACTAAACATTTGAAGCAGTGGAATATCTACTTAACACTAGTTGTAACATCAATGAGAGCACTTGGACGGAGGATTTTCCGTCCTTTGTAAGGTGACGTTGGAAGCAGGAATGGGAGGAGGTGGAAAGCAATCTCCATTTTCATCTGTAAAATAAAGGTAATGTTGAAAAAAAGAGAGAGAGAAGGGAGAGAGAGAGAGACTGACTTGTTGATGGATGAACATCACCTCATGTGTTCATTTAAATGAGCAATTTAGAACTTACTTTATCTGACAATTTGTTACTTTCATCACTCAATCAAGTACTGACAGTTATTTTTGAGGAGAAGTAAAGGGTAAATAAATAATATTTTTTTCTAAAGTTTCTAAAGTCCAAGCTCTGCTTATGAATGTTGATAACTTTTTTTTTTAATAATTTATGGCACAGGATTAGCAGCATTTAAACAGACCTCTTGTGTTGGTTTCTACTTTTCTCCACAGTATGAGCATGCATTCGTTATCCTCTCTTTTATAATTGTTAATTACCTAGTAAATGACTCCGAGAAACTAGCACTTCAGCTGCCTTCAGACGCTCCTCAATGAAACCAGTTGCTGGCCGGTGACTCCTCCCTGGGGTGAACCAAGCATCCTGAAAATAAAATTCAGAGGGGAAAAAAGAATAATAAAAATAACACAATTGGTTAAGAAGATAAAATAAGCATATAAAAATCACTACAATAACATACAATAATGTACTTACATTGCCTGTTCCTTGGCTGTCCTTTAGTATTGGGAATTGAGAGAGAGAGCTAATGCCACCTTTAAGCCAGATGCTGGACTAGAAAACAATTTAAAAAAAAAACACAAACATTTTAATTATAAAACGTATTCACTGATCCCGTTCCTCTCTGCTCCTGTCTCCTCCCTGCCCTCTGTCCCCTCCCTGCCCCTGTCTCCTACCTGCTCCTCTGTCCTCAGTCTCCTCCCTGCATCCCTGCGCGTAGGCAATGAATGTATAGCAAATGCAATGACACAAACACGGAGTTAGACCACGCTGTTAGCATGTATGCCAACTTCGGCGCTAATGATGACAAACAATTTTTACACGTCGTAATCTTTACTCGCGAGTCTGGTGTGACTCACGTGTAATTGAGTGGTGCTAAAACAGCCCTACTTTTTCATAGTTTGCGATGTTTGGAGGCTAACGCTAATCCCCTTGTTGAAAATGCATTAGAGCTAACATATGAATACAGTACCAGACTATGGAACGCGGTCTTTAATACTGGAAGAGTATAACGTTACATCAAGCGCCAACATTTAGTCCCCATTCAACTTTTTTATTTAGGAACGCTTACGTTTTCTTACCATTTTGTAGAAGGCACAAGACGCACGCGTTCGTGTAAGCGTGTATTCCGTGTAAAAGATACGTGAGGCTGAATATCTTTTAGTGATGCAGAACCTTATCCAGTTAATTCATAGTTTTTAATCCTCCCAAAAACCCGTGACTGCCAAATGAGAGGTTTTCCATCGTGCTGTTGCGCAGGTTTGATCCAGGCGGCCAGTGCGCGTGGTACTCGCGTAACACTACAGTACACGTGGTACTCGCGTACTAGTCCCAAGGTCTGGAGGTAGTCGTTCTGTCCGAGCGTTGCGGCGGTTAGTGCTCTCCCAGTGATAATGATCCCTGGTCCCGGGTCCACCTGCCGACACTCCTGGGTCCAGAGTCCTTCACTATCGAGTTTTAATGCAGCCCCGAGTCTACTCTAACAGCGGGTTCCCTCTTTCCGGCTCAGCACCAGGGCTGCGTTATCCGAAGTAATCGTTACTCATTTGTAGTTTTACGGCCATCGTGTAGACAGAAACAATGATGATTTATTCTAAACATGATCCGATCATTACTACACGAATAATGTCAAAAAGGACCAGCAGCAGCCTAGTCTGCATTTTGCGTTTAAGTTATTTTAAGCATAAACATTAGCCCATTTTGAGTAAGCGCGATGTTAAAGACTGAAACCGGACATGGCATCTGCCTAGTATAAGCCCTGCTCACTAATTAACAAATTACATACCGTTGAATGTCGGAATGAGGTCCTCCAGATTCCACTCTGAGTTTCTTTTTAACAAATTCATCCATGATCTAACCAGAGACAAGTACAGACAGAGAAACAGTTAGCTCATGCTAATGCTACCGAGAAACCCGCCTTTTTTAAAAAACAAACAAAATACAACTTATTCTTAGTCTGATAATTTATGTTTCTGCTTATTTTAGCATGGTATTTCTTTGTCAATTTGGAGTCATTTGGGTATATAAATATATAACTACAAACATGCACTTTTAAAGAAGATAGCCAACCTTAAACCACTTTTCTTTTATTGGGCTGTAAGACACCATGAGTTAAGAAAACAATACACATTTCTTACATTACATACAGATTATAATTAGCAAAAAGATTCGGATTTAGAAAGTTATAAAGAATTGGTGATAAAATAGACAGATAAAACATACAAAATACCTTTAACAGACGTTTCTGTAGGATCAGGCAGTGGATGTTAATGGCGTCTGGCCGCTCTTGACCGTTGAGGAAGCCACACCCCTAAAACTCCATAACCCAACAGGCTGGGTTATTCATTGCGACCCAATGCTGGGTTACTATAACTCAACCTGTAACCCAACACAGTTTAACCCCGCAGTTGGGTTACTAAAATAACCCAGCATTTTTTAGGGTGTATGTAGCCCCTGAGCTGAAGGTCACTATCTGTGGCCCTTGAGTAGAAGGTCACCATCTATGGTCCCTGAGCTGAAGGTCACTATATGTAGCCCCTGAGCTGAAGGTCACTATCTGTGGCCCCTGTGCAGAGCTGAAGGTCACTATCTATGGACCCTGAGCTGAAGGTCACTATTTGTGGCCCTTGTGCAAAGCTGAAGGTGCTGAGCCCACGTCACATTTGTTGCCGTTTGTCCCTCGAACTGACCGGGGGATGAACATGTCTCTCGTTTTGTGCAGATGTGTAATTGTTGTGGTTTTGCTGCACTTTAGCTCAGGTCACCTTTGAAAAAGAGGTTCCTATCTCAATGGGTTTTTACCCAGTTAAATAAAGGTTATTAACAAAAATAAAACGAAATAATAATAATTGATCCACTCCTTTATGAAACTCTCCCACATTAGATGATCCACCTTCCTTCCTCGTTAGTGGTTCTGGTCAGTCCTGGTTCAGTCCTGGTCCGTCTGTGGGAGGAGGATCTCTCCTTCATGTGGTTTTCCCTGAGGTTTCTACTTTTTCCCACAGGTTTTTTTGAAGTTTTTCCTTGACAGAAGGAGGTCACAGACTGGGGGCGCTCTGGGACATTTATCCATTGCTAAATTCTACTGAACATTGTTTTTCAGTAAAGTCTCAGCTCTCTCTGCCCCCCCCCCTTCGCCCTGACAGACTGTCCCATCACCACCGTGGACTCTTTCCTCCTCCTCCTCTGCACCTCCATCACTCAGGACCTCAAGTAGAGCAGACCTTCACCTCCATCAACAAGAACCAGCAGAGGATGGAGTTCTGCTGAAGCTGAGAAAGACCAGCTTAACATCTGCCACTTTAACAATCATATAATAAAAAGTCTATTTTATTGCATTTATTTCATTAGCCAATTCTTAATTTTATGCATGCCTCTTTTATATATTTTGCTAGTATCTCATTAATTGTTATGATGCACATTATGTCAAAGCAAGTTCCTAGTTCGTGAATTTTGTTCTCCGACCTTTTCTGAAATGACTTATTTATTCTGCAGACACATCCACGCTGCGATCGAGCGCCTTGCCCAGCGACACACCGAGCACATGGAGGTGTACGGCAGCGAAGAAGAGAACCAGCTGCGTCTGAACAACGAGGGGTCTGTGTACTCTGACTTCAGAGTGTTCTCCTGGGCCACCGGCAGCAGGAAGTGCAGCGTGCGGGTCCCTGGGCACGTGAGCCAGGCTGGGAGGGGCTACCTGGAGGACCGCCGCCCCCCTGCATGCGTTGACCCCTACGTGGTCTGCAAGGCCCTGGTCCAGACCTGCATACTGCCCCCTGGTGTGGAGGAGCAGGTGACACCGTGCACCATCTAAGGATCAAAGGCTCAGTATTTTAACTCCATTGCCAGGAGAATGTTGCACATTCACAGCTCATTTTAAATTAATAAATCAATTATTTTATGTCCATGTATCATTGAAATATGTCTGACCTGGAAATATATTCTCGTGACCAGGGGCGTTTAGGATTTGCTGAGATCCGGGGCTTAGCCCGGTGTGTTCTTTAAGTCATCACGCAAAATCCTGATGGGGGGGTCCCCCCCCAGAATTTCTTTTTCCCAAGGGAGACTTATTTCTTGTATTTTTCTGCATTATAAGAGGTTTTGAGCAACTACAAGAATAAACGTTTTTTGTAATCACACATGAGTCTTTTATTACAAAATAACAATTGTTGTTTTGAACTCCGTTGACTGTCATTGTGTTACTTATGAGAAGGTGGGATCATGAGATTGTACCTTCTGAATTTCATCTTTGCAAACTGGTCTATTATCTAGTTATGTTCAATGTTCGTCAACCAGTGTAAAAAAAAAAAAAAAGTATTATAGATAGATGGCTAGAATTTAAAACACAAAAGTCAAAATTGTAATAAATTATATATTACTAGTTACAGAGCTAAACACCTGATATATTTGTATTACAATATTACAGTCCCAAAAAGGAAAAAAAAAAAAAAAAGTTACGCAATTTAGGTTCCCAATTTTCTTCATAATTTTGTAATTTACAGATTTTTCCAATTATCACGGAGATGGTCACCCACTGCATTTTATAAAATTGCACATGTTTCATTGGATTAAGAACAAATTAGTAAATATTATTTTATAGTTTTTTAAACTTTTGAACCCTCACCCACAGTTTGAGAACCACTAACCAAATATAAAGTCATATTATTAAGTGGTTTGGGGTCACTGGGTCAAATGCCCTTCTACAAAAAAAAAACAAAAAGTACTGTAGGATTTTTTTTCTTTACCTCACTGTGCAGTAATTTGTTGACGGTCCCTAAAGAAGAACAGATACCGCTGCAGTGAACTAACTTTCACTTGCAGTTAACTGATGGCCTTATACCTGCATTTGACAGATTTAAATGCCAACTATACACTTAGAATGTACATTAACTAAAACACTTAGAAATGTAAATAAAACTGGAGGTGCAGTTGCAGTTTTGAGGCTGCGCAGGTTATTGAGAAAATATTGGACACATCTCGGTCCTTGTCTAGGACGTATTAGTTAGGACGAATTAGTTAGGATGAACTAGTTAAGATGAGTTAGAGGTTGAGCTCTCCTGTCGCTGCAGTGAGCCAGAGCACTCTGCGATTTTGTGAAGAGAGAGAGTAAAAGGCGTGGACCGACACGGAGCCATGAGGCCCAGCCTCAGGTGGGACTTTTCTCGGAACTGTCTGGAGGATGTGGACAGGGAGCGCATGGAAAAGGCGCTGAGAGCAGCAGAAGCGCTGAGGCGGGCTTGAATGACTCGCTGATGGCACCAGCACCGCTCACGGAGCGGACGAGCGCCGCGCCGCAGGCGGGCGAGCCCAGCGCCGCAGGCGGGCGAGCCCAGCGCCGACGAGCGGACGAGCCCCGCACGAGCGGACGAGCCCAGCGCCGCGAGGCGGGCGAGCCCAGCGTCTGGGCGAGCGGACGAGCCCAGCGTGCGTCACGAGCCCGCCACGGAGCGGACGAGCCCCGCGTAAGGAGCGGACGAGCACAGAGCGGACGAGCCCCGCGCACGGAGCAGACGAGCCCCGCACACGGAGCAGACGAGCCCCGCGCACGGAGCAGACGAGCCCCGCGCACGGAGTGGATGAGCTCCGCGTACGGAGTGGACGAGCCCCGCGCACGGAGCTTACGGGGCTCGCTGTCGGAGCGCTGAGTCCCGCTCATCATAAAGTGCAATGTAACAGTGCGGACTTTGAATCAGAATCACAATAATTTGGGGAAATAATTTCATTTGGGGCTGGACGTAAAACATCCGGGGCTCAAGCCCCGGTAAAATTGGTCTGGCGACGCTTCTGCTCGTGACAATAAACCTGATGCTTTGAGTTTGAATTTTTCTCATCATTCTGGTTAAAAGAGAAGTTGCAGAAGTGTCCATTTGTGGCCAACACCTCAGAAACCTAATGTGGATTTGTTTATTTTTCCTTCATTCATTTTGTACAGCTTCTTCCCGTGAGGCTCCAGACACCCGTGTCAGATGGAGGAAAGAGACTGAGGCAGGAGTTACAGTTTAGTACCATATACTGACGGACAACAAGAAACAGACAAACATAATATTCAACACGTTCAATAATGAACAGGCAATTCAATATTCAAGAGTACGATCAATGAGCAATTTATACTCACAGTTCAGATTCACAGTTCAGTTAAATGTCCTTTGAACACACGCGAGAGAAAGTTCGAAATGTTGCTCAAATCGAGGGAGCGAAACGCAACACAGTTCGAGGCGGTCCGATTGTCCAACAGAAATGTCCAGGAAAAATGTGACGTGTGAGTGACTGGACTGCTCCAATAACGAGTCGTGAGGGCAGAGCAGTGGGCGAGGCTACCGCGCTCAAATTGAGCCGCCCACTGTAAGCTGCCATGTTTGCAATCTGCTGCTGACCACTAGGGGCTGCTGCGGAAGTAGAATTATTCAATGCAAGTCAAAGGGGAGTTAGACGTTTCAAAACCTACTTTAAAGCCTGAGGCTCAAAATACGGCTTTGGTCTCAAACGTTAGCTTACGGCTCTGTGACGTTAGCTTACGGCTCTGTGACGTTAGCTTACGGCTCTGTGACGTTAGCTTACGGCTCTGTGACGTTAGCTTACGGCTCTGTGACGTTAGCTTACGGCTCTGTGACAACGCTGAGGGGGGTGAATTTTTTTGAACCAGGCTGGTTTAGCCTGTGATTTTTTAAAGTTCGTGCATATCTAATGAAGAAGGCGGGCTTTACGCGCCGGAAATGTCAGGGCGCAGCCATACACCTACGAGTGGGCGGTAACCATAGAGGCAACGACGGCAGTACGTCAGCAAAAGGCCGCCCCAAAGTCGCCCTCCCCCCGCCTACCCACCGAGGGGGGAGTGGTGGGGGCTAACCCGCGGCCATTTTGAATTCTCCATGACTGAGCCGCATTATCATGAAAGGGGTGGAGCCACAACCGTCTGTCCACTATTTTTATGTCTATGGGGCAGAGAAACAGAAAAGGGGCAGCTGTGAGAGCCTCCTACCAGGACAACACGACCAGAGCAGGATCGTCCAGTGGATGCACAGACTTGAGATTTCAGACTTCTTGTTTCGCTGTCAGTGGATTTGGCGCAAACGCTGGCCTTAAAGCTCAACATCAGAAAAACCTGGCCTGAATAAAAAGGAACAGGACCAGTGTAAGAGCTCAGTGTGGAACAATAAATACATCCCATCATTCACTTCATAATGCAGGTCACATTAAGAATAACATGTAAACTTCACATATTGTACAAGATTATTCAATAGCAAAATAGTTCAATAGTGTATTAAATAACAAAGTTTATAAAAGTGATTCATTAAATAATTCAAGTATCAGTGTATAATACTGATAAGCAACAACAATCAAATTCTAGTAGCACTAGATGTACTTTTAAAGTGCATTGGAATGAATAGTCTCAAACAACCACTAAGTTTGGGCTTTAAAGCGCAATAAATTTCAAGCACATGATAATCAATCAACAGTAAACACTTCAATAATGACTCGACATAAGTAGCACTTCATTTGATCAAATACATTTAGAGAAAACAGCAATAAAAGTAATGCTAACCGCTCCATAGAGAACAATGGAGGCGGCTAGGCTATGCTAACGGTAGCGACTCACCGGTTCCGAAGTTTAATTCCTACCGCGTGCTCTGTCCGCGGGGGGCGGCACCAGCAGTGGCTCCTATTGACCCTTTGCACCTACGTCACACGATCACGTGGGTGCACCATAATGGACGGCAAGAGTATGCGAGCGCAGAATTACGGGGAGCGCAAAAGTAACAAACTCACAGTGATTGCAATTATTTTTGTCACTTAAGCGAAGGCTACTTCTAACTCATGTTCAGTTCAGTTGTCAGTGGAAGCAGGACAACTTTTACGCGCTCACAAAGCGCGGTATTTTGAGAAAGTGAAGATCGCTAGCTTAGAAACGGACCCTTACCTGTTTCCTCCTGCCATGCTCACCGATTTAATCAAAACGTCAATATCATTCATTTTCTACCGCTTGTTCCCGTTAGGGGTCGCGGGTGACTGGAGCCTATCCCAGTGACTTTTGGCCTTAGGCGGGGTACACCGTGGGTTCTCCGGGTTCTCCCACCGTCCAAAGACATGACTGTGTAGGGTAACTGAGAACTCTAAATTGTCCCTAGTGAATGAATGTGAGAGTGAATGGTTGTCTGTCAATGTCTCTGTCTCTCTGTGTCAATATCATCATAATCAATATATTTTATTCACAAATAATAATTTTGTGGATGTAATATGTATTATCCATTTTGCAGGCTTGAGTCTATATACATACATGCATACATACAAGTTAATTTCATGGCTGGATAACTAACGCCGTGCCCCGCATAACTTTGACTGTTTCACATATTCAGATATGTTTTCGTGTAAAATGTCATACACTTGTAACATTGGCATTGACTTAACTTGTAAAAAATGCTCACTGCAAATCCGTGAGTACTTGGAGGGCTTCCAGTTCTTTGGATTTATTGCTGCTACCAGGGGCGTTTCTAGGATTTGCTGAGATCCGGGGCTTAGCCCGGTGTGTTTTTTAAGTCATCACGCGAAATCCTGACGGGGGGTCTGGGGGTCCCCCCCCAGAATTTTTTTTCCCAAGGGAGACTTGTTTCTTGTATTCTGGTGCATTTTAAGAGGTTTTGAGAAACTAAAAAATAAACGTTTTTTGTAGGCACACATGAGTCTTGTATTACAAAACAACAATTATTGTTTTGAACTCCGTTGACTGTCATTGTGTTACTTGTGAGAAGGTGGGACCATGAGATTGTACCTTCTGGATTTCATCTTTGCAAACTGGTCTATTATCTAGTTATGTTCAATGTTTGTCAACCAGCGTTTAAAAAATAAATAAATACAATGTATTATAGATAGATGGATAGAATTTAAAACACAAAAGTCAAAATTGTAATAAATGATATATTACTAGTTACAGAGCTAAACACCTGATATATTTGTATTACAATATTACTGTCCCAAAAATGAAAAAAAAAAGAAGAAAGTCACTCAACTTAGGTTCCCAATTTTCTTCATAATTTTGTAATTTACAGATTTTTCCAATTATCTCGGAGCTGGTCACCCACTGCATTTTATAAAATTGCACATGTTTCAATGGATTAAGAACAAATTAGTAAATATTATTTTATACTTTTTGAAACTTTTGAACCCTCACCCATAGTTTGAGAACCACTAACCAAATATAAAGTCATATTATTAAGGCGGTATGGGGTCACTGGGTCAAATGCCCTACTACAACAAAAAAAAAATGCACTGTAGGATTTTTTTTCTTTACCTCACTGTGCAGTAATTTGCTGACGGTCCCTGAAGAAGCACGGATACCGCTGCAGTAAACTAACTTTCACTTGCACTTAACCTGTTAAGACCCACCTCATTTTGGCAGTTTTTCTCTTAAAGTACATACCCAAATGAAAAAGCTTATTGTATGGCTAACTTACAGTCTATAGGCGTGTATAATGTGTCATTTGAAAGCAAAGACCTTCTAGTTTCAGAAGCTGTGCTTTGTCTGAGTGAAACACAACCGGCAGTACACTGTTCAAACACATCCCAAAAGTCGTTTTTTTTTATAATAAAAAATTTTAAAATAAAAATGTCTTCCTGAAGACAAACTTCATGCTGTGCTATTGAAACTCCCCACAGCAGTTGTCCACCTTGTTGACAACAACTGTGTGAAAATTCTGACTTCTAGATACAACCATTTTGATGTTGAGCAGCTTTTTGTATGAAATAACCCTAATCCGAACAGGAGGGCCTTCTCTGTGCCAAATGTGCCAAACTGCTTTCCATGCATTTTGCCTCTAATGACCCTGAAAACCACATTTTGTCATTTTGGTGACTATAAATATCCCTTATAGATTATTTTTTTCTTAAACTTCCTCAAATCAAAGGCAGGTCGTGCGTACAGACGTTCCGCTGCGTAAATTATGCGTAAAATGGTGCCTTCATCTCTTTACGCACGGACCAATCAGCTCCTGCACTCAATGAACCTGCAAGTCCCGCCCCTCACTTGAAAGCTGTGATGATTGGCCAGAAGAATATGTGATTGACTTACTGAATCACCAATGGCATTCCAGGCTGTGACGCCATTACGCACGCGGAGCTGACGCTCCTCTCGTGTCAAAATGGACAAAAAGGACTCCCTCTGGAAGTACTGGACCGAAAATTGCACGGATAGGCTCGTTTTGAAGACAAGACTGAGAGGAAAACGAACATACCCAAGCCGAACTGCTCAAGCCGAAGATATCTCTGCAAAGTGATGCGCAACAGTTATGTTTTTATTGCTTTTGTGTTACTGTCAAATGAAGAAGATGCGTTTACGGGTGGATATCAACAAATGGATTATATTATTTGAAATAACAACTGGATATTCTTATTTTGTGGACTGTGATGGGCAGAAAGAGTGCACACACTTCTGGATTGGATTTTGTTTGCGTCTGGAGGAGCCAACGAAAGGTAAGAAATGTGAGATGAACAGTTTGGTTATGTTACAGTTTGATATCTTACAAGTATTTTTGGAGGTGATTTAGCGAGGATTGAACATTTTAGACGTTTAGTGGCGACTCTAAGCTTTCAAATGACATATAACATGTCTGTATTGAAAACATTTGTTTTTAATGAATGACGCATGTTTGTAAAAACTCTGATACTGTCCCTGATCAGGGACGGTGGGTTTTGACTGCCTTATATCTGCATTTGACAGATTTCAATGTCAACTATACACTTAGAATGTACATGAACTAAAACACTTTGAATGAAGATAAAACTGGAGGTGCAGTTGCAGTTTTGAGGCTGCGCAGGTTATAGAGAAAATTAATATTGGACACATCTTTTGTGAAGAGAGGGAGAGTAAAAGGCGTGGACCAACACGGAGCCATGAGGCCCAGCCTCAGGTGGGACTTTTCTCTGAATTGTCTGGAGGATGTGGACAGGGAGCGCATGGAAAAGGCGCTGAGAGCAGCAGAAGCGCTGAGGCGGGCTTGGATGACTCGCCGATTGCACCAGCACCGCTCACGGAGCGGACGAGGCCAGCAAGACGGAGGCTCGGACGAGGCCCGCGCGACGGAGGCTCGGACGATCCCAGCGCAAGCGGAGGCTTCGACGATCCCGCGACGGAGGCTCGGACGATCCCCGCGCACGGAGGCTCGGACGATCCCCGCGTACGGAGCGTCCGAGGCGCACGCTCTCGCGCCTCACTCTCGGAGCGCTGAGTCCCGCTCATCATAAAGTGCAATGTAACAGTGCGGACTTTGAATCAGAATCACAATAATTTTGGGAAATAATTTCATTCGGGGCTGGACGTAAAACATCCGGGGCCCAAGCCCCGGTAAAATTGGTCTGGCGACGCCTCTGGCTGCTACCCATCGCCGTCTTCTGTCTTCATAAACAGGTAAACGATAAAAGGCTACATTGGACTTACGGCTTTGCCTGTTAGTGCAGCCAACCGCACAACAGGATATCACCATTTTACGTGTAAAATTGATCAATGTTAGCTTACTAATAGTTAGGTTTAGGGCAAATTTCGATCATTTTACCTCGCACAAACAGCGCTTCCGCCGTCCGTCATGGCAAAGTGGGCGTTCCATGACGTCACATGCAAAGGGTCAATAGTTCGACATTAGACACATCCGTTTTAAGAATGAATAAAACCATAAAACAGTTTTAATCACAGCAAACGCACCCCAAACACTTCCCCGAACAACGCGCCGCTCGCACCTGCCGGCGGGAGGCCGCTGCCGCTGTTTATAAACTCTGATTGGCCGCGCTTGGTCACATGACTGAACTACGCACTACGCAACAGTAATGACGTAATCACGTAGGTAAAGGTACGTAAGGTAAAGACGAGAAAAGGTCTATTAATAGAACTCATGTGAAGTGGAGGCACAAGCTTTGATTGGCCCACTATGGAAGTTTAATTGGTTTGAGGCGGTAACAGTATGGAATGATTCCTGTCAGAGAATCAGACTTCGGAGAAGGAATGACTTTTAGGCATTTATTGTTAACAGATTGAGTTGTGTGGTCTGAAATAAAGCAAACAAAGGAACAATAAGAAACCATACTTAAATAGCAAAACGGATGCACATATAGTATAACTGCTAAATGCACAATAACAGAATAACAGAAAGATAGCAAAGTGCCTAGCACAGTATCAATAAAGAAAGAAGGCAAACACAACATAACAATAATTATATAGGCCCTATCACCACATGGCAAGAACAAAGTAGAACGAGGGGAAAATAGAGCCGCGTAACACCACGTGTTTAGACTAACGAGGCTTAATTGGAAAGACACGAATATGCGCAAAATGTACAAACAAACACAAATGATAGACATGAAATTGCATCCACATTACCAAATCAAAGCTACACTTACTTATTTTTCATCCACGCACAGAAAAGCAAAGTTAAACATGGTTGGAGTCCTTAATTGCTCGGGAATTGTCTCCTCCGAACACGAGGCTGCCCTGACGTTTTGTAACCCAACAGATGCAAAAACGAAATCTAACACCAGGGGGCGCACCTGACTGCTTGGCTTTCCTACATCATGGTTTTTCACCCGCGTTACACGCAGTTTGTGTCTTTATGTCTCGAGGGAGAAAAGTGCATTTGAAGAAAACAATGTCAGAGAAATCTATGGATGAAGTGGATTCAATGGAGCAATTAAATATTTTTAGGAGCAGATTGGACACGTTTGTTGTTTACTATGGAAGCTTTTTGGCCTCTTTATTTAAATTGAAATGTAAATGTTGAATGTATAATTGTATTTTCAAAATGAGAATTAATTTTGCAATATCAGTTTGCATTTTGAAATTGCATTTCGCAAATAACACTTTATTTTGTAATTTTGCAAAATATTTTGAAAATGAAATGTTCAGTTTGACGATTTATTTGCAAAATTGAAACAGAATGTGAATTATTATTTTGAATTAAATAACATTACATTGCAAGACAAATTGCTATGGCGTTTTGTAACCTATGTTCAATTTGTAATTTGAATGTCTAAATTAGAATTGCATTTTTCAAATGAGAATTCATTATGCAAAGTTAATCTGTAATTTAAAATTGAATTTTGCAAAAATAACTTTATTGTTCAATTTTGCAAAATCTTTTAAAAATGCACTTTGGCGTTTCAAATCGCAAATTTCCTATTTGCAATGTCCAAGGAGTTGGCATTTTGAAGAAACCCAGTTTGCATTGCATTGTTGTTCTATGAAATGCATGTTGTGAAACAGCGCCACCTGTAGGCTGCAAATGCATATCCACGTGGCTTTTGTACCCAAAATCCAACAGAATTCAGGCTAGTCTTCAAGGCGGGACCTAGAAGGCACGTGCTTCCCTCAGCCAATCAGGACGAGGTTCAGCTCCGCATACACTTCCTGCTCTGAGCCCCGCCCCCAGCACCTAGTGTCTTGAGGAAAAGACGATCTCAAATGAATGGATAACCATGGATTGTTGTGATATCTGTTTTTATTTCTCTTGTAAGTATACATTCTTCATTTTACAACGTATAAAAATCGTCAAAATGTACAACGTATATATAACTTTGCTCTGCTTAAACGCAGAGTTTCTGCTTAATAGCAGAGCAAAGTTAGCGCTAGCGAGGCTAATGTTTTTAGCACATCAGGCACAGAGCTGAGGCTGATGCAGGTGTGTGGTGCACCAGGCTTTTTGAACCGGGCCGTGCTCACACCGTGGAAGTATAATATGACCATGACTCACAAACCCATAACAGATCCACGGTACAAACGGACCTGGCCACGGCCGGTGATGACGTCATCACATGCTTGTTTACTTGTCGATATATGATATATTATATAACAGTGTTTAAAAGTGTTGTGGCAGATGTCGTTTTGCCTGATACAGTGACTTCTACGTCTACAATGATCACAAGGGACTGTGTTTGGTAAAAGGGCTGTACATGTGTGACGTAGTATGTCAAATAAACTTAAAGAGCTTTCTGACATGTTATAATAGTGTCCCTTCACAAGAAAAACCTTGTAAGTGAACATACCCTCACAGGTGCGGTCTTCAGTCCGCACCAGTGAGCCGCCCTTTACCATCGAGGAAGCTGCTCTGTGGCTTTGGGCATTCAGTGGGAGCACGGGCCACTGAAACCGTGAGCACGGATGTATTCCCAAAATGCATAACAGTCATCATAAGAAGATGAGCAGCTTCAAACCATGGGTCGCCATGGAAACCTGCCAAACAATGTAAAAACTAAAGAAAAGAGCAGTGGGACAATCTGTTCAGCTGCTGAGTCACTGCTGTAAATATAATCATAGGCTCAGAACAGACTCACCCAAATTCCACATCATGCGTCTCCGCTCCGCAGAACTTGCGCAGCCATCGAAATGAATGAAGCCCGTTCCACATCCCGCGTAAGCGCTGCGCAGGTCTGCGCCTCGGCTCCGCCCCTCCGCCGCTCTCCGACAGAATTGCGGATGAAGTCTATTTTCTTCTGCGCCAGAGTCCGACCGGACCAAGCCACGCAGTTTAGATCGCACCAAACAGGAAAGAGAACACGAACTACATCTGGGTTTCCGAAACAAAAACTGTTAACTCAGACCTAATGACGTGCATTAAACTTTTTTTTACCCAGAAGGCAAATGTTTACAATCAATACCACCCGAAACATGTAAATGGTTGTAAATCTCTTAAGTAGAGTTTTAGGCTGTCATTTTATTAATGCTCTTCATGCGCCGTGTTGACTCGGTGAAAAAAGCGATTGCAGTTGCACAAACAACAAACTTTCAGTGAATCTGCATTTGTTTTCTTTCCGCTACATTTGGAGCTTTCTGATCGCACGCTCGCTGATCCCGTGAGTCCCGCGAGTCCCGCTCCTCAGGACTTCGCAGCCCTGTGCGGTGCGGACGGGCGGAGACGAATTGTATCCAGTAGACGACGGTCTGCGCTCGAAATCAGAGGCGGTCTGCGGCGCAGCGGAGATGCATGATGTGGAATCCTCGGGTCAGACTGCCTGAGCCTGTAGACTGACTCATCGCCGTCCCAGACGAGGCCGGTGTCGTCCGCAAACTTGATCAGTTTTACGGAGTCGTGGCTGGAGGTGCAGGAGTTAATGTACAATTGGTGAAAAACCAATGGGGGGCTTCAAATGCTGACTAAAGTCATGAGACTCTGCAGTGATGATTATATTTACAGCTTAACAGATTGTCCCAGCGCCCCCCTGTGGCTCCTGGTGTTACAGCGGCCTCCCATCCAAGGACTGACCAGGCCCCACCTGCTGAGCTTCTGAGGTCTGACCGGACTGGGCTTCTGTGGAGCTTCTGTGGGGCTTCCGTGGGGCTTCCGTGCGGCTTCCGTGGGGCTTCTGTGGAGCTTCCGTGGGGCTTCTTTGGAGTTTCTGCAGCACAGGAAAATACAAGCAGCACTGGATGTTCATCGGGTGGTTTTCCAGATGCTCTTGTGTGGGTTTGGCCCTGGACGTAGGGTCTGATTTCTTAGATATTCTTCTGTTCAAAGCTGTTTAGAACACGTGAGCTGCACATGAGAATTAGAATTTACCAATAGTTCACTTACCACCCCAAATGTATGAAAAAAAATATATATATCAATCAACAGAAACCAAAAGCTTCCTTTCAAGAACAATTCAAGAGACACGACAGAAAACAGAGGTTTATTCTCCACATTTGCAAACAAAGTCTGCGTCCCCGGGGAACTGTGGCCGAGCAGGTTTGTCTTGATCCGCCTCCTCTCGCAGTTATTGCCCCTGAGCAGGCGACTCAAGTCTCTCTGCTCCTCCAGCGACTCGAGGACGCTCAAGTCTCTCTGCTCCTCCAGCGACTCGAGGACGCTCAAGTCTCTCTGCTCCTCCAGCGACTCGAGGACGCTCAAGTCTCTCTGCTCCTCCAGCGACTCGAGGACGCTCAAGTCTCTCTGCTCCTCCAGCGACTCGAGGACGCTCAAGTCTCTCTGCTCCTCCAGCGACTCGAGGACGCTCAAGTCTCTCTGCTCCTCCAGCGACTCGAGGACGCTCAAGTCTCTCTGCTCCTCCAGCGACTCGAGGACGCTCAAGTCTCTCTGCTCCTCCAGCGACTCGAGGACGCTCAAGTCTCTCTGCTCCTCCAGCGACTCGAGGACGCTCAAGTCTCTCTGCTCCTCCAGCGACTCGAGGACGCTCAAGTCTCTCTGCTCCTCCAGCGACTCGAGGACGCTCAAGTCTCTCTGCTCCTCCAGCGACTCGAGGACGCTCAAGTTATTTTTCGTCTAGTTGTAGCTTACATTTTTCAGACCTTTTTAACAGTTTTTTCAGTAAGATTCTTTTTTTTCCTCTTTCAATAAGTGATAGTTTGAGGTAGACTTTTAAGCTCTCCTATCCAGCTGTCATGTCTTCCCTGGCGAAAATGCTGTGCCTTCAGAAAGTGGCCCAGATGCCCTTCCAGTCGCTCCCCACAGCCCCGCGGTGCCAGGTCACCTACGTCTGGACCAGTCTCTCTGTGACCGAGCCCAAGTCCAAGACCCGGACCCTGGACTCCGAGCCGCGAACCGTCCAAGGTCAGTCCATTCGCTGCAGGTTTCATCGTCGCACACTTTGCACCCACTTTTCACGGTTTTAACGGCCTTTTTCTGGCCTGTTTTTGCTTGTACTCCAATTTTTATTTTTTATTTAAAGTGCGTATGATGTGTTTTTATAGTTTTCTAATTTTTTGTTTAGAATTTATTTTACACAAACGAAGAAAAGTTAAAAAATATGTTGAAATTTATAGGAAGTAGAGCCAAACAGGATGACATCACACTAGGCAGACACACCAGGGACAATTTACATCTCTTGTCATATTTTCATAAACATTTCATATTTTCGGATCCTTTAAACAGTAGTTCAAGAAAATAAAGGTGTTCCCACATATTTTTTTTTGTCAAATAATAATTTCTGTGACATTAGAGGTGTTTCAGCCCTGTGTATAACATGGTTTCTAGGTAACAGTAACAGAATTTCCTAGTGTGATGTCATCATTTACAACCAGGAAGTAAAAATTTAAACCTAAAAATTTGTCAAACTGGGATAAAAAATTGTTCATTCTTTAGTAGAATCTTAAATATAATTATCTTAACTGTGTTTTAGTAAAGTGAGTATTTCAACATGTCATAAGTACTTTACTCTTCTCTTTTAAAGCACTTAATTTTAAAATGATTTTAAAATGATTATGTGTGTCTTTTTGTGTTTTGTGATTTTATTGCAACTTTTTCCTGTTATGTAAAGCACTTTGAATTGCCCTGTGTACGAATTGTGCTCTACAAATAAACTTGCCTTGCCTTGCCTTTAAGGCGAGACACAACAGGCAAAACCTTTTTTTTTTCAATTTTTTTTTGTTTTTTGTTCAGTTTTCTCTCTCACATCTGGACTTTCAGGTGGAAACAACAAACGTGTCCAATCTGCTCCTGATGTTTGATTCTTCCATTGAATCCACTTCATCCATAGATTTCTCTGGACATTGTTTTCTTCAAATGCATTTTTGTCCCTCGAGACATAAAGATCAGCCTTAAAGTGCCTATGACAGGTTTTCATGATTTTCTAATTTTGACTTTATCCAGTGCATTAATACCTGTTGTAAATATAAATGTTAGTTTTACACCAATCAAGCAGCCATTTGTGGAGAAAACCTGAAATTTACAGGAAGTAAACAATTTAATTACATCACACTGGGGAAACAAGGATTATGCATAACTGACGCAAAAGAAATTACTTTTTTGACCCTTAATGCATGAATTCAACAAAACAAAGGAGGAGTTTTGGCCCAGTTCACAGGATGGTTGCTCATTAATTAGTGTGATGTCATCATTTACAACCAGGAAGTAAAACAAAAAACCTAAAAAAATTGCTAAACCGCGATAAAAATGGTAAAGTATTTTAACAAAATTTGAAATATATTTATCTTAACTGCATTTTTGTCAAATGAGTCGTCCGACCTGTCAGAGGCCCTTTAAAGTAGATCCACACAAACTGTACAATCTGGACTCAACAAGATTTAGACCAAACGAACAAGGATTTTAAGATCTGATTCTAAAACCGATTAATTTAAATTTTAAGTTTAAAAAAATTAGACAAAATTTGAATTTTTGGGATTTATGTCCAGTCAAATCTAGTTTACTTAAAAACTAAATAATAAATCCAAAATCCCCTCTGTGCATTTTTATAACTAATATGTGATAAAATGAACCAAGAAATTTAAACCTGGTTCTGTCCATTTTTCAGATTTAAATGTCCCAGATATGTGGATTTTGGCCATTTTTACATAAAATGCCCCACATTTATGTGACTAAACTACAGGAGAAGTTTAACATTGATATCTTTAAATTTAAGATTTTTTCCTGTTCACCTGTCTTGTCTCACCTTAAACATTCATTTTCTACCGCTTATTCCCGTTAGGGGTCGCGGGTGACTGGAGCCTATCCCAGTGACTTTGGGCCTTAGGCGGGGTACACCCTGGACAGTGGCCAAACACAGAGAGACAGACAAGGACAGACAACCATTCACTCTCACATTCACACACTACGGACAATTTAGAGTTTCCAATTAACCTACACAGTCATGTCTTTGGACCGTGAGAGGAGCTGGAGAACCAGGAGAGAACCCACGGTAACACGAGGAGGACATGCAGACTCCACCCAGAGAAATCGTGTGACGTTGGGGTGGTCCGGGATTCGAACCCACGATCTTCTTATTGGGAGGCAGAAGCTCTAGCCGCTCTGCCACCGTGCACCGCTCACCTTAAACAGTTCCCTCAAATTAGTTTATTAATTTCAAATGTATGCTTCATCTAAACCCATGGCTACTATGTTTTTTCATATTTACATGTTATTTCATAGCCAAATTAATTTTAACCTTTTGTTCTAAATCTAGATTATTTTGGAGAGTAACTTCATCACTACATCCCCCAAACACAAAAACAATCCAGCACATGCAGAAATTCAATAATAATACAAAAATCTGCTTACCTCATCTGCATTCCTTCGTGCTTAGGGAGCTGCTCGTGCCGTTTTCCTTCATCCTCCTGGCTGGCTCGCCAAATGTTGTGTCGTCATTTCCTCAGGATAATTTGCATTATCTGCATTTTTTATATAATGAAGAAGACGAACTCGAGGAAATTCAATGCAATGGAGTTTTTATTGTTGAAAAAAATAACTTCCTTGGTAAAATGTATGATCTGGGTGGTTCGCAGACCAGTGTCCCAGATCATGCTCCAAACCCAGAGAGATCCTCGCACGAAGAAAAAACCTCCAGAAGCAAAATGAAGAAAATGCAGCCCAATTTATAACCTTTCGTATTTGAATTTCTCACCTGGACATGGATTATTTGTACATTGCTGCTGTATTTAATCCAAGTCTATTCTATTTTATTTAAGTCTTAATCTTATGCATGCCTCTTTTATATTCTTTTTCTAATATTTCATTCATTGTTTTATGTTGCACCTCACTTCAAAACGAGTTCCTATGTTTGTGAAGTTTGATCACTGGCAATGTAAATGTAATGTAAATGTAAATAACGTAGATTAAACTCATGATTGACTCCAAGATCTTTTGCTAACTCACTCCATAGCTTCACTTTTTTGCTGTTTTTGTCGTATAAATCCTTTTAACCGAAATAAAATAATTGGTCGACTATTGTACCATCAACTGATTAATCGACTAAACGACTAAAAGATTACAGCCCTAGAATATAGTAAATTATTACTATTATATTTTTTGTTTTATTTGTATTTATGGCCCAGGATACTTCAAAAAGATGCACAATTTACAACTAATAACACTACATTCATAACATAACACACATAACACTTTATTCAGATAAAAGTACATTTTCTCTTCATTTAAAACTTGAACCTATTCCAAGTACAACCTGATAATTCCTCAAAACTGTGTTAAACAAATATGTTTTGGTCAGACGGTTTGTTTGATTTTCTAATGGCAAAAAAAGTGAAAAAGTATCTGCAACTTTTGATTAACAATATTTGGAAAGTTTTGTTCAGAAGAAGAAGAAGAATAAGAAGACGACGAAGAAGGAGGAGGTGAAGAAGGAGAAGACGAAAAAGAAGCCACGATCCAATAATACGTGTTCACTTGTGTTGTGTTTGTGAAATATTCCTCTCTTTTTTTTAGCTAAATCATTTAAGAATGTGCAGATCCTTTTTCGTGTTGTGTTCCCTGTGGCTCCTGTGTATCTATTTTTTTTTTTTTTCACCCTCCGTGTTTTGTTCGCAGACGTTCCACCGTGCCGCGCGACGTACAGCCGTAACCAGGAGATGTACGACGTCCAGCTGATTCCGGTTCGAATGTTCCGCGACCCGTTCACGCTGGACCCAAACAAACTGGTTCTGTGCGACGCGCTGGAGCTGAACGGGACGCCGGCTCGTAAGTGACACCTCGGCACCCGCAACATCCGCAAGATTATAGCTGCAGGCAACAGGTCAGAGGTCAGAGAGCAGGCGGGCGCTGACACTTCAAGTAAAGCTATTCTGTATTTTTCAAATTGCTGTTTGCCTTTAAACCTGCTCTTGAGTGTCTTAAATTTGCATCTCATGTTTTAAACAGTTTCTTCTTCATTCTCTGCCCTGTGTTATCAGTCACTATGAAATGACACTTACTGAGTGCAATCAGCAGATGGCGCCAGCGCTGTATACAATCTACTGAAGTTAGCGCTGAAAAGACGTCATTGTGTGGATTTGCTGCAGCAGTTATCGTGTTTAGAGGCAGAAATGATCACAACGAGTTTAGTGATGATTTAAGGACTAAAAACAGTTGAATATTCTCAGATAAATGATGTAAGAGGTCTGAAAATACGTCCCGGATAGTAGGAGTTCAGCAGAAAGTGTGTTTGACGCTCGTAGGGAGAGGATTTTCTAATTAACATTCGTCAAAACAGCGTGAATGAAGCTGAATGTAACTCCAGTGTGTTTTTGATGAAGCACATTGTTAGAAAAGGATTAAAGAGAGAAAGGTCACTGGAGCAGGATATTTGTGCTTTGAATGTCTTTGATTGACTGATAGTGTCAGCTTTCCATCACTTTAAGAGCGTCACTCACATCATTCGCCAAATGACCTCACGCCCCTCGGCCCCCTGTGCTGTTCTCCCTCGTCGTGCCTCGTCTCCAGGTGGTTCAGAAAATCTAGTTTGTCTGCAAGTTTTATCTTTGTTCTGTCTGCAGCGCCTCCTTCTGTCCCAGAGCGCCCCCTGTCTATAGACCCTCCTTCTGTCCCAGAGCGCCTCCTTCTGTCCCAGAACGCCCCTGTTTGCTGAGCCTCCTTCTGTCCCAGAGCGCCTCCTTCTGTCCCAGAGCGCCCCCTGTCTGCAGCGCGTCCTTCTGTCCCAGAGCGCCCCCTGTCTGCAGAGCCTCCTTCTGTCCCAGAGCGCCCCCTGTCTGCAGCGCCTCCTTCTGTCCCAGAGCGCCCCCTGTTTGCTGAGCCTCCTTCTGTCCCAGAACGCCCCTGTTTGCTGAGCCTCCTTCTGTCCCAGAGCGCCCCCTGTTTGCTGAGCCTCCTTCTGTCCCAGAGCGCCTCCTTCTGTCCCAGAGCGCCCCCTGTCTGCAGCGCCTCCTTCTGTCCCAGAGCGCCCCCTGTCTGCAGCGCCTCCTTCTGTCCCAGAGCGCCCCCTGTTTGCTGAGCCTCCTTCTGTCCCAGAGCGCCTCCTTCTGTCCCAGAACGCCCCCTGTTTGCTGAGCCTCCTTCTGTCCCAGAGCGCCTCCTTCTGTCCCAGAGCGCCCCCTGTCTGCAGCGCGTCCTTCTGTCCCAGAGCGCCCCCTGTCTGCAGAGCCTCCTTCTGTCCCAGAGCCCTCTGTCTGCAGAGCCTCCTTCTGTCCCAGAGCGCCCTCTGTCTGCAGCGCCTCCTTCTGTCCCAGAGCGCCCCCTGTTTGCTGAGCCTCCTTCTGTCCCAGAACGCCCCTGTTTGCTGAGCCTCCTTCTGTCCCAGAGCGCCCCCTGTTTGCTGAGCCTCCTTCTGTCCCAGAGCGCCACCTTCTGTCCCAGAGCGCCCCCTGTCTGCAGCGCCTCCTCCTGTCCCAGAGCGCCCCCTGTCTGCAGCGCCTCCTTCTGTCCCAGAGCGCCCCCTGTTTGCTGAGCCTCCTTCTGTCCCAGAGCGCCTCCTTCTGTCCCAGAACGCCCCCTGTTTGCTGAGCCTCCTTCTGTCCCAGAGCGCCTCCTTCTGTCCCAGAGCGCCCCCTGTCTGCAGCGCCTCCTTCTGTCCCAGAGCGCCCCCTGTCTGCAGAGCCTCCTTCTGTCCCAGAGCGCCCCCTGTCTGCAGAGCCTCCTTCTGTCCCAGAGCGCCCCCTGTCTGCAGCGCCTCCTTCTGTCCCAGAGCGCCCCCTGTTTGCTGAGCCTCCTTCTGTCCCAGAACGCCCCTGTTTGCTGAGCCTCCTTCTGTCCCAGATCGCCCCCTGTTTGCTGAGCCTCCTTCTGTCCCAGAGCGCCTCCTTCTGTCCCAGAGCGCCCCCTGTCTGCAGCGCCTCCTCCTGTCCCAGAGCGCCCCCTGTCTGCAGCGCCTCCTTCTGTCCCAGAGCGCCCCCTGTTTGCTGAGCCTCCTTCTGTCCCAGAGCGCCTCCTTCTGTCCCAGAACGCCCCCTGTTTGCTGAGCCTCCTTCTGTCCCAGAGCGCCTCCTTCTGTCCCAGAGCGCCACCTGTCTGCAGCGCGTCCTTCTGTCCCAGAGCGCCCCCTGTCTGCAGCGCCTCCTTCAGTCCCAGAGCGCCCCCTGTCTGCAGAGCCTCCTTCTGTCCCAGAGCGCCCCCTGTCTGCAGCGCCTCCTTCTGTCCCAGAGCGCCCCCTGTCTGCAGAGCCTCCTTCTGTCCCAGAGCGCCCCCTGTTTGCTGAGCCTCCTTCTGTCCCAGAGCGCCTCCTTCTGTCCCAGAACGCACCTGTTTGCTGAGCCTCCTTCTGTCCCAGAGCCTCCTTCTGTCCCAGAGCCCCCTGTCTGCAGCGCCCTTCTGTCCCAGAGCCCCCTGTCTGCAGAGCCTCCTTCTGTCCCAGAGCGCCCCCTGTCTGCAGAGCCTCCTTCTGTCCCAGAGCGCCCACTGATAGATGAGCCACCTTCTGTCCCAGAGCGCCCCCTGTTTGCTGAGCCTCCTTCTGTCCCAGAACGCCCCTGTTTGCTGAGCCTCCTTCTGTCCCAGAGCGCCCCCTGTTTGCTGAGCCTCCTTCTGTCCCAGAGCCTCCTTCTGTCCCAGAGCGCCCCCTGTCTGCAGCGCCTCCTCCTGTCCCAGAGCGCCCCCTGTCTGCAGCGCCTCCTTCTGTCCCAGAGCGCCTGTTTGCTGAGCCTCCTTCTGTCCCAGAGCCTCCTTCTGTCCCAGAACGCCCCTGTTTGCTGAGCCTCCTTCTGTCCCAGAGCCTCCTTCTGTCCCAGAGCGCCCCCTGTCTGCAGCGCGTCCTTCTGTCCCAGAGCGCCCCCTGTCTGCAGAGCCTCCTTCTGTCCCAGAGCGCCCCCTGTCTGCAGCGCCTCCTTCTGTCCCAGAGCGCCCCCTGTTTGCTGAGCCTCCTTCTGTCCCAGAGCGCCCCCTGTTTGCTGAGCCTCCTTCTGTCCCAGAGCGCCCCCTGTCTGCAGAGCCTCCTTCTGTCCCAGAGCGCCCCCTGTTTGCTGAGCCTCCTTCTGTCCCAGAGCGCCTCCTTCTGTCCCAGAGCGCCCCCTGTCTGCAGCGCCTCCTTCTGTCCCAGAGCGCCCCCTGTCTGCAGAGCCTCCTTCTGTCCCAGAGCGCCCCCTGTTTGCTGAGCCTCCTTCTGTCCCAGAGCGCCTCCTTCTGTCCCAGAGCGCCCCCTGTCTGCAGAGCCTCCTTCTGTCCCAGAGCGCCCCCTGTCTGCAGCGCCTCCTCCTGTCCCAGAGCGCCCCCTGTCTGCAGAGCCTCCTTCTGTCCCAGAGCGCCCCCTGTCTGCAGAGCCTCCAGCTGTCCCAGAGCGCCCCCTGTTTGCTGAGCCTCCTTCTGTCCCAGAGCGCCTCCTTCTGTCCCAGAGCGCCCCCTGTCTGCAGCGCCTCCTTCTGTCCCAGAGCGCCCCCTGTTTGCTGAGCCTCCTTCTGTCCCAGAGCGCCCCCTGTCTGCAGAGCCTCCTTCTGTCCCAGAGCGCCCCCTGTCTGCAGCGCCTCCTCCTGTCCCAGAGCGCCCCCTGTCTGCAGAGCCTCCTTCTGTCCCAGAGCGCCCCCTGTTTGCTGAGCCTCCTTCTGTCCCAGAGCGCCTCCTTCTGTCCCAGAGCGCCCCCTGTCTGCAGCGCCTCCTTCTGTCCCAGAGCGCCCCCTGTTTGCTGAGCCTCCTTCTGTCCCCGCGCGACCCCTGTCTGCAGAGCCTCCTTCTGTCCCAGAGCGCCCCCTGTCTGCAGCGCCTCCTCCTGTCCCAGAGCGCCCCCTGTCTGCAGAGCCTCCTTCTGTCCCAGAGCGCCCCCTGTTTGCTGAGCCTCCTTCTGTCCCAGAGCGCCCCCTGTCTGCAGCGCCTCCTTCTCTCAAGGAAAACTACAAAAAACCCTGTGGGAAAAAGTATAAACCTTGAGGAGAACCACAGTGAAGGAGCAGTTCATCTAGTGTAGAGAGAGTTCCTCCAGACAGAGGAGGAACAGTTCATCTAGTGTAGAGAGAGTTCCTCCAGGCAGACGAGGAACAGTTCATCTAGTGTAGAGAGAGTTCCTCCAGGCAGACGAGGAACAGTTCATCTAGTGTAAAGAGAGTTCCTCCAGGCACACGAGGAACAGTTCATCTAGTGTAGAGAGAGTTCCTCCAGGCAGACGAGGAACAGTTCATCTAGTGTAGAGAGAGTTCCTCCAGACAGAGGAGAAACAGTTCATCTAGTGTAGAGAGAGTTCCTCCAGGCACACGAGGAACTGTTCATCTAGTGTAGAGAGAGTTCCTCCAGGCAGACGAGGAACAGTTCCTCCAGACAGACGAGGAACAGTTCATCTAGTGTAGAGAGAGTTCCTCCAGGCAGACGAGGAACAGTTCATCTAGTGTAAAGAGAGTTCCTCCAGGCACACGAGGAACAGTTCATCTAGTGTAGAGAGAGTTCCTCCAGGCACACGTGGAACAGTTCACCTAGTGTAGAGAGAGTTCCTCCAGACAGATGAGGAACAGTTCATCTAGTGAGAGAGAGTTTTTTCTATGTTTGGTCATTTTGTTTATTTTTATTATATTGATATTGTACTTAACTTTGTGAAGTGCTCAAATAAAAAATAAATGATGATGATATGATATAAATGCCATAAAAACAAACATTTTTATCAGGACTAATCCAGGACAAAGCCAGGTCTAGACTCGATCTTACGTTGTGTGTTTGTGGTGCAGCGGGGAACAGGAGGCCGGAGTGCAGGGACGCCCTGGAGGCTGTGGAGGACCAAAAGCCGTGGTTCGGGTTTGAACAGGAGTTTCTGCTCCAGACCGTGAGTGGACTGCCCTTTGGATGGGCCGATGCCACACCCCCGCTGTCAGGTACCAAACACTGCTGTGAGAAGAAACGTGCACTTCCTGATCCGTTCTTTATGTGTCCGCTGCAGACAGAGGCTAACCACTCTGCCGCTGTGCCGCAGGTGCTTCTGCTCAGGTGGGGCTGGATACGGTGTTTGGCAGAGACGTCAGCACGAGTCACTATAACGCCTGTCTGTACGCCGGGGTGAAGATCACGGGGACGACGGGCGAGGTCATACCTGCTCAGGTGAAACACTGCAGTCCAGAACTCCACCTGTCGGAACAAGGATTTTAGTTTTAGTCCAGATCTGGTCAAATAATACGGCCTGAGCCAGGACCTTCCAAAGTACAACGACGTCCCCTGGAAGTTGACCCCAGTGGGGGCTTTTTTGGTCCAGGATAATTTGGTGGTGAATGACTAGGGGCAACTCTAAAATACTGTAGCTCCACCCTGCGGCAAACAGCAAGTCAGCCACATTGGACTGAAGTTCCAGAGCAGATTTCACTCATCAAATTTAACACATTAGTCCCAGGGCTTTTACCTAAATATGTTTTACACTTTCAAAGGGAAATGCTGTCCTGAGTGATTACAATCAGAATCAGAACTGGTTTATTGCCGTTGTCAGTGATCATAATTCACAAACAAAGGAACTGGCTTTGACTTAAGGTGTGACATATAACAATGGAAAAAATATTAGCAAAATATATAAAAAAGAGGCACGTATAAGATTAAGAATAAAATAAAATAGACTAAGACAATATACAGAAATGTACAGTTGGACAGACAGTAGTGCAAGCTGGCTAAACTACTATTTTATTTTATTCTTAATCGTATGCATGTCTCTTTTTATATATTTTGCTAATATGTTATTCATTGTTTTATGTTGTACCTTACGTCAAAGCAAGTTCCTATGTTTGTGAATTTTGATCACTGACAATGACAATAAATCGATTACAAGCAAAGCACAGCTGCTGGATGAACGGTGACTGAAAAGCCTGATGCAAACCATCACTTAAAGCAGAACTCAGTAACTTCAGCGACAGAGCGCCCCCTGCAGGTCTCTTGTGAAAATACACAGCAGTAAAATGACGCCCAAAGCTTTTCTTCTTTTTGTCGCTTCCTTTGAATTGAAATAAGTGAGTACAGTCACATACAAAAACATTTAATGTCGCCAAATGTTTAATAAGGTAAAAATGTTACTTAGTTCTACTTTTAAGTCTTTGTAAGTCCGTGTGGTGGTTGCAGATGTGTTTATGTCGTCACCCCCTGCTGTCTCTGAGCAGAAAACCAGCTGCAAAATCGACCTGAAGACGACTCTCCTGAGAAACACTGGCTCTTTTTTATATTTGGCGACATGAAATGTTGTTGTATGTGACTGTACTTGCTTATTTCAATAAAAGGAAAGGGGAAAAAACCTTTTGGTGACTTTCACTGGCAATGTATTTTAACATAAACCTGCAGGGGGAGCTCTTTCGCTGAAGTTACTGTCGCAGTAGAACTAAGAAACTTTAGTGACAGAGCGCCCCCTGCACGTTTCTTGTGAAAATACACTGCAGTAAGAGTCATCAAAAGCTTTATTTTTCTTTTTTCCCCCTTTCTTTGTATTGAAATAAGTAAGTACAATTACATACAAAACCTTTCATGTCACCAAATATAAAAAAGAGAGCCGGTGTTTCTCAGGAGAGTCGTCTTCAGGTCGGTCAGAGACAGCAGGGGGCGACAACGGGGGCTTCAAACGGCACACAACCACCACACGGACTTACACAGACTTTAATAAGGTCAAAATGTTACTTAGTTTTTCGTTAAGCCATTGAATTTCGCCTAATTGTGTTCAGGCCGAGTGTTTTAGAGTTAATCTGCGCTCACTCGTGTTGGTGTGTTTTTACACGTCAGCGTTGAGAGCAGCTCGGGGCAGAACCTTTGTCTTCAGCTCAAATGTGACCGATGAAGCAAACGTCCACTGCACATCCACAGAGTTCAACAACAAGGTCAGACAGTTTTTATGCACAGAGAATCCCCTTCAGGTTAATGGCCACAGAGTTTATTTGTGAAGGACTGTTTCCTTGTTTTGTCTCAGCTATTTCAAAGTCTAGAAGTTCATCTAAATAGCTTAGGTTAAGGTTAAAACATAGGCGTATAAAATTGAAACAGGGCAGTTCTGGTCACCTGTGCCCTGTCTTTGTGCTTCCATGTGTAAAGCAGGTCACAGAATGTTAACCAGGTTCAGCAGGTTTGTAGGATGTGAGTCTTAAAGTTAAACTGTGTGCTGTTGAGGGAAAAAACACCACCCTGACTTGAACATGGTTTAATGTTGTGCTTGATGTATATTTATTTATATTATCGCTACCAAAACCAACTTCTAGCTTCTAGTTTTCTTTAATAAAGGCAAGAACAAGACTGTAATGGTACCAGCCAAAAAAATAAAGTAAAGAAAAATTCTCCACTGCTTAGTCCCAGGCTTTTTCCATCAGAACACTGTTTTGTTTTTCTGTGACCAACAATAAAACTACAATGAAAGTGACTCCCCGTGTGCCTGTCCCAGTGGGAGTTCCAGGTGGGCCCCTGTGAAGGCCTGGAGCTGGGGGACCACGCCTGGATGGCCCGCTACATCCTCTTCAGAGTCTGCGAGGACTTCGGGGTCATTCCCTCGTTTCACCCAAAGCCCGTCGACCACCCGCGCTGGGCCAACGGAGGCCACATGAACTTCAGTACGGAGAGCATGAGGGCCGAGGGAGGAATCAGGTCGGTCATTCATGCTCTGAGCCACAGCTGCCCTGGGGCAGACTGAAGGAAACATGGCTGTAAATCTGTGCCAACAGTTCGTCGATGTAATCCTTCATTCGTCCAGGCGTGTTCCATCGTAGAAAAGATTTCAGGGGTTGTCATCCAGACACTGTTTGAAGGTTTAGACGTTTTCACTTCTATTCAAAAGTCATTGTCAATCAGAGCTGGTCTGGGAACTCTGGCTTATATGCTACTCTAAGTAGTGATAGCCCCGCCCACAGGGAGGAGTCACTGATAGCCTGTTTTTGTTTTGTTAATCGTTTGCCCTACCTAGTGTCACCTGACCCTGATAATGGCCTGTCTTTGTTAGGTTAATAGTTTGCTCTGCCTAGTGTCACCTGAGGCTAATCTATGGTGATAGCCTTTGTTCTATTGTCCTATTGAGCTGTTAGCTGTTGCTCCCTTATCACTGCTAATGACCTGATTAGCATTTGACCGGTCTATTGACTTGGACCAGGGTGTTAGGAGGCTGTCATAAAGGGTTCTCTCTTTTTACAAAAATAGCTTCCTTTACTCTTTCAAACCAGTTCTTTTCTCTGCTCTATATCTTCACCTCACTGTCCTCAAACGAGTGGTTTGATGCTTTTAGGTGCAGATGGACTGCACTTTGCGGTCCCGTTGTTGCAGATCTTCTGTGTTGGTACAGCCTTTTGTGCAATGGCTGTTTGGTCTCTCCTATGTAACGTTCTTTACAACTGTCCTCACTGCACTCTATTGAATAAACTACATTGCTCTGTTTCTCTGTCGGCCTCTTGTCTTTCGGATGGACCAGTTTCTGTTTAAGTGTGTTGCTAGGTTTGAAATAAACAGGGATGTCGTGTTGTCTAAAAATCCTTTGAAACTTCTCAGACAGGCCCGAGACATAAGGGATAGAGACACCCCTCCTGCTGGGGTCTTTATCCTTTCTGTCCTGTTTCTTGGCTCTTCTGACTTTGTTAAAGGCCCAGTTGGGGTAACCACAAGCTGAGAGGGCACGTTGGACGTGTTCTTCCTCCTTCTTTCTCCCCTCTGAGCTGGTGGGTACTTCCTGAGCTCTGTGTTGTAGTGTCCTGATCACTCCCAACTTGTGCTGCAGTGGGTGGTTAGACCCGAACAATAAGTCCTGATCTGTGTGGGTGGGTTTCCTGTATACTTCTGTCTGAAGGCTGCCTTCCTCCCTCTGATTGTGGAGCAATCAAGAAATGCCAACCGGTTGTCCTTAATGTCCTCTCGTGTGAACTTAATGTATACATCCACCACATTAATAGGCTCTGAGAACGCTTCTAGCTCTTGTTTCTTGATTATCACAAAGGTGTCATATCAATAGGACAATAGAACAAAGGCTATCACCATAGATTAGCCTCAGTTGACGTTAGGCAGAGCCAACTATTAACCTAACAAAGACAGGCGATTATTAGGTTCAGGTGACACTAGGCAGGGCAAACGATTAACAAAACAAAAACAGGCTATCAGTGACTCCTCCCTGTAGGCGGGGCTCTCACTTCTCAGAGTAGCATATAAGCAAGAGTTCTCAGACCAGCTCTGATTGACAATGACTTCTGGATAGAAGTCGAAACGTCTCGATCTTCAAACAGCGTCCGGATGACAACCCCTGAAACCTTTTCTACGCTGTGCCAACAGTTTCTCTGATCAACACACGTCTAGTTTAGTTTAGTTTAGTTTAGTTTAGTTTAGTTTATTTGATGGGACAATCTAGAGAAAAATTAAGCTTATAAAAACAGAGATGTTCTGCCTCAGATCTGAGCTAAAGAGCAAGTTTCCATCTTCAGTCTGTTTCCAGGATAATTTGACAATGACACTATGTCAGTAATTAGAATAATTCCCACATTCTGTCCCATCCACACTTTCACAACAGAATCAAAAGACACAGATATCCTGGTTTATAAAACACATATTTGCATTAATTCATATCAAGATTATATATTGAGTTTGACCAGGACTGAATAAAAATTACTGCTCCTACAAATGTGTACGTCTACGTTTTCTAGCTGCAAAGTTGTTTATCGTGTCATCATATGAGAGCTTCTGTGCCAATTGGTGGTGAGTTCAAGGGTAAAAGAAACGAAATATTCGTAACTGTAAATGATTACTACTACTACAATTTATTTATTTATTTTTTGCAAAAAATGAATAAAAATAGTTTATTCAGCTTTAAGTAATGCACAGGAACTGTTGTCATTGTGAATGTATCATTGGCATCACATTTATTCACGGATTAAGTGCAGTAAAAGCCCACGCACCAAATGTCCCCTAAACGCCTCAGAGTCAGACGTTAGCTGCAGAGTGGCAGGTAATAGGCTCCTCCCTCTCTCTCTCGTCTTCATCATTCTCTCAAACTTTGCCTGGGGTCTTGGCCATCCCTGTTCTCTGAGGGAGGAGCCGAGGAGGAAAGAGAGAGAGCCCTTGGCGTCGCGGTTTTATTAAATTACGTGCATGCGCTTCACTTTGGCGAGCGCCGGAATGCGGCGCGCGAAATGCGGCGCCGCGTGGGCACCGCTCGTTTTCGCCACAGGCGGCCACGGCACAGCCGATGTGGTGCCCCCTCAGAGCACTTGGTGCCCTACGCGCTGTGCGTTACGTGCTTTATGGAAGCGGCGGCCCTGAGTTTGACCTACATCATTGTCCTAAACATTTTACTTAGTGTGGTCCTGCAGCTGAATGTTGTCCTCCTTCGATGCTTGCCTTGGAGAACATTGCTTTGATGTGATAAGGGGAGGTTTGGCTCTTCATGTGTTCAGAAGGTGTTTTAGCTAAGGAAATATGTATGTATATTTGAAACTGCCCTGGGGCAGACTGAAGGAAACGTGGCTGTAAATCTGTGCCCATGACTTCTCTGACCAACAACCGCTCACACACTGCTGAACATTCACACAAATGCAGAAGGACTGAACACAAAGCACACGACACAACCTGAGCCGCCGTCTCCATTTTTCTGCAGACACATCCACGCTGCGATCGAGCGCCTTGCCCAGCGACACACCGAGCACATGGAGGTGTACGGCAGCGAAGAAGAGAACCAGCTGCGTCTGAACAACGAGGGGCTGAACTCTGACTTCAGAGTGTTCTCCTGGGCCACCGCCGACAGGAAGTGCAGTGTGCGGGTCCCTGGGCACGTGAGCCAGGCTGGGAGGGGCTACCTGGAGGACCGCCGCCCCGCTGCAGACTGTGACCCCTACCTGGTCTGCAAGGCCCTGGTCCAGACCTGCATACTGCCCCCTAGTGTGGAGGAGCAGGTGACACCGTGCACCATCTGAGGATCAAAGGCTCAGTATTTTAACTCCATTTCCAGGAGAATTATAAGTGTTGCACATTCACAGCTTGTTACGACCAGCCGACCTGACGGAGTGAGGGAAGTAACAAAAACCAACATTTAAAATGGTAACTACAATTGTAATTTAATAATTGACAAAAAATAAGGTAAAAGGGTAACAAAGGGTGTCCACAATTTGGGGGGTAATTTACAGAAAATAAAAAGTAATATTTTGCAAAAGAAAAGAGACTTAATTAAACAAAAAGGAAAACAATTAAACAAGTTAAAAAAAATAAACTCAGGATCCACTAATTACAAACTAATTCAAATACAACGACTAGCGCTAGCGCCACATTGACGTCTCTTTTTGTGTTAAAAATGTAGTAAGTGCTTTGAGTTTTCTGATTAAAAACATAAGTTGCAGAAGATTCCATTTGTTTGTTGTTTGTTTCTCCTCAAACGTGTGACTAAAACGAGCCTCAAACTGAAGCTGTTTCTGATCCTTTGACACAAACTCTTGTCTGACTCTTTGTGAAGCTCAGACTCTGGAGTTTTGTGTCTGATTTACTCTGATTAAGTGTGAACAAGCTCAGAATATCAGACCTAAGTCCACCTAAATGTTCTTTGTTGAATAAATAAGAGTTAAAGCTGGTGTTGGATTGACTCCAGTTTGGGTTTTTGTTGGTTTTGATAATTCCTATTTTTAAACTGAAGTTAATTTAACAAAATAGTTTTAGGGACTTGTAATAAAGTTAAAAATTCCATGTGAAATCCATTTAAAAGTCCTGTGTAATTTTTAAATGTGTGCTTTTGGAGTAAAAACTGACTCTGATTCATCCCAGAATGTTTGATTTGATGTAAATAAGTGGGTCACAGCTTTCTTTTCATATTGAACACGAGAGAGTTTCCTTTTATCAGATGTGGACAGAAAGGAATAAACTGTTTTTTTTTTAGATAAATTCTAATCAATAAATTAATTTAACAAAACAGCCTTTGAAGTTACAACGTCCCAGAGAAATCTATGCATGCGGTGGATTAAATGAAATAATAAAACATCTTCAGGAGCAGATTGGACAAGTTTGTTTCCACATCAAAGCCGACAAAGAAAACTGACCAAAAAACAAAAAAAAATGAACTATTAACTCACTAAAGTCAAACAATGACATGTTTCAAAATAAAAGAAATGAATTGAGATGTACAGCAACACTTTTACATTTGATATTTACTTTGCATTTTCCGTCTTTCCTGGAGGCATTCTTTACGAGCGTTGGCAAGCTTTAAATAAAAACT
This sequence comes from Rhinogobius similis, assembly GCA_019453435.1. Lineage (NCBI taxonomy): Eukaryota > Metazoa > Chordata > Actinopteri > Gobiiformes > Gobiidae > Rhinogobius > Rhinogobius similis. Next base: position 44,403,197 of record CM033621.1, read on the forward strand.
GTCTGTTCAGGTTTGTCTTGATCCGCCTCCTCCCCGAGCTGTAAAACCCCTGAGCGGGTAACGTGTGCTCCTCTGCTCCGCCGGCGACTCCAGGGACACCCTTTGGATTCTCAGTGCTGTCGTAATTCATCTTTTCCCGATACAAAGCAGTCTGTACCGTCCTTTTTAACCCACAGTGACGTTTGGAGCGTTTTGGAGCTTTCGTTGAGCTGCGATGTCTCTGGAGCCGGAGATGATGTGCCTGCAGAGAGTGGCCCGGACGCACTACTACTCGCTCCCCACGGCGCCGCGCTGCAAGGTCACCTACGTCTGGATCAATCCGTACGGGACGGGCCCGAAAGCCAAGACCCGGACCCTGGAGTCTGAGCCACGGCGCGTCCAAGGTCAGTCCAGTTCTGCCGTTCAGGCCGAGAGCGAGCCTCCTCTGCGTGATTTCAGGTCAAAAGTAATTATTTTTCACAATGATGACACAAGAAGTACTTTTGCATCGGAGCTTAAAGTGCCCCTGACAGGTTGGACTACTAATTTCACAAAATATATTTCAAATTCTGCCAAAAATGTTACAAATTTTACCCCAGTTTAGCTTTTTTTTTTAGGTTTTTATGGTGAGACGCTGCAGGTGAATAGGAAAAAATCTTAAATTTAAAGATATCAACTTGAAACGTCTCCTGTAGTTTAGTCACATAAATGTAAGACAATAATGTATTACAAGTTTTTCATCATGTCATGTTTTCATGTAGAAATTAGGCATTTTATGTGTAAAAATACATATAAAAATGAAAAATGGACAGAACCAGATTTGAATGTTTTGGTTCATTTTGTAACATATTAGTTTTAAAAAATGTACAGAGGGAATTTTGGATTTCTTATTTAGTTTTTAAGTAAACTAGATTGGACTGAAAATTGTCCTAAAAAAAAAAAAAAAAGTTCTTAAACTTCAATTAATGAGTTTTAGAATCAGATATAAAAACATATTGTGTTTGGTCTAAATCTGTTGAGTCCAGATTGTACAGTTTGTGTGGATCTACTTTAATGATCTTTATGTCTCGAGGGACAAAAATGCATTTGAAGAAAACAATGTCAGAGAAATCTATGGATGAAGTGGATTCAATGGAAGAATCAAACATCAGGAGCAGATTGGACAGAGCTGTTGTTTCCACCTGAAAGTCCAGACATGAGAGAAAAGTGACGGTTTTGCCTGAAGTGTCTCTACCTAATTTCACTTCCTGGTTGTAAATATTGATCAAGTGAACATCCTGTACAGAGCACCAAAACTCATCCAATGTCACAGGTTTTTAATTTGACAAAGAAAAACACATGTGACACCTTTATTTTGTTAAATCAATGTTTAAAGGGTCAAAAAGTAGTTTATTTTGTGTAAATTATGCATGACCTTTGTCTCCACAGTGTAATGTCAACGATTTGTTTAATTCCTGTAATTTTCAACAGACTTTTCAACTCCACAAACAGCTCCTGATTGGTGTAAAACTATGGTCTCAGCGGCGTCTGCTGCTTTACCACTTGGTGCTATTTTGACCTGGAGCGAAATTGAACTCAAACAGTTACTTTTTCACTTTGTTGATTTTCTCACCTTCAGTTGGAAAAGTGAACAATTTTGTAGAAACCCTCAGGGGCAACTGCCATTTGAACGTCCGTCTTCTTCCTCTGACCCGGGGCCGGGTTGCGGGGGCAGCAGTCTAAGCAGGGACTCCCAGACTTCCTTCACCCCAGACACTTCCTCCAGCTCCTCCTCCCGAGGCGTTCCCAGGCCACAGAGAGACATAGTCCCTCCAGCGTGTCCTGGGTCTGCCCCGGGGCCGCCTCCCGGTGGGACACGCCCAGAACACCTCCCGAGGGAGGCGTCCAGGAGGCTCCGGAGCAGATGCTGAGCCTCAGCTGCTCCTCTGGACGTGGAGGAGCAGCGGCTCTACTCCGAGCTCCTCTGTCTTTGAGGGAGCGCCCCCCGGAGGAGGAGCTCATGTCGACGCTTGTATCTGCGATCTCGTCCTTTTGGTCATTCCCCAGAGCTCATGACCATAGGTGAGGGTAGGATTGTGCTGTGTGTGTTTTCTGGGTGCAGGGTGTAGGTGCCTCAGACTGGGACTCTGAAATGGGACGGTATGGGATTGTCAGGTTCACATGGTGACGTCACCAGGGGCTGGATGGACTCTGTCTGGTCAGTTCTGTTTGTTTTTGTGCCCATTGTTTGTCCAACACCAGTTTCTCCAATAGACAATAAAGATTAAGCTAATCTAATATAAATTAATAGACCGTACATATCGATAGACTTTCGGATTGTGACGTCACTCATAGCGTTTGGCTCCAGCCAAATGAAGCCAATCGTGGCTAGCAATTATAGCGGCTAAAGTGGAGCTAGCAGTTATAGCGACTAAAGTGGAGCTAGCAGTTATAGCGGCTAAAGTGGAGCTAGCAGTTATAGCAGCTAAAGTGGAGCTAGCAGTTATAGCGGCTAAAGTGGAGCTAGCAGTTATAGTGGCTAAAGTGGAGCTAGCAGTTATAGCGGCTAAAGTGGAGCTAGCAGTTATAGCGGCTAAAGTGGAGCTAGCAGTTATAGCGGCTAAAGTGGAGCTAGCAGTTATAGCGGCTAAAGTGGAGCCAGGAGGAGGTTGTTAATGGTTTCCACCCCTCGGTGGGAGGAGACAGTGTCAACGTGCGGCACTAGCTGTCAATCAAACCTGTTGCTAACACGAGCGAAACCAGCCCCTGGAAAAGGAAGTATCTGATTAGTCAGTGATTATTGTAATAACTTGATTTATGAAGAACATAACTTTAATCAAACACAGGATCATGTGGAGCGTCAGACATTGCAGTTCCAGATGTGAGTTTGACAGAGTAAAGACACCAGTGTCACAGGAAGAGAATGTCAGCTCGGCTTGATGGAGCCAGTACAGACTCCATGGACACTTCCTGTTTGGGACGCGGCGGCAGCGGGCCAAGGCCGTCCAGTGATATGCACGGTGTATGTATAAATTACACCGCAGTTAGTTTGTGAAAAAAAAAAAAATAACAACAAAAAACACGCAATTTTGTTTAAATGTGCAGAAAAGTGTGCTCTTGCTTTTTTTTATGCAATGTTGGTCATTGATGAAATGGAGGATTTCCAGTTAATTTTAGAACCCGACTTTACCTCCTGTTATTTTTTACTTTTATTTTAACTTTTACATTTTCTTTGCAAACTACAAACTGGCTGAGGTAAATCAGTATTTAACAAATGGACTGTCAGGTCAATCTAAAGCTGAGGACACGCTGCATGACGTTTAGTTCCACTTTCCTCTGATTTCCAGTGGCTCTTGTCCCTCTGTCGTGTCCATTGAAGTCGTCGTCAGTTGCTTCCGTCTCGTGCAGTTGCTGCGGCTGGACTCGCGTCTCAATCACAAAGACTCCAGCCGCAGTCACGCGGGTTTGAATCATACGCCAAATTTGGACGTGCTGCAGAACAAAGCTGACACTTCACTCCATGATGTTTATCCTTTAAGCCATAATTAGAAAAACAAGAACCTGTCATTTGCACTTTAATCTGAATTTTATGTTTTCTTGTGTTGTCTTTGTGAAATATTATTTTAACCTGAGATATTTGCAGACATTGGAAAGGTGCAAATACTTTGTGTATCCACTCTCACACCTGTATCATTTAATCACTGTCTGTCTTTTACGTAATGTTTTGTCGTCAGATGTTCCGCAGTGGTATGGGACGTACAGCAGTGACGGGATCACGTACGAGCTCACGTTGAATCCAGTTCTAATGTTCCGCGACCCGTTCATGTTGGACCCACACAAACTGGTTCTGTGTGACACGCGGGAACTGAACGGGACGCCGGCTCGTAAGTGACACCTCGGCACCCGCATCATCAGCAAGATTCAACCTAAAGCAGGTCAGAAATGGGCGCTAAAGCAGGTCAGTAATGGGTGCTAAACAGGTCAGAAATGGACGCTAAAAAGGTCAGAAATGGGCGCTAAAGCAGGTCAGAAATGAGCGCTAAAGCAGGGTCAGAAATGAGCGCTAAAGCAGGGTCAAAAATGGGCGCTAAAGCAGGTCAGAAATGGGCGCTAAAGCAGGGTCAGAAATGGGCGCTAAAGCAGGTCAGAAATGAGCGCTAAAGCAGGGTCAAAAATGGGCGCTAAAGCAGGTCAGAAATGAGCGCTAAAGCAGGGTCAAAAATGGGCGCTAAAGCAGGTCAGAAATGGGTGCTAAAGCAGATCAGAAATGGGTGCTAAACAGGTCAGAAATGGGTGCTAAACAGGTCAGAAATGGGTGCTAAACAGGTCAGAAATGGACGCTAAAAAGGTCAGAAATGGGCGCTAAAGCAGGGTCAAAAATGGGCGCTAAAGCAGGGTCAGAAATGGGTGCTAAACAGGTCAGAAATGGACGCTAAAGCAGGTCAGAAATGGGTGCTAAAGCAGGTCAGAAATGGGTGCTAAACAGGTCAGAAATGGACGCTAAAAAGGTCAGAAATGGGCGCTAAAGCAGGTCAGAAATGGGCGCTAAACAGGTCAGAAATGGACGCTAAAGCAGGTTAGAAATGGGTGCTAAAGCAGGTCAGAAATGGGTGCTAAACAGGTCAGAAATGGACGCTAAAAAGGTCAGAAATGGGCGCTAAAGCAGGTCAGAAATGGGCGCTAAAGCAGGTCAGAAATGGGCGCTAAACAGGTCAGAAATGGGTGCTAAACAGGTCAGAAATGGACGCTAAAAAGGTCAGAAATGGGCGCTAAAGCAGGTCAGAAATGGGCGCTAAAGCAGGTCAGAAATGGGCGCTAAACAGGTCAGAAATGGACGCTAAAGCAGGTCAGAAATGGGTGCTAAAGCAGGTCAGAAATGGGCGCTAAAAAGGTCAGAAATGGGCGCTAAAGCAGGTCAGAAATGGGCGCTAAACAGGTCAGAAATGGGTGCTAAACAGGTCAGAAATGGACGCTAAAAAGGTCAGAAATGGGCGCTAACGCAGGTCAGAAATGGGCGCTAAAAGGTCAGAAATGGGCTAAAGCAGGTCAGAAATGGGTGCTAAACAGGTCAGAAATTGACGCTAAAAAGGTCAGAAATGGGCGCTAAAGCAGGGTCAAAAATTGGCGCTAAAGCAGGTCAGAAATGGGTGCTAAAGCAGATCAGAAATGGGTGCTAAACAGGTCAGAAATGGACGCTAAAAAGGTCAGAAATGGGCGCTAAAGCAGGTCAGAAATGGGCGCTAAACAGGTCAGAAATGGGTGCTAAACAGGTCAGAAATGGACGCTAAAAAGGTCAGAAATGGGCGCTAAAGCAGGGTCAAAAATGGGCGCTAAAGCAGGGTCAGAAATGGGTGCTAAACAGGTCAGAAATGGACGCTAAAGCAGGTCAGAAATGGGTGCTAAAGCAGGTCAGAAATGGGTGCTAAACAGGTCAGAAATGGACGCTAAAAAGGTCAGAAATGGGCGCTAAAGCAGGTCAGAAATGGGCGCTAAAAAGGTCAGAAATGGGCGCTAAAGCAGGTCAGAAATGGGTGCTAAACAGGTCAGAAATGGACGCTAAAAAGGTCAGAAATGGGCGCTAAAGCAGGGTCAAAAATTGGCGCTAAAGCAGGTCAGAAATGGGCACTAAAGCAGGGAAGAAATGGGCACTAAAGCAGGGAAGAAATGGGCGCTAAAGCAGGGTCAGAAATGGACGCTAAAGCAGGTCAGAAATGGACGCTAAAGCAGGTCAGAAATGGGTGCTAAAGCAGGTCAGAAATGGGTGCTAAAGCAGGTCAGAAATGTGCGCTAAAAATGTCATAAATGGGCGCTAAAGCAGGTCAGAAATGGGCGCTAAAGCAGGTCAGAAATGGGCGCTAAACAGGTCAGAAATGGGTGATAAACAGGTCTTAAATGGACGCTAAATAGTTCAGAAATGGGCGCTAAAGCAGGTCAGAAATGGGCGCTAATAAGGTCAGAAATGGACGCTAAAAAGGTCAGAAATTGGCGCTAAAGCAGGTCAGAAATGGGCTCTAAACAGGTCAGAAATGGGTGCTAAACAGGTCAGAAATGGACGCTAAAAAGGTCAGAAATGGGCGCTAAAGCAGGTCAGAAATGGGCGCTAAACAGGTCAGAAATGGACGCTAAAGCAGGTCAGAAATGGTTGCTAAAGCAGGTCAGAAATGGGTGCTAAACAGGTCAGAAATGGACGCTAAAAAGGTCAGAAATGGGCGCTAAAGCAGGTCAGAAATGGGCGCTAAAGCAGGTCAGAAATGGGCGCTAAACAGGTCAGAAATGGGTGCTAAACAGGTCAGAAATGGACGCTAAAAAGGTCAGAAATGGGCGCTAAAGCAGGTCAGAAATGGGCGCTAAAAAGGTCAGAAATGGGCGCTAAAGCAGGTCAGAAATGGGCGCTAAACAGGTCAGAAATGGACGCTAAAGCAGGTCAGAAATGGGTGCTAAAGCAGGTCAGAAATGGGCGCTAAAAAGGTCAGAAATGGGCGCTAAAGCAGGTCAGAAATGGGCGCTAAACAGGTCAGAAATGGGTGCTAAACAGGTCAGAAATGGACGCTAAAAAGGTCAGAAATGGGCGCTAACGCAGGTCAGAAATGGGCGCTAAAAAGGTCAGAAATGGGCGCTAAAGCAGGTCAGAAATGGGTGCTAAACAGGTCAGAAATGGACGCTAAAAAGGTCAGAAATGGGCGCTAAAGCAGGGTCAAAAATTGGCGCTAAAGCAGGTCAGAAATGGGTGCTAAAGCAGATCAGAAATGGGTGCTAAACAGGTCAGAAATGGACGCTAAAAAGGTCAGAAATGGGCGCTAAAGCAGGTCAGAAATGGGCGCTAAACAGGTCAGAAATGGGTGCTAAACAGGTCAGAAATGGACGCTAAAAAGGTCAGAAATGGGCGCTAAAGCAGGGTCAAAAATGGGCGCTAAAGCAGGGTCAGAAATGGGTGCTAAACAGGTCAGAAATTGACGCTAAAGCAGGTCAGAAATGGGTGCTAAAGCAGGTCAGAAATGGGTGCTAAACAGGTCAGAAATGGACGCTAAAAAGGTCAGAAATGGGCGCTAAAGCAGGTCAGAAATGGGCGCTAAAAAGGTCAGAAATGGGCGCTAAAGCAGGTCAGAAATGGGTGCTAAACAGGTCAGAAATGGACGCTAAAAAGGTCAGAAATGGGCGCTAAAGCAGGGTCAAAAATTGGCGCTAAAGCAGGTCAGAAATGGGCACTAAAGCAGGGAAGAAATGGGCACTAAAGCAGGGAAGAAATGGGCGCAAAAAACAGGTCAGAAATGGGTGCTAAAGCAGATCAGAAATGGGTGCTAAACAGGTCAGAAATGGGTGCTAAACAGGTCAGAAATGGGTGCTAAACAGGTCAGAAATGGGTGCTAAACAGGTCAGAAATGGACGCTAAAAAGGTCAGAAATGGGCGCTAAAGCAGGGTCAGAAATGGGTGCTAAACAGGTCAGAAATGGACGCTAAAGCAGGTCAGAAATGGGTGCTAAAGCAGGTCAGAAATGGGTGCTAAACAGGTCAGAAATGGACGCTAAAAAGGTCAGAAATGGGCGCTAAAGCAGGTCAGAAATGGGCGCTAAACAGGTCAGAAATGGACGCTAAAGCAGGTCAGAGATGGGTGCTAAAGCAGGTCAGAAATGGGTGCTAAACAGGTCAGAAATGGACGCTAAAAAGGTCAGAAATGGGCGCTAAAGCAGGTCAGAAATGGGCGCTAAACAGGTCAGAAATGGGTGCTAAACAGGTCAGAAATGGACGCTAAAAAGGTCAGAAATGGGCGCTAACGCAGGTCAGAAATGGGCGCTAAAAAGGTCAGAAAAGGGCGCTAAAGCAGGTCAGAAATGGGCGCTAAACAGGTCAGAAATGGACGCTAAAGCAGGTCAGAAATGGGTGCTAAAGCAGGTCAGAAATGGGCGCTAAAATGGACATAAATGGGCGCTAAAGCAGGTCAGAAATGGCGCTAAACAGGTCAGAAATGGGTGCTAAACAGGTCAGAAATGGACGCTAAAAAGGTCAGAAATGGGCGCTAACGCAGGTCAGAAATGGGCGCTAAAAAGGTCAGAAATGGGCGCTAAAGCAGGTCAGAAATGGGTGCTAAACAGGTCAGAAATGGACGCTAAAATGGTCAGAAATGGGCGCTAAAGCAGGGTCAAAAATTGGCGCTAAAGCAGGTCAGAAATGGGTGCTAAAGCAGATCAGAAATAGGTGCTAAACAGGTCAGAAATGGACGCTAAAAAGGTCAGAAATGGGCGCTAAAGCAGGTCAGAAATGGGCGCTAAACAGGTCAGAAATGGGCGCTAAACAGGTCAGAAATGGACGCTAAAAAGGTCAGAAATGGGCGCTAAAGCAGGGTCAAAAATGGGCGCTAAAGCAGGGTCAGAATCAGAAATGGGTGCTAAACAGGTCAGAAATGGACGCTAAAGCAGGTCAGAAATGGGTGCTAAAGCAGGTCAGAAATGGGTGCTAAACAGGTCAGAAATGGACGCTAAAAAGGTCAGAAATGGGCGCTAAAGCAGGTCAGAAATGGGCGCTAAAAAGGTCAGAAATGGGCGCTAAAGCAGGTCAGAAATGGGTGCTAAACAGGTCAGAAATGGACGCTAAAAGGTCAGAAATGGGCGCTTTAGCAGGGTCAAAAATTGGCGCTAAAGCAGGTCAGAAATGGGCACTAAAGCAGGGAAGAAATGGGCACTAAAGCAGGGAAGAAATGGGCGCTAAAGCAGGGTCAGAAATGGACGCTAAAGCAGGTCAGAAATGGACGCTAAAGCAGGTCAGAAATGGGTGCTAAAGCAGGTCAGAAATGGGTGCTAAAGCAGGACATAAATGGGTGATAAAAAGGTCAGAAATGGACCATAAAAAGGTCAGAAATGGGCGCTAAAGCAGGTCAGAAATGGGCGCTAAACAGGTCAGAAATGGGTGCTAAACAGGTCAGAAATGGACGCTAAAAAGGTCAGAAATGGGCGCTAAAGCAGGTCAGAAATGGGCGCTAAACAGGTCAGAAATGGACGCTAAAGCAGGTCAGAAATGGGTGCTAAAGCAGGTCAGAAATGGGTGCTAAACAGGTCAGAAATGGACGCTAAAAAGGTCAGAAATGGGCGCTAAAGCAGGTCAGAAATGGGCGCTAAAGCAGGTCAGAAATGGGCGCTAAACAGGTCAGAAATGGGTGCTAAACAGGTCAGAAATGGACGCTAAAAAGGTCAGAAATGGGCACTAAAGCAGGTCAGAAATGGGCGCTAAAAAGGTCAGAAATGGGCGCTAAAGCAGGTCAGAAATGGGCGCTAAACAGGTCAGAAATGGACGCTAAAGCAGGTCAGAAATGGGTGCTAAAGCAGGTCAGAAATGGGCGCTAAAAAGGTCAGAAATGGGCGCTAAAGCAGGTCAGAAATGGGCGCTAAACAGGTCAGAAATGGGTGCTAAACAGGTCAGAAATGGACGCTAAAAAGGTCAGAAATGGGCGCTAACGCAGGTCAGAAATGGGCGCTAAAAAGGTCAGAAATGGGCGCTAAAGCAGGTCAGAAATGGGTGCTAAACAGGTCAGAAATGGACGCTAAAAAGGTCAGAAATGGGCGCTAAAGCAGGGTCAAAAATTGGCGCTAAAGCAGGTCAGAAATGGGTGCTAAAGCAGATCAGAAATGGGTGCTAAACAGGTCAGAAATGGACGCTAAAAAGGTCAGAAATGGGCGCTAAAGCAGGTCAGAAATGGGCTTAGCGCCCATTAAGAGGAAGTCAGTGAGCTGACTTCCTCTTAATAAAACTCATTTGATGTTTTCCAGTCAGGGTTTAGACCTCATCACAGCACTGAGACTGCTCTTATCAAGGTGACAAATGACATCCGCCTGAACACTGACGCGGGCAAAGCCTCAGTCTTAATTCTGTTAGATCCGAGCGCTGCTTTTGACACTGTCGATCATGGGATCCTCCTACAGAGACTAGAGGACTGGGTGGGCATCACTGGCACTGCCCTAAATTGGCTGAAGTCCTACCTTGAGGACAGAGAGTACTTTGTTGAGATTGGTAACTGTGTCTCAGACCACGTGAGCTTGACCTGTGGGGTGCCCCAAGGGTCAATCCTGGGACCCCTTCTGTTCAACCTCTATATGCTGCCCTTAGGTCAGTTAATACTCAGCACAAATGTGTCTTATCACAACTACGCAGATGACACTCAGATCTATGTCTCACTGACGACAGGTGAATATGGACCAGTGGATTCACTGTCACTGCATCCAACAGATCAGCGGTGGATGCAAAACAATTTTCTTCAGCTAAACTCAGACAAGACTGAAATCATCGTCTTTGGGCCGCAGAGAAAGTGTCAGCAGTCACCTCCAGTCTCTTGCTCTAAAACCGACAAATCAAGTTAGAAATCTGGGGGTAATAATGGACTCAGACCTGAACTTTAACAGCCACATCAAATCAATAACATCAGCAGCCTTTTACCACCTAAAAAACATTGCCAAAATTAAAGGTATAGTGTCTAAACCAGACTTGGAGAGACTTATCCATGCATTTGTCTCCAGTAGGTTAGACTACTGCAACGGCCTGTTCACTGGCCTCTCCAAACGAGCTGTAAAACAGCTGCAGTACATCCAGAATGCTGCTGCTCGGGTCCTGACAAGAACCAGGAAGTACGACCACATTAGTCCTGTGCTCAGGTCTCTGCACTGGCTTCCTGTGGCTGAGAGAGGAAGTACGCGCACATTAGTCTGTGTCAGGTCTCTGCACTGCCCCCTGTGGCTGAGAGAGGAAGTACGATCACATTAGTCTGTGCTCAGGTCTCTGCACTGGCTTCCTGTGGCTCAGAGAATTGACTTTAAAGCAGCTCTGCTTGTGTTCAAGTCTCTCCACGGCCAAGCACCAAAGTACATCTCTGACATGTTAGTGCCATATGAACCATCTCGCTCTCTGAGGACCTCAGGGACGGGCCTCCTGCAGGTGCCTAGAGTCAGGACTAAACATGGGGAATCAGCATTTCAGTTTTTTGCAGCTAAAATCTGGAACAGTCTCCCTGAAGATGTGAGACAGGCCTCCACTCTGGCAATGTTTAAATCCAGGCTAAAAACAGTTCTCTTTAGATGTGCATACGACTGAAAGATCTATCTGCACTCTTCTCTTTTAAATCACTTTATTTTAAAATGATTTTAAAATGATTCTGTGTGTCTTTTTGTGATTTTAATGCAACTTTTTCCTGTTATGTAAAGCACTTTGAATTGCCCTGTGTACGAATTGTGCTCTACAAATAAACTTGCCTTGCCTTGCCTAAAGCAGATTGGAAATGGGCGCTAAATTGGGTTGGAAATGGGCGCTAAAGCAGATCCGAAATAAAAAATATGAAGAGAACCAAACCCGGTGAAAGTGGCTTAAAGATTAGCTGAATCCAGAAGATTAGATAAATCAACCACGAAAACTCAAACAGGAAGTCAAAAGAAAAGTCACAAAATACAAACTGTAGTTGCCCAAAATGTGCTTCCCTGCCACAGACGTCCAGTTGATCCAGTTCCAGTACACGGCTGTAGTAAGTGAACCAGCCGGTCGACCTGCTACTGCCCCTCCCCCAACACATCTCACCAATCAGGGCTGGCAAACATTGAAGATGTTATCTACTGTTCAAATTCTCTACAATTTTTTTTTTTATGTATTTTGTTTGTCAGGTGGAATGGGAAAGACGTGTTTGACTCTCATTTCCCCTTCCCAGGTGCAGGTGTCTGATTAGAGCTTCCACAGGCTCTTCACTTCATTTACAAACCAGGATCTCCATTTAGAGGCTGAAAACTGACTTTTATATGTACTCTTCCTTAAAAAAAAAAAAAAAAAAAACAGAGACTAAAGCAGATGTGGAGTGGACAGTGTCTAACATTGTGTTTTTTGTGGTGCAGCGGGGAACTGGAGGCCGGAGTGTGTGGAGGCCATGGAGGCTGTGAAGGACCAAAAGCCGTGGTTCGGGTTTGAGCAGGAGTACGTGCTCCAGACTCTGAATGGAAACCCCTTTGGATGGAAAGGATTTGAAAAGCCGACTAGAGGTGCCAAATATGACTTTACACGAAGCGATGGACGCCTCAAAGGGAATTTTGAAGGTTGACCCAGATCTGACGAGGCGCTAAAACAGGGTCAGAAATGGGCGCTAAAGCAGGTCAGAAATGGGCGCTAAAGCAGGTCAGAAATGGGCGCTAAAGCAGGTCAGAAATGGGCGCTAAAGCAGGTCAGAAATGGGCGCTAAAGCAGGTCAGAAATGGGCGCTAAAGCAGGTCAGAAATGGGCGCTAAAGCAGGTCAGAAATGGGCGCTTAAGCAGGTCAGAAATGGGCGCTAAACAGGTCAGAAATGGGCGCTAAAGCAGGTCAGAAATGGGCGCTTAAACAGGGTCATTATCCCACTGTATTTATCTCAACCATGTTTTTTCTTGTGGTGAAATGTTTTAAACCTTTAGCCCCTTGATTTTCCTCCAGTCACCGGGGAACACTAGTGTGCCTTGAAGATTTTCCAGGTGTGCCTTGAGGTTCAGAAATGCGGATGTAAATAACTTATTTACCTTTTTGGAGTGTCCTGAGCAACTCCTGCACCAAAACAGAACACAAAACCACCACTAATTCCAAATTTAAAGCAGTAGAACAAACATGATGTGGCTCATTATATGCCATATTATTTTAACTAAATGGTCTGATTTAGTTATGTTTTTGTAGGTGGTGTGCCGTGGTATCTTTTAAACCCCAAAAGTGTGCCGCAACTAGAAAAAGGTTGAAAAACACTGCTTTAACCAATCATTTACCCGGAGGCTCCTCCTTCTGTGCCGCAGGTGCTTCTGCTGAGGTGGGGCTGGACCGGGTGTTTGGCCGAGACGTCAGCATGAGTCACCTTAACGCCTGTCTGTACGCCGGGGTGAGGGTCTCGGGGGCGACGGGCGAGGCCATGCCGGCTCAGGTACAGCACTGCACCAGGAACCCTCGCTCACAGCAACCAAACGCATTTACGAAAAAGAAAACAAGATCCGAGGCACTCTGACTGGAACAAAAGTCCTTCACCATGGCCATGGGGACACGCCGACGCGCTTTTTACATTTGAGAGTTCTATGTACAGTCTCGATCAAAAAGTTTAAGACCAGTTGAATAAATGGCAAAAGTCACGTTTTCATGGTTGGATCTTGTTGTGGAAAAATAGCTGTTGTGGATGTTCTAAATAAAACAAGTTAAACAATAAAAAGGCCAAGAAAGAATGAGTCTGATCAAAGAGTTGAATTATTCACTGGTACCAAAGTGAATATGGTCTGTCCCTGACGGAGTCGTCTCTGACAGGGATCCACTGCTCGACGGATCCATCATATTCAGAGTTTAAGCGCTTTATACTCAGAGATAACACATCATGAGGAGACGACATAGAATCATCACTTAATAGTCAAAACATAACGAGCAAGGACACATTTGGTTAGCTGTTTCTTATTGTAACACATGAAAAACAACAATATCAATGGTCTTTCCGACTAAAGCCAGATTTCAGAGTAAAAGGAAGGACCTCGAATGGGCTCCAGTGAACACAAGATATGACTGTGTTAAGGTTGAAGTTAACCGTAGCAATTTAGAATGAGTGCAACCCCAATAGTTGTGATTACAGTCTTAACCGGGTTCTAAGTAGAGCTTCACTAAGCAACAAGAACAAGTTGAGACAAAAGCAGCTGGAGCTCCCAATGTTTTATTTCGTGCCACATGTCGGGCCACTTTGATTCTAGTTTGGGACCCAGGTCTTACAGTATTTGGACGTGCGTCTTCTTCCACACTCCAAAAATAAGTTGACATCTGGCAGAGAACTGGAGGTCAGCGCCTTTATATCTCTGAAAGCCTTTGTCCAGTTGACACAATACAATTTTCTTTGTCCTATGGAACCAACTGAGGGTCCACAGACATCTTTGTAAGAACTTAAAGCCCACAAAAATTACTTGCTCATGGTTCGTTACTTTTTATGAAGTTTTGTCAGAAAAACGCTGCACTGCAGAGCTTCTCACACTGATGCCCGCCCCCTGTGTGCCTGTCACAGTGGGAGTTCCAGGTGGGCCCCTGTGAAGGCCTGGAGCTGGGGGACCACGCCTGGATGGCCCGCTACATCCTCTTCAGAGTCTGCGAGGACTTCGGGGTCGTTCCCTCGTTCCACCCAAAGCCTGTCAAGGATGTGCCCTGGGCCAACGGAGGCCACATGAACTTCAGCACGGAGAGCATGAGGGCCGAGGGAGGAATCAGGTCAGTCATTCATGCTCTGAGCCACAGCTGCCCTGGGGCAGACTGAAGGAAACATGGCTGTAAATCTGTGTGAACAACTCTAATCAACACAAACTTTTCTAGCTCATTTCAGTATATTCACACAAAAATGCCCCCTTGCCCTTTCGTCCTCCAGGCCCCGCCCCTTTATCCCTACAGGCCCCGCCCCTCTCTCTCCCCTTTACACTCACAGCCCTGAGCCCTGGTCGCTCTCATGTTGTCGCCCTGTACAGGTTCCAGTTCCACTGCGCTCCTCCTCACCTCCTCCAGGCTCCTCCCTCTGTGAGCCTGAACGGCGTGTTCCAGAGTTCTAGATCAGATGAACGCCGCACACGCCCCCAGGCTCTGCCCCGTCACCAGCTCTGCGTGAAATATGGTTGTGGGCTATGGTTTAGGTGTTTATCCCACTCTGTTTTTCTGCAGACACATCCACGCTGCGATCGAGCGCCTTGCCCAGCGGCACGCCGAGCACATGGAGGTGTACGGCAGCCAAGAAGAGAACCAGCTGCGTCTGAACAGCCAGGGGGCGTACTCTGACTTCAGAGTGTTCTCCTGGGCCACCGCCGACAGACAGAGCAGCGTGCGGGTCCCTGGGCACGTGAGCCAGGCTGGGAGGGGCTACCTGGAGGACCGCCGCCCCGCTGCAGACTGTGACCCCTACCTGGTCTGCAAGGCCCTGGTCCAGACCTGCATACTGCCCCCTAGTGTGGAGGAGCAGGTGTCACAGTGCACCATCTGAGGATCAAAGTTATTAAACATCCTTGTGAAACTTCTCCAGCGTCTCTGTCTGATCTGTTTGTGTCTCGTGCACATTCACCGCTGAAACAGGCAGATCCTCCACAATCACATTTGACTCTGCTGCTGTTTTTTGTCAGATACAGAGTGAAATATAAGTGACCTGATGCTAGTTTGAAAGTCAGATGTTCTTTTCCTTTTCTGGTTAAAACATAAATTGCAGGCTCAGTTTAGCTCTGGGACAATCCGTTAAAGATGTTGAATGTGTTCCAGAATAAATGGATGACTGTGTTGCGTTCTGTGTCCAATATTTAAAGTAGATGGAGGCAACTAAACTGATGATACTGCAGCGCATTGTGCCTCGGCTGAGAAGGTGATCAGCTGCAGTCTTCCATCTGTCCAGGACCTGTGTCTGTAGGACCTGTGTCTGTAGGACCTGTGTCTCCAGGACCTGTATCTGTAGGACCTGTGTGTCTCCAGGACCTGTGTCTGTAGGACCTGTGTCTCCAGGACCTGTGTCTCCAGGACCTGTGTCTCCAGGACCTGTGTCTGTAGGACCTGTGTCTCCAGGACCTGTGTCTGTAGGACCTGTGTCTCCAGGACCTGTGTCTGTAGGACCTGTGTCTCCAGGACCTGTGTCTCCAGGACCTGTGTCTGTAGGACCTGTGTCTCCAGGACCTGTGTCTGTAGGACCTGTGTCTCCAGGACCTGTGTCTCCAGGACCTGTGTCTCCAGGACCTGTGTCTCCAGGACCTGTGTCTCCAGGACCTGTGTCTCCAGGACCTGTGTGTCTGTAGGACCTGTGTCTGTAGGACCTGTGTCTCCAGGACCTGTGTCTGTAGGACCTGTGTCTCCAGGACCTGTGTCTGTAGGACCTGTGTCTCCAGGACCTGTGTCTGTAGGACCTGTGTCTCCAGGACCTGTGTCTCCAGGACCTGTGTCTGTAGGACCTGTGTCTCCAGGACCTGTGTCTCCAGGACCTGTGTCTCCAGGACCTGTGTCTGTTGGACCTGTGTCTCCAGGACCTGTGTCTCCAGGACCTGTGTCTGTAGGACCTGTGTCTCCAGGACCTGTGTCTCCAGGACCTGTGTGTCTCCAGGACCTGTGTCTGTAGGACCTGTGTCTCCAGGACCTGTGTCTGTAGGACCTGTGTCTGTAGGACCTGTGTCTCCAGGACCTGTGTCTGTAGGACCTGTGTCTCCAGGACCTGTGTCTCCAGGACCTGTGTCTGTAGGACCTGTGTCTGTAGGACCTGTGTCTCCAGGACCTGTGTCTCCAGGACCTGTGTCTCCAGGACCTGTGTCTCCAGGACCTGTGTCTCCAGGACCTGTGTCTGTTGGACCTGTGTCTCCAGGACCTGTGTCTCCAGGACCTGTGTCTGTAGGACCTGTGTCTCCAGGACCTGTGTCTCCAGGACCTGTGTCTGTAGGACCTGTGTCTCCAGGACCTGTGTCTGTAGGACCTGTGTCTCCAGGACCTGTGTCTATAGGACCTGTGTCTGTAGGACCTGTGTGTCTGTAGGACCTGTGTCTCCAGGACCTGTGTCTGTAGGACCTGTGTCTCCAGGACCTGTGTCTCCAGGACCTGTGTCTGTAGGACCTGTGTCTGTAGGACCTGTGTCTCCAGGACCTGTGTCTGTAGGACCTGTGTCTCCAGGACCTGTGTCTCCAGGACCTGTGTCTCCAGGACCTCTGTGTCTCCAGGACCTGTGCCTGTAGGACCTGTGTCTCCAGGACCTGTGCCTGTAGGACCTGTGCCTGTAGGACCTGTGTCTCCAGGACCTGTGCCTGTAGGACCTGTGTCTGTAGGACCTGTGTCTCCAGGACCTGTGTCTCCAGGACCTCTGTGTCTCCAGGACCTGTGCCTGTAGTACCTGTGTCTCCAGGACCTGTGTCTCCAGGACCTGTGTCTATAGGACCTGTGTCTGTAGGACCTGTGTCTATAGGACCTGTGTGTCTGTAGGACCTGTGTGTCTCCAGGACCTGTGTCTCCAGGACCTGTGTCTCCAGGACTCGGAGCAGGTCGATCACATGACCCTTCTTTTTTTCATTTCATTTATTTAAAAATATTTATATTTTTAAGCAACATACAAGTTCTGCCACATTTACTGCTGCAGTGCATCCATTGCTCAAAAAGGAGTAGAAGAAGAGTGTGAACTTATAAACTCCTGGCCCTCATTTCATCAAGTGTTGACAGCCTTGATACGACACGTTAATATTTGACATCAAACCTGAGCATTAATGAATGTTTAACAATCATTGTATCGTAGATGATCTGCTAAATGTAGCTGTAGCTTTGGCTATATTTGATTGTTTGATAGTTTGCCTGTTATTCTCACCTGGACATGGACTATTTAAGCCCCTCCCCTCAGGCAGGAGGCTACAGTCCAACTGAACCAGACCCTCCATCTGGACCAGACCCTCCATCTGGACCAGACCCTCCATCTGGACCAGACCCTCCATCTGGACCAGACCCTCCACAGATCAGACCTGTCCCTCTGTTGGACTCATCAACACTTTACACCTGACACTTTAACAAGAACATTATAAAGAGCTCTGTTTGCTCTTCTGTCTGTCCAGCTGCACATGTCTGTGTTTAGTCTAAGTCTAGTCTATTTTATTTTATTTTTTTATCTTATACACGCCTATTTTATATATTTTATTCATTGTTTTATGTTACACTTTACGCCGAAAGTTCCTGTTTGTGAATTCTGATCCCTGACAACGACATTAAACCCGTTCTGATCTGAATCTGATTCAGATTTTTTTTTTTAATACAAGAAGTTGAAGTGTCCAGTCCAGGGCCGCCGCTTCCATAAAGCACGTAACGCACAGCGCGTAGGGCACCAAGTGCTCTGAGGGGGCACCACATCGGCTGTGCCGTGGCCGCCTGTGGCAAAAACGAGCGGTGCCCACGCGGCGCCGCATTCCGGCGCTCGCCAAAGTGAAGCGCATGCACGTAATTTAATAAAACCGCGACGCCAAGGGCTCTCTCTCTTTCCTCCTCGGCTCCTCCCTCAGAGAACAGGGATGACCAAGACCCCAGGCAAAGTGTGAGAGAATGATGAAGACGAGAGAGAGGGAGGAGCCTATTACCTGCCACTCTGCAGCTAACGTCTGACTCTGAGGCGTTTAGGGGACATTTGGTGCGTGGGCTTTTACTGCACTTAATCCGTGAATAAATGTGATGCCAATGATACATTCACAATGACAACAGTTCCTGTGCATTTCTTAAAACGGAATAAACTATTTTTATTCATTTTTTGCAAAAAATAAATAAATAAATTGTAGTAGTAGTAATCATTTACAGTTACGAATATTTCGTTTCTTTTACCCTTGAACTCACCACCAATTGGCACAGAAGCCTCATATGATGACTTGATAAACAACTCTGCAGCTAGAAAATGTAAATGTAGGAGCCTGTTAATGTTTATACTTCACTTGTTGGATGATTCTATCTATATTCGTATTTGCACTTTTATTGGGTGGTATTTGTTTTACACTTGAATATTTAAGTTTTATTTAGTTATTTAAAGGTCCCATATTCTGCTATTTTGCCCTTTACACAGTCTATTCTAAGGGCTTTGTTGATAAAATTTTGCGTTGTGCAATATCCAAGCTGAAGCTAAAATACAAGAAAAGTGTATTTTGTCCATGGTTTGTTTCAGAAAAGCAAACAAACTGACCTTTCTTCTCTGGAAAGTCAAATGTGTTGCTTTTTTCCAACAAACACTTCAAACCATAGAATTTAGATCTAATGTGAGACGATCATTCAAACATTTACAAACTTAATTTTGCCTCCAGTTAAAATGGTATTTTTGCTTCAAAAGAATCTAATTTATGGAACAGTATCTAATATATCTGTAGATAAAATGAAAAATGATTGTGGGCTCAACATTTCTGAGTATTTTCCAGTAAAACCCATAAATCTGGATTGTTCTTCATCAAAAATGCAAAGAGTTGATGATAATTTGCTCAAACTTTATGTAAAATACAATAATAAATGTGTTTGAGCCTCTGATGTCGCTCACATGTGTCTGAGGCTTTTACTGACACTAAATCATCCAGATTTTTTGTGATATTCTGAGGTTAATCCCAGTTGCCCTTCAGACTTTTAAAGGGTCTGTAGACTTTACATCAGAACCTTGAATCCTGCCCAAACCTCGCGGCCAAACCCGTCCTTCTCGCGTGAAGTGCCGCGGCCCGTGAGCCGCTGGCGCCGTGTGAGCGCCGGATTAACGCGGATTAACGCGGCTTGACTTGGGCTTCTTCACCCAGAGCGACCTGTCACTCCGCGCTGGCTGCCCTTTCACCCGCAGCAGACGAGCCCCGCAGAGCGACAATTAGAGACGCGATAATACTACAACGGGACGCGTGGAATCCAGCAGGACGAGAACGGACGAGAACGGGACGAGAACGGGACTAAAACGGGACAAAAACAGGACGAGAACAGGACAAGAACAGGACGAGAGCAGGACGAGAACAGGACGAGAACAGGACGAGAACAGGAGGAAAACGGACGAGAACAGGACGAAAACAGGACGAGAACAGGACGAGAACAGGACGAGAACAGGACGAGAGCAGGACGAAAACAGGAGGAAAACAGGACAAGAACAGGACGAAAACAGGACGAGAACAGGACGAAAACAGGACGAGAACGGGACGAGAACGGGACTAAAACGGGACAAAAACAGGACGAGAACAGGACAAGAACAGGACGAGAGCAGGACGAGAACAGGACGAGAACAGGACGAGAACAGGAGGAAAACGGACGAGAACAGGACGAAAACAGGACGAGAACAGGACGAGAACAGGACGAGAACAGGACGAGAGCAGGACGAAAACAGGAGGAAAACAGGACAAGAACAGGACGAGAACAGGACTCAAAGACGACACAAAGACGATTCAAACAGGACACACAAACGACACAAACAGGACACAAACGGGACTCAAACAGGACACAAACGGGACTCGAACACGACGCAAACACGACTCGAACATGGGCCAAGAGGAGAGCCACAACGAGGAGATGGAGCCGGCGCAAATCCAGGAGCTGTGCCTCATCTTCATGAAGGAATGTCCGAGCGGAGCGCTGCACCTGCACGAGTTCAAGCGCATCTTCGGCGTCCAGAGCAGCAGCGAGGAGGAGTCCACCTACATTGAGACCGTCTTCCGCACCTTCGACACCAACAAGGTCAGCGCTCGACTCGAACCGACCGAAAACAAAGAGCTCGGAGCTTGTGAAACGAATTGAAACGTAAAGACGGCTCCTGTAAACGTAAACAGGACGCTCTTCGGTTCCTTCTCCTGTGTTTAGTGAATCTCTGAAAGTCCAACGACGTCCCGATCATTTCTACCTGCAGGAGTCGTCGTGGTTTTAGTGTTGATCAGGTTTTGAGCTCGTGATTGTCCAGGTTTTATGGTTTAACTCAGAGTGAAGACATTAACCGTTAAAACACCTGCAGGTCTGGACTGGGACTAAACCAGGACTGATCCCAGAACCAAACCTGGACCTTATCGAGCCTGAACCAGGACTAGAACTGGACCAAACCTGGACCTTATCGAGCCTGAACGAGGACTAGAACTGGACCAAACCTGGACCTTATCGAGCCTGAACGAGGACTAGAACTGGACCAAACCTTATCGAGCCCGAACCAGGACTAGAACTGGACCAAACCTTATCGAGCCCGAACCAGGACTAGAACTGGACCAAACCTGGACCTTATCGAGCCTGAACGAGGACTAGAATTGGACCAAACCAACCAAACCTGGACCTTATCAAGCCTGAACCAGGACTAGAACTGGACCAAACCAACCAAACCTGGACCTTATCGAGCCTGAACCAGGACTAGAACTGGACCAAACCTTATCGAGCCCGAACCAGGACTAGAACTGGACCAAACCTGGACCTTATCGAGCCTGAACGAGGACTAGAATTGGACCAAACCAACCAAACCTGGACCTTATCGAGCCCGAGCCAGGACTAGAACTGGACCAAACCAACCAAACCTGGACCTTATCAAGCCTGAACCAGGACTAGAACTGGACCAAACCTTATCGAGCCCGAACCTGGACTAGAACTGGACCAAACCTGGACCTTATCGAGCCTGAACGAGGACTAGAACTGGACCAAACCAACCAAACCTGGACCTTATCGAGCCCGAGCCAGGACTAGAACTGGACCAAACCAACCAAACCTGGACCTTATCGAGCCTGAACCAGGACTAGAACTGGACCAAACCTTATCGAGCCCGAACCTGGACTAGAACTGGACCAAACCTGGACCTTATCGAGCCTGAACGAGGACTAGAACTGGACCAAACCAACCAAACCTGGACCTTATCGAGCCCGAACCAGGACTAGAACTGGACCAAACCTTATCGAGCCCAAACCTGGACTAGAACTGGACCAAACCTTATCGAGCCCGAACCAGGACTAGAACTGGACCAAACCTGGACCTTATCGAGCCTGAACGAGGACTAGAACTGGACCAAACCTGGACCTTATCGAGCCTGAACGAGGACTAGAACTGGACCAAACCTGGACCTTATCGAGCCTGAACGAGGACTAGAACTGGACCAAACCAACCAAACCTGGACCTTATCGAGCCTGAACGAGGACTAGAACTGGACCAAACCAAGTCCACATCGGGACCAAAACAGGACCAAAGAACGATGAGTAAGACGCTGCGTTAAAGGAGAGTCACACTTTATAATAACTGCACTTATTCCTGCCGTAATAAAACATGAACAAAGACTTAATTCATAATCAACAGACAGTTTATGAAGAAGAATTCAGACTCATTCATTCATTTTTTAGCGCTTGTTCCCGTTAGGGGTCGCGGGTGACTGGAGCCTGTCCCAGTGACTTTGGGCCTTAGGCGGGGTACACCCTGGACAGTGGCCAACTCGTCGCAGGGCTGAGAATTCAGACTCAGTAACGATTTAACAAACATTCTATATATCTATAAATATTCTGTTTATGGAACAGTCGACCTGAGGAGCTGAGGTCTGCTGCGAATGTTCATATTTTTAAAAGTAAACTTAAAACATATCTTTTTAAATTGGCCTATGATTAAAACTTAAATATGAGTTAAATCACTTTTAGTCTTAGGTTCCTTTGTGTTATGTTTTTAATTCTTCCTTTTTGTCTATTCACAACACTCTAATCTGTATTTCTGTGCATATTCTCACATTCTAACTTTTATGTTCTCTATAACCCTAAGGAGTCTTCTCTGTTTGTCTGTTGCTAATTGTTGTATTTGTGAAGCACTTTGAGCTACATTTTAAATGTATGAAAAGTTTGATTGATTGATTCTAACCCTACTTTCTAACTTTCTTAACCTTAATTAAGTCGTTACGGAGCCTGAATCGTGTTGAATAAACGATATATTCATTATTAATGCTTTATTGAGGCAAAGTAAGACGTGGTTATTATAAAGTGCTGCATAAACGGGGCGGAGTTTAAAGACAGAGCGGCGGCAGGTCAGAGGTCGTTTGTGTAACCGCGGTTACACCATCGAGCCGTTCACGACGTCTAAATGTCACTGATCAAACAGAAGCAGACGTTTGGTCGGTTATTACAAACGAAGTGATCCAGAGAGATGGAGCTAAAGCCCGAAACATCACACACTTTACAGCAAATGACACTTTTATGAAGCTCAGATACGTTTCAAACCTTGAAAATCATGTTTTTCAAGTATTTTTTGTGATAGAAAAGCTAATTTCTGATCTTTTACAAGCATTTATCTCCGGATTATTGGGAAAACACGGATAAGCAGTTCATTGAGGTCATGTACATGCGGCTCATTAGCACAGACATGTTTTTTGTTAATGACTCATCAACATTTATGAAGTTTTATAAAGTGCATAAACAAATAACTAGTGCATATTAACGCCTGATAAATACTTTACTAAGGAACCTTGATCTAAAGCCAGAGACTTCAGACGTTTGGATCTGTCTCAGTTCTGGACCAATCACACTGCACCGTTTGGAGCTTTGTGCAGGGCCGTAATAAAACATGAACAAAGACTTAATTCATGATCAACAAACAGTTTATTGAGAAGGATTCAGGCTCAGGGATGATTTAACAAACATTCTAATCCTAATTTCTGACCTTAACCTTAAAGTGCCTATGACGGGTTTTTAGGATTTTCTAATATTGACTTTATTCAGTGTATTAATTCCTCTTGTAAATATAAATTATAGTTTTACACCAATCAGGTCGCTGTTTGTGAAGAAAAGTCGAAACATCTGTTGAAAATTACAGGAAGTAAACAAACTGATGACATCACGCTGGGGAGACGAAGGATATGCATAATTTACACAAAATAAGACACCATTTTGACCCTTTAAACATCGATTCAACAAAATAAAGGAGTCACGTGCATTTCTCTTTGTCAAATGAACAGAATCTGTGACATTAGATGAGTTTTGGCCCAGTGTACAGTGTGGTTTCTATGGTAATTTCCTAGTGTGATGTCATACTTTACAACCAGGAAGTAAAACTAAAAACCTAAAAAAATAGCTAAACTGGGGTAAAATTTGTGAAGATTCTTGCAGAAACTGAAATATATTTATCTGAACTGCATTTTAGTGAAATGTGTAGTCCAACCTGTCATGGGCCCTTTAATTAAGTCGTTCCTGAGCCTGAATCGTGTTGAATAAACGATATATTTATTATTAATTAAGTCTTAGTTCTTGCTTTATTGAGGCTAAATAAGACGTGGTTATTATAAAGTGGTTCAGCTGCATAAGTCGGCTCGTTCTGCTTGGCCTCGTTTACTGAACTAATGACATTTAATCATATTTACTTCAGCTCAAGTCTCTAAGAGGGCGTGTCCAGGAGCCGCGCCAGGGCACCAGGCTTTCATTTAGAGAATTCAAATCTTCAGTTTCATAATTTGTTTAGTTTAAATCTTTTTAAACGATAAGATTAGAAATATTTATGTCTATTTACTCTCTTTTGGTTTAAGTTTGGTGAATATTATGAATGAAACCTCCACCAGACGAGGAACAGTTCATCTAGTGTAGAGAGAGTTCCTCCAGGCACATGAGGAACAGTTCATCTAGTGTAGAGAGAGTTCCTCCAGGCAGAAGAGGAACAGTTCATCTGAAAAAAAAAAAAAAAATTTGAAAAAAAACCAAACCCAAAACTTTAAAATATCAGGGAGTAGAGCTGAATCCCTCTGTGACATCATCAAAAAGCGACGCATTGACATTTTTTGACAGTTTAAACCATCGTTCAACAAAATAAAGACTTACCAGGTATCATTATTTGTCAGTTCATAGATATGGTGTGGTGTGTGTGGATGTGGGCGTGGTTTACAGTCTGGTTGCTATGGTAACAGCTGTGGAATTACCGCTAACTGTGTCATATTTGTGTCATGTTCAACAGGAAGTGACATCATAAACTTTACACAAACGGTCAAATAAAAAGCGACAAAAAGCGACTGAAAGCTACAAAAACACAACTAAAATTGACAAAAATGCAAGTTAAAGTGACAGAATTGCACCTAAAACTGACAAAAACACGACTAAAGGTGACAAAAATTTGACCAAAGCCGACAAAAACTCAACTCAAAGTGACAAAATTTCAACTAAAAGCGACAAAAATGCAACGCGGTGGTGTTAACGAGAATTATTCTGTGTCAAATCATAACTACTGTGTAATTTAAATAGATGTTGGCCCTTGTTTACAGTCTGGTTGCTATGGTAACAGCTGTGGAATTACCTCTAACGATGTCATATTTGTGTCATGTTCAACAGGAAGTGACATCATAAATTTTACACAAACTGTCAAACAAAAAGTGACAAAAAGCGACTGAAAGCTACAAAAACACAACTAAATGTGATATTAATGCACATAAAACTGACAAAAACGCAACTAAAAGCAACAAATAGCAAGTTAAAGTGACAGAAATGCACCTAAAATTGACAAAAACGCGACTAAAAGTGACAAAAACTTGACCAAAGCCGACAAAAAATCAACTCAAAGTGACAAAAACGCCACTAAAAGTGACAGACACGTGTCAGGTGACTTCAGCGTTCTTCTTCGTGTGCTTTTTGTCCGTCGTCTGAACCACCTCAGGTCCTCCAGAGACCTTTGACCTGCTCCAGCTCAGGAGGGCGGCAGGGCATCTGACACACTGAGTGACGTGGCGCTTGTGTTTCCAGGACGACCGGCTGGACTTCCTGGAGTACGTGGCGGCTCTGCACCTGATCCTCCGGGGGAACCTGGAGGACCGGCTCAAGTGGTCCTTCAAAATGTACGACAAGGACGGCAACGGCAAACTGGACCGGGCCGAGGTCAAGAACCTCATCCGGGTGAGACACGGGTACTACTGGTACTACAGGTACTACTGGTACTACTGGTACTACAGGTACTACAGGTACTGGACTGGGCCGAGGTCAAGAACCTCATCCGGGTAAGACACACAGGTACTACAGGTACTACTGGTACTACAGGTACTACAGGTACTGGACTGGGCCGAGGTCAAGAACCTCATCCGGGTGAGACACACGGGTACTACAGGTACTACTGGTACTACTGGTACTACTGGTACTACTGGTACTACAGGTACTACAGGTACTACAGGTACTACAGGTACTACTGGTACTACAGGTACTACAGGTACTACAGGTACTACAGGTACTACTGGTACCTACTGGTACTACAGGTACTACAGGTACTACTGGTACTACAGGTACTACTGGTACTACTGGTACTACAGGTACTACAGGTACTACAGGTACTACAGGTACTACTGGTACTACAGGTACTACAGGTACTACAGGTACTACAGGTACTACTGGTACCTACTGGTACTACAGGTACTACAGGTACTACTGGTACTACAGGTACTACTGGTACTACAGGTACTACAGGTACTTCTGATACTGGACCGGGCCGAGGTCAAGAACCTCATCCGGGTGAGACACGGGTACTACAGGTACTACTGGTACTGGTACTACAGGTACTACTGGGGCGGCAGTAGCGCAGTAGGTAGAGTGGGCGCCTTCTGATCCGAAGGTCGGCAGTTCGAATCCCACTCCAGACATGGAGTTGAGTGGTCAGATCCTCTGACCCGCAGGTTGGTGGTGCGATTTCAGCTCCTTCAGATGAATAATGCCGTTGTGTCCTTGGGCAGGACACTTAACCCACCTTGCCCCCAGTGTCTGCGTACACTGGTGTATGAATGTGTGAGTGGATGGGTGACTGGTTCCTTGATGTAAAGCGCTTTGAGTGCCTTAAAAAAGGTAGAAAAGCGCTATATAAATGTGACCATTTACCATTTACCATTTTACTGGTACTGGTACTGGTACTACTGGTACTACAGGTACTACAGGTACTACTGGTACTGGTACTGGTACTACTGGTACTACAGGTACTACTGGTACTACTGGTACTACTGGTACTGGTACTACTGGTACTGGTACTACTGGTACTACTGGTACTACTGGTACTACTGGTACTGGTACTACTGGTACTACTGGTACTGGTACTACTGGTACTACAGGTACTAGACCGGGCCGAGGTCAAGAACCTCATCCGGGTGAGACACGGGTACTACTGGTACTACAGGTACTACAGGTACTACAGGTACTGGTACTACTGGTACTACAGGTACTACAGGTACTACAGGTACTACTGGTACTACGGGTACTACTGGTACTACAGGTACTACAGGTACTGGTACTACAGGTACTACAGGTACTACAGGTACTACAGGTACTGGTACTACTGGTACTACAGGTACTACTGGTACTACAGGTACTACTGGTACTACAGGTACTACAGGTACTGGACCGGGCCGAGGTCAAGAACCTCATCCGGGTGAGACACGGGTACTACAGGTACTACTGGTACTGGTACTACAGGTACTACTGGTACTGGTACTGGTACTACTGGTACTACTGGTACTACAGGTACTACAGGTACTACTGGTACTGGTACTGGTACTACTGGTACTACAGGTACTACTGGTACTGGTACTGGTACTACAGGTACTACAGGTACTACTGGTACTACTGGTACTACAGGTACTACAGGTACTACTGGTACTGGTACTACAGGTACTACAGGTACTACTGATACTGGACCGGGCCGAGGTCAAGAACCTCATCCGGGTGAGACACACGCACGGGTACTACAGGTACTACTGGTACTACTGGTACTACTGGTACAGGTACTACTGGTACTACTGGTACTACAGGTACTACTGGTACTACTGGTACTACAGGTACTACAGGTACTACAGGTACTGGTACTACTGGTACTACTGGTACTACAGGTACTGGTACTACTGGTACTACAGGTACTACTGGTACTACAGGTACTACAGATACTACAGGTACTACTGGTACTACAGGTACTACTGGTACTACTGGTACTAC
This sequence comes from Rhinogobius similis, assembly GCA_019453435.1. Taxonomy (NCBI): domain Eukaryota; kingdom Metazoa; phylum Chordata; class Actinopteri; order Gobiiformes; family Gobiidae; genus Rhinogobius; species Rhinogobius similis. The sequence continues at coordinate 44,430,509 of CM033621.1, forward strand.
TGGTACTGGCACTGGTACTACTAATGGTACTACTACTACTCCTACTACAGCTGTAGTAGTACCAGTACTACTGTAGTAGATACTCTGTCCAATCTTTTTCTCATCATTCAACTTTATTTTTTATTTGAACATTTTAAAATGGAAGAAGAAAAAGGTATAAACAATGTCCAACATTAAAAACACATAAAAAACTTAAATTTACCAAATAATTTGAGAAAACAATATTAATAATAAAGACAAAGATCAAAAGGAGCAGAAACAATGTCAGCCGTAACAATAAAACCAGGAAGTAAAAACATAAAACTAAAGCAATTCATTACAAACACATTCTAGGTTTATTAAATATATAAAGTCATTATTATTTTAACAATTCATGAACATCTACTTTCATCATAGATTCAAAAAAAGAAAGAGTCCTTACTTTTATTACAGGAAAAAATGTGACATTTAAAGAAATCAATTTCAAACGTCACAGAAATGTAAGACAAAAGTATTTGACTAGTTTTTCAACGTGTCATGTTTTCATTTAGAAAAAGGCATTTTATGTAAAAATGGCCAAAAACATAAATATTTGTTACATTTAAATCTGAAAAATGGACAGAACCAGGTTTACACTTTTTGGTTCATTTTGTAACATATTAGTGACAAAAAAATGCACTGAGAGGATTTTGGATTTATTATTTAGTTTTTTAAAAAATAGATTTAACTGAAAATTGTCCTAAAATTTACAATTTTGTCTAATTTTTTTAAATTTAAACTTCCATAAATGCGTCAGAGTCTGATCTTAAACCCTTGTTGTGTCTAAATGTGTTGAGTCCAGATTGTACAGTTTGTGTGGATCTACTTTAGGCTGATCTTTATGTCTCGAGGGACAAAAATGCATTTGAAGAAAATATTCATTCATTTTCTCCCGCTTGTTCCCGTTAGGGGTCGCGGGTGACTGGAGCCTATCCCAGTGACTTTGGGCCTTAGGCGGGTACACCCTGGACAGTGTCCAACTCATCACAGCAAACACATACATACACATACACACATATAAATCACTTTAAACACTGCAAAAACTTCAAAGTTCGAATTTGATTTGAACAATGTTTAACCGAGAGGAAGCTAAACAAATGTGAGTTTACGCACAACTGCTACTGCTTTTTTTCTCGTTTTTTTCTCCATAAAAACACTTCCTTCACACACTTCTTGTCTCATTTCAGGTGGATTTCTGCTTCATTTGAGACATTAAACATTATTTCTCGGCAGGCGACACGTTTGGAAGTTACGTTTTGTTAAAAAAAAAACAAAATCGATGATCAATTGAGTCAACGATTGCTGAAATAATCGATTATTTGTGATTCATGGATCGACTTTTGTGGCTGGATGGGTCGTTTTTGGAGGATTCTCGTGCCTTTTCCAGACGACGCTGAGTGACTCGTGCAAATGTTTCTCTTCTGTTTCTGAAATGTTTTGAGCCCAGAGCGACCCTTTCATAAGAGCATAATCCGGCTTGAGTGGATTAGAGACTCTTCTGGACAGAGAGGATTATGGGGGCAGCTGAGGGGCTATTCTTACCCCGGCCCACATTAGCTCACATACGCCGCCCGTTCTCTGTGTCAGACTCCGCCCCCGGGCCACGACGCCCCGAAAAGAGGGGTTTTTTTGACGTCAGTGGGTTTGGGGTCCGTCACTTCCTGGTTGGACGCGTCACCTAGCAACCAGAGCGTAAACAAAGGCCCACAGACAAACGTGATGTGATAGTGACGTCATAAGACCTGGAATAATGGGCCGGTCCCTCAGATAATCTGTTGTTCTGGTGATTGACTGTTTGTCTCTTTAATACAGGTGTCTGACAAAAGAGACAAAAGAGCGACCAAAAGTGATAAAATAGTGTTTAAAAGCAACAAAAACAGGACAAAAATCAACAAGTGCGACATGACTAAAAACGCAACTAAAAATGATATAGACGCGACTAAAAAGTGACAAAAACTCGACTAAAAGGGACTAAAACGCATCTAAATGTGACAAAAACACAACTAAAAGTGACAAAAACACGACTAAAAGTGACAAAAACACGACTAAAAGTGACAAAAACACGACTAAAAGTGACAAAAACACAACTAAAAGTGACAAAAACACGACTAAAAGTGACAAAAACATAACTAAAAGTGACAAAAACACATCTAAAAGTGACAAAAACATAACTAAATGTGACAAAAACACAACTAAAAGTGACAAAAACACGACTAAAAGTGACAAAAACACGACTAAAAGTGACAAAAACACAACTAAAAGTGACAAAAACACGACTAAAAGTGACAAAAACATAACTAAAAGTGACAAAAACACATCTAAAGGTGACAAAAACATAACTAAAAGTGACAAAAACACAACTAAAAGTGACAAAAACACATCTAAAAGTGACAAAAACACAACTAAAAGTGACAAAAACACGACTAAAAGTGACAAAAACACAACTAAAAGTGACAAAAACACATCTAAAAGTGACAAAAACATAGCTAAAAGTGACAAAAACACAACTAAAAGTGACAAAAACACATCTAAAAGTGACAAAAACACAACTAAAAGTGACAAAAACACGACTAAAAGTGACAAAAACACAACTAAAAGTGACAAAAACACATCTAAAAGTGACAAAAACGCATCTAAAAGTGACAAAAACACAACAAAAAGTGACAAAACGCATGACTAAAAAATGACATAGACGCGACTAAAAAGTGACAAAAACTCGACTAAAAGGGACTAAAACGCATCTAAATGTGACAAAAACACAACTAAAAGTGACAAAAACACGACTAAAAGTGACAAAAACACGACTAAAAGTGACAAAAACACGACTAAAAGTGACAAAAACACAACTAAAAGTGACAAAAACACGACTAAAAGTGACAAAAACATAACTAAAAGTGACAAAAACACATCTAAAAGTGACAAAAACATAACTAAATGTGACAAAAACACAACTAAAAGTGACAAAAACACGACTAAAAGTGACAAAAACACGACTAAAAGTGACAAAAACACAACTAAAAGTGACAAAAACACGACTAAAAGTGACAAAAACATAACTAAAAGTGACAAAAACACAACTAAAAGTGACAAAAACATAGCTAAAAGTGACAAAAACACAACTAAAAGTGACAAAAACACATCTAAAAGTGACAAAAACATAACTAAAAGTGACAAAAACACAACTAAAAGTGACAAAAACACATCTAAAAGTGACAAAAACATAACTAAAAGTGACAAAAACACAACTAAAAGTGACAAAAACACGACTAAAAGTGACAAAAACACGACTAAAAGTGACAAAAACACAACTAAAAGTGACAAAAACATAACTAAAAGTGACAAAAACACAACTAAAAGTGACAAAAACACATCTAAAAGTGACAAAAACACAACTAAAAGTGACAAAAACACAACTAAAAGTAGGGCGAGGCAAATCGGTGATAAAAAGTAATCCTGAGCTGGTCCCTGTGACAATCTGTTTTTTTTTTTAAATGTTGTTCTGGTGATTGACTGTTTGTGTCTTTAATGCAGCTGTCTGTTCAAACACACTTTTTCTCCTGATGTTTAGCCTCTGAAGCCTCTGAGCAGATGACTTTATTTACCTCTTAAAGGCCACAGCTGCACAATTAAACCAAATCCACACAAAAAAATCACAAATCTCAAAAGCTGCAGTTTCTGAAGTGCAATCATTTCTTCCACAAACAACAAAATGTCTTTCTTTTATTTGAATAAAAACTGTTCACGCTGTAGTTTGGATTTGTACAAACATGTTCTGAAACAAGAGGGAAAAGAGCAACTAAAAGTGATAAAATAGTGTTTAAAAGCAACGAAAACAGGACAAAAAACAACAAGCGCGACACAAAGCGGAACAGACTTGGTCTCTTTTTTCTCAATTCTGTCACGTTTTAGTCACATTTTAGTCAATTTACTCATGGTTTTGTCATTATGAGCCACATTTTTGTCGCGTTAAGTTGCGTTTTTGTCACTTTTCAGTCACATTTTAGTTAATTTAGCCATGGTTGTGTCACTTTTAGTCATGTTTTGTCACTTGTAGTTGCAATTTTGTCACTTTTTAGTCACATTTTAATCAATTTAGTCACGTTTTTGTCACTTCTAGCCTCGTTTATGTCGCTTTCAGACTGTGCTGTATCATTAATTTATGCTAATGTTTATGCTAATGTTAGCTTTAGCGCTGGTGAAAAGTGCTTTAAACTCATGGAGGTGGATATTTATGATGCTACGACTGCATTAAAGTGAGAGACTGATGTAAGAGTTTAACTGAAACTACTTCTGTTTTTATGTTTCAAAACAGTAAAAATCAGGGACAGGGCCTTTAATCGACACAAAAGGCCGGCGAGTGTGAGATTTTAACAAAATTTAACCAAGAGGAAGCTAAAAAAATGCTGCTTGACATCGTCCTCAGAGTTTACTTACAACATTTTCTTTTTCGTTCGTTTTTTTCTATAAAACACTTACTTCACGTCACAATTTCCTCGTGTGATGTCATCATTTACAACCAGGAAGTGAAATAAAAAACTACAAAAAAAGAAACTACAAAAAATGGCTAAACTGGGGTGAAATTTGTAAAGATTTGAGCAGAATTTGAAACACATTTATCTAGTCCATCCTGTCAGAGGCACTTTATCTTAAATATTTGTTGATTCATAAAAACCACAACAGTTTTCTGGCGGTCGGGAGGGCATCCGACGCACTTTAAAGTCCTTTTTGTCCCGTTTTGTCGCAGATAATCCAGAAGATCCGAGTGAACCGCAGCGACCTGGACATGACTCCGACGCAGATCTGTGACCGGATCTTTGAGCTGGTCGACCAGAACCACGACGGTACGTGAGCTCCCACCCACCAGGAGGCTGTGGGTTCAACTCCCGCCTCTGAGCCAAACAACCACGACTCACTTCATGACATCACGACGTCCACTTAGGGTTAAACCTGAACGAGAGAGCCGCCTCTGGACTATACCAGGTCTAAACCAGGACTAAACCAGGACTAAACCAGGACTAAACCAGGACTAAACCAGGACTAAACCAGGTCTAAACCAGGTCTAAACCAGGACTAAACCAGGTCTAAACCAGGACTAAACCAGGTCTGAACCAGGACTAAACCAGGTCTAAACCAGGTCTAAACCAGGACTAAACCAGGACTAAACCAGGACTAAACCAGGATTAAACCAGGACTAAACCAGGACTGAACCAGGTCTAAACCAGGTCTAAACCAGGACTAAACCAGGTCTAAACCAGGACTAAACCAGATCTAAAGCAGGACTAAACTAGGTCTAAACCAGGTCTAAACCAGGTCTAAACCAGGTCTAAACCAGGTCTAAACCAGGACTAAACCAGGTCTAAACCAGGTCTGAACCAGGTCTAAACCAGGTCTAAACCAGGACTAAAATAGGACTAAACCAGGACTAAACCAGGTCTAAACCAGGACTAAACCAGGTCTAAACCAGGTCTAAACCAGGTCTAAACCAGTACTAAACCAGGTCTAAACCAGGACTAAACCAGGACTAAACCAGGACTAAACCAGGTCTAAACCAGGACTAAACCAGGACTAAACCAGGACTAAACCAGGACTAAACCAGGACTTAAACGACTAAAGAGATCACATATTTTCTATTTAGTTGCAGATGGTTTAGGGCCAGATCGTGTCCTTTGAAGGGCCTGTTTTGGCCCGCGGGCCTGCAGTTGTTCTAAAGTGTCTAACTGTGGCGTTTATTATATTATTATTATTTATTCCTGCCACATTTTTTACATCTGACTGACTCGGATAAAGTGTGTTCTTTGTGTTTATTTTGTTTCGTTGGTACAAAGTCGTTTCACTTTTATAATCCATTCACACGTCGTACTTCACTGTAGACTACACGGACCGTTAAATATTTGTTCATAAAAACATTCAGGAGCAAAAGTGAAGCAGAACATCCTGTGGTTTCACTGGAGATGGATGTTGACCGCAGTTTAAAGGGTCAGTTCAGCCGCCACGAGCTTCAGCTTTTTAAAAATTCAAAAAATAAAATATGTTGTTTAATTGTTACACGCTGTACATGAAAAGTCTGCAATTTAAAACATTTTTGAAAGTGTGGCGTTAGTGTTAGAGTTCAGTTTTTGTCATTTATTGTACCAAAACTGTACTTTAACGTATTTTAACTTGTGATTATACTGTCTTACCTCAATAAAAAGAAGACAAACGAACAAAGAAAAGTAAAGAAAAGCTCTTTGGGTCCGTGTGTTTTCACAGGGAGCTGCAGGGGGCGCTCTGTCACAAAACTTACTCCGTTTAAAGTGACATTTACTCTTTTTCCTGGACTTTCTGCTGCTCTGCATTTTGTGACAGAACGAAAAAGGAACAAGAAGTCGTTTTTGTTTTATTTAAGGAGGTATTTTCATCACTTTCACAGTTTGAGAGTTTTTTGTGATTAGTAATTTATTATATTTTTGCATTGAACAAAAGCAGACGTACAAAAACATACAAATGGAGAGGAAAGCAGATGTGAAAGAAATAAATAAAAAGCAGCAACAGTAAAACAATATGTACAAATCAAATAGAGGAAACTTAATTCTTTTGTTTCTGTTGAACAAAAATCTGCACTTTTTTTTATCCAGATCCGACTTATTGACAATTTATACCAGAAACAACCGACATCTGGACTTTCATTAAACACAGCCCTGTCCAATCTGCTCCTGATGTTTGATTCTTCCATTGAATCCACTTCATCCATAGATTTCTCTGACATTGTTTTCTTCAAATGCATTTTTGTCCCTCGAGACATAAAGATCAGCCTTAAAGTACAAACTGTACAATCTGGACTCAACAGATTTAGACCAAACACAGAGAAGGATTTAAGATCTGACTCTGACACATTTATGGAAGTTTGAAGGAGAAAAAATGAGGCCAAATTTGAGATTTTAGGACAATTTTCAGTCAGATCTAGTTTACTTAAAACTAAATAATAAATCCAAATCCTCTCTGTACATTTTTATAACTAATATGTGACAAAATGAACAAGAAATTTAAACCTGGTTCTGTCCATTTTTCAGATTTATATGTCCCAAATGTGTGGATTTTTAGGCATTTTCCACATAAACTGCCTTATTTCTACACGAAAACAGAATTTGTCAATGTAATCCCTCATTCGTCCAGGTGTGGTCCATCGTAGAAAGGGTTTCAGGGGTCGTCATCCGGACGTTGTTTGAAGATCGAGACGTTTCGACTTTTATCCAAAAGTCATTGTCAATCTGAGAGCTGGTCTGGGAACTTGGTCTTATATGCTACTCTAAGTAGTGAGAGCCCCGCCCACAGGGAGGAGTCACTGAACACCTGTCTTGTTAGAAAATTGTTTGTTTGTCACCTGAGACTTGATTAATTGGTCTGTCTAGTTTGATTAATGGCTGGCCTCACCTAGTTTCACCTGTGACTAAGATCTATTGTCCTATTGATAGCTGTAGCTCCCTCCTCACTGCTGAAAACATGAACACATAAATGTCAGAAAATGAATTATTACGTGTTTTTCGTCATGCCATGTTTTCATGTAGAAATAAGGGATTTTATGTGGAAAAAATGGCCAAATTTGCACACATTTGGGACATTTAAATCTGAAAAATGGACAGAAACAGGTTTAAATTACATAGTTCATTTTGTAACATTTTAGTTATAAAAATGTACAGAAGGGATTTGGATTAAGTAAACTGGATTGTCCTAAAAATTCAAATTTCACCTCATTTTTTTTAAACTTTAAATGTGTATAAATGCTTGTCAGAATCTGATCCTAAATCCTTGTTTGGTCTAAATGTGTTGAGTCCAGATTGTACAGTTTGTGTGGATCTACTTTAGGCTGATCTTTATGTCTCGAGGGACATTTTTAGTTGTGTTTTTGTCACTTTTAGTCACATTTTTGTCCCTTTAAGTTGCATTTATGTCACTTTTAGTTGCGTTTTTTTTGTCATTTTTAGGTACGTTTTTATTATTTATAGTCACATTTTGTCATTTTTAGTTGCGTTTTTGTTGTTTTTAGTCGCATTTTAATCACTTTTACTCAAATCCTTGTTTGGTCTAAATGTGTTGAGTCCAGATTGTACAGTTTGTGTGGATCTACTTTAATGATCTTTATGTCTCGAGGGACAAAAGTGCATTTGAAGAAAACAATGTCAGAGAAATCTATGGATGAAGTGGATTCAATGGAAGAATCAAACATCAGGAGCAGATTGGACAGGGGTGTGGTTTCTGGCAGTGACGGGACACTCTGGTTCTGGTTCTGGTTCTGACGGGACACTCTGGTTCTGGTTCTGGTTCTGACGGTGACGGGACACTCTGGTTCTGGTTCTGACGGGTCGCTCTGGTTCTGGTTCTGGTTCTGACTGGACTCTCTGGTTCTGGTTCTGGTTCTGACGGGGCGCTCTGGCTCTGGTTCTGACGGGTCGCTCTGGCTCTGGTTCTCTGGTTCTGACTGGACGCTCTGGTTCTGGTTCTGGTTCTGACGGTGACGGGACACTCTGGTTCTGGTTCTGACGGGACACTCTGGTTCTGGTTCTGGTTCTGACTGGACGCTCTGGTTCTGGTTCTCTGGTTCTGACGGGACTCTCTGGTTCTGGTTCTGATGGGACTCTCTGGTTCTGGTGGGTCGCTCTGGTTCTGGTTCTGGTTCTGACTGGACTCTCTGGTTCTGGTTCTGGTTCTGACGGGGCGCTCTGGCTCTGGTTCTGGTTCTGACGGGACACTCTGGTTCTGGTTCTGGTTCTGACGGTGACGGGACACTCTGGTTCTGGTTCTGGTTCTGACGGGACACTCTGGTTCTGGTTCTGGTTCTGACGGTGACGGGACACTCTGGTTCTGGTTCTGACGGGTCGCTCTGGTTCTGGTTCTGGTTCTGACTGGACTCTCTGGTTCTGGTTCTGGTTCTGACGGGGCGCTCTGGCTCTGGTTCTGACGGGTCGCTCTGGCTCTGGTTCTCTGGTTCTGACTGGACGCTCTGGTTCTGGTTCTGGTTCTGACGGTGACGGGACACTCTGGTTCTGGTTCTGACGGGACACTCTGGTTCTGGTTCTGGTTCTGACTGGACGCTCTGGTTCTGGTTCTCTGGTTCTGACGGGACTCTCTGGTTCTGGTTCTGATGGGACTCTCTGGTTCTGGTGGGTCGCTCTGGTTCTGGTTCTGGTTCTGACTGGACTCTCTGGTTCTGGTTCTGACGGGTCGCTCTGGTTCTGGTTCTGACGGGTCGCTCTGGTTCTGGTTCTGGTTCTGACGGTGACGGGACACTCTGGTTCTGGTTCTGACGGGTCACTCTGGTTCTGGTTCTGGTTCCAGGTCAGATCACGTTGGCCGAGTTCATGGAAGGGGCCCAGAAGGACGAGTGGGTGATGCAGCTGCTGAAGCTGGACGTGAACGCCACAGGATGGGTCATCCAGAACTGTGGGAAGCTGCCCTGAACGCGCCGCAAAGACACGCCCCCCGAAGCAGCTCCTCCCACCTCTGCTCCGCCCACCTATGCTCCTCCCACCTCTGCTCCGTCTGGACTCAGAACTGAACACGGAGATCGACTTTTCTGACTTGTTAACATTTTTTTGGACACTGTTCTTCGAAAAGACTTCATTTGTGGAACGTCGCCTCGCTCTGGGTTTCGTTTGTGTTTTTAGAAACGCAGTAAATCGTGGCGTTTTTGTCGACGCTCGTCCAAATGATCGCTTCTGTTAAAGGGGCTGTACCTGATTTTTACTGTTTTTAACGTGAAAAACACAACTAGTTCAGGAGCCTGATTTTTTTTGCATGAATTAAAGTAAAATCTGTGCAGCTCCAGCACAGATTATTGTAAACGCATCTGTTCAGGAGAAAATAACACCACAACTTTCACTCTGCATCTGTTTATAGAGCGTTTTATTCTACGAGAAGCAGGAAGTGCACCGTTAGCATGCTATTGTTTGTTAGCTTTAGGGTCTGGAGAAAAGTCCTTCTAAACTCATGGAGGAGAATATTTAGGATGGACTGCATTAAAGTCATAGACACATGAGACTGAAGGAAAGAGTTTTTGTCACTTTTAGTCACATTTTTGTCATTTTTTAGTCACATTTGAGTCAATTTAGTCATATTTTGTCACTTCTAGCCTCGTTTTTGTCACTTTTAGTCTTGATTTTGTCAATTTTTAATCACATTTTAGTCGATTTAGTCAGGTTTTTGTAACTATTAGCCTCGTTTTGTCGCTTTCTGTCCCATTCCCTTTAATTTATGCCAATGTTAGCTTCAGCGCTCTGATGAAAAGTGCTTTAAACTCATATATATTATATTTATGATGCTACATGAGACCAATGGAAAGAGTTTAACTAAAACTAGTTCTGTTCTTCACTTTTCAAAAACAGTAAAATCAGGTACAGGGCCTTTAAGTAAAGAAGCACAAAGCCAGATCAACAAACGGTTTGCTTTGTGGTTTATTTTAGTCTTTTGGCCTGGTTTAGTTCCAGTTGAGTCTCTGTTGAGTCCTGGTTTAGTTCCAGTTTAGTCCTGGTTTAGTTCCAGTTCAGTCCTGGTTTAGTCTCTGTTTAGTCCTGGTTTAGCTCAGATTGGACTCAGGCTTTGCTTTGGTTTAGACTTCCACGTTCCTCTGGATGTGACGAGGGAAGAAACTACACATCGACTTAAAGTTCGACTTAAACCTGAGCTTTGGTTTAACTTAAAGAGCTGAGACGACGATCTGTTCTGTTCAACAAGGACCACGGACCCTCGATTAACCACAGGGTCCTGAAAACGAGCTGCTCAAATCTGTATTTTCAGAGGGTTTTAAAATATACCTGTGTTTGGTAATGTTTGCGTTGCGTCGCTACGGTAACCGTGGAACTGTCCTGCATCGACGTACAACACACACAGAGCTCAATTCATGGGTGTCAGTCAAGAGACCCTTTAAAAGTCTGTAAAATAAACATCGTAAATCCAGAACGGAGGCAAAAGTGAAGCGCAACATGATGTGATTCACTGAGAAACTGGGATTAACCTCAGAATGTGACAAAATATGAAAAATTTAGATTGTTTTGGAAAAAAGAAAAGCCTCAGACACATGTGAGTGACATCAGAGCGACTTTAAACACATTTATTATTGTGTTTTACATCATGTTTGAGCAAATTATCATCAACTCTTTGCATTTTTGATGAAGAACAATCCAGATTTATGGGTTTTACTGGAAAATACTCACAGAAATGTTGAGCCCACAATCATTTTCCATTGTATTTACAGATATAACTCACTTTACCATAAATCGTGCTTTTTGTGAAGCTCAAATACAACTTTAAAACTAGAAAAAAATAGTATATCGTCCATTCTTTGTAACAAAAGAGCAAACCAGCTGATGTTTCTACGCTGGAAATCCTAATTTGTTGCTTTTTCATCACATAACGACTTAAAACCGTTAGCATTTAGCTCTGATGTGAGAGAACTACAGTCTGTTTCATTTTGCCTCCTTTCTGGAATTCTAATGACAGCGTTTAAAGGGTCTTTCTGTCGTCGGCCACAAACGACGAGACACTTCAGGGAGACACCAGTTTGGGTTTGGATCCTTGAGTCGCTGACACAAAGTTTTGGTAAATGGTAAATGGTCACATATTTATCCAGCGCTTTTCCACCTTCGAGGCTCAAAGTGCTTTACGTTCACCCGTTCACTCACACATTCACACACCAGTGTACGCAGACACTGGGGACAAGGCGGGTTAAGTGTCTTGCCCAAGGACACAACGGCAGTATTCACCTACGGGAGCAATTGCACCGCCAACCTGTGGGTCAGTGGATCAGACCACTCGACCAAGGATGTTTGTCAGGAGCGGGATTCGAACCGCTGACCCTCAGATCAGAAGACAATCTCTGTGCGACTGAGCTACTGCCGCCCAACGTTTTGTGGACGTTTGGGTCTCGGCTCCTTCACAGACGACCCCCTCGTGTCTCTGTCTCCGGTTCTGGTCCGGGGCCCGCGGGTCGCCTGCAGACGCCCGTCCCACCAGCTCTGGACGGTCCACTGTTCGGCCCCAAACCTCTGCGGCGTCCTTTCCTCTGACCCCAGAGCTCTGAGGTCGGTGCGACACAAGCGTCGGTTTGAAGCTCGTTCTCACTTTTGAACCGGAGCCGGACGGAGCAGAAGTCACGGGCCCCAGAACTCGTGTTACTGTGTTCAAGATCTTTAACTGCATTTTATTACAACAAAAAACAGGTTAAAGAGTAGAAAACGGAACAGAAAAAAACAACACATGCTCTTGAGGGCCCGTCCCTGCCCTGGGCCCCCCGTTTAAACCACCAGGGGCAAGTGACAGGTGTGGGCAATATAAAAATCACACTTTTTAGGGACAAACACTACATTTTAGACCTCTGCAGCGTCCGGCAAAAACAGACTTCCTGTGGATCCTTTCCTCCGACCCCAGAGCTCTGAGGTCGGTGCGACACGAGTCATGGGCCCCAGAACTCGTGTTACTGTGTTCAGTCTCAAGATCTTTGCTCGACCGCACTGCATTTTATTACAATTTTCTTTTCAATTTCTCCCCAAAAAGATTTGCAATTCCACGTTTTTGCTTCACACGCTTTTATTTCCTTTGTGTGTTTTGGAACGATCCAAAAAAACAGAGAAAAAAAAGCTAATTTCACACAAAACTCTTTTAAAATTGTGGATACATAACCTAATTTACGCTTGTGACGCTCGTTTAAACCACCAGGGGCAAGTGACAGGTGTGGGCAATATAAAAATCACACTTTTTAGGGAGAAACACTACATTTTAGACCTCTGCGGCGTCCGGCAAAAGCAGACTTCCTGTGGATCCTTTCCTCCGACCCCAGAGCTCTGAGGTCGGTGCGACACAAGCATCGGTTTGAAGCTCGTTCTCACTTTTGAACCGGAGCCGGACGGAGCAGAAGTCACGGGCCCCAGAACTCGTGTTACTGTGTTCAAGATCTTTAACTGCATTTTATTACAACAAAACACAGGTTAAAGAGTAGAAAACGGAACAGAAAAAACAACACATGCTCTTGAGGGCCCGTCCCTGCCCTGGGCCCCCCGTTTAAACCACCAGGGGCAAGTGACAGGTGTGGTCAATATAAAAATCACACTTTTTAGGGACAAACACTACATTTTAGACCTCTGCAGCGTCCGGCAAAAACAGACTTCCTGTGGATCCTTCCCTCAGACCCCAGAGCTCTGAGGTCATGGGGCCCAGAACTCGTGTTACTGTGTTCAGTCTCAAGATCTTTACTCGACCACACTGCATTTTATTACAATTTTCTTTTCAATTTCTCCCCAAAAAGATTTGCAATTCCACGTTTTTGCTTCACACGCGTTTATTTCCTTTGTGTGTTTTGGAACGATAAAAAAAAACAGAAACAAAAGCTAATTTCACATCATTTCACACAAAACTCTTTCAAATTTGTGGATAAATAACTTAATTTACGCTTGTGACGCTCGTTTAAACCACCAGGGGCAAGTAACAGGTGTCGGCAATATAAAAATCACACTTTTTAGGGAGAAACACTACATTTTAGACCTCTGCGGCGTCCGGCAGAAACAGACTTCCTGTGGATCCTTTCCTCCGGCCCCAGAGCTCTGAGGTCGGTGCGACACAAGCCATGGGCCCCAGAACTCGTGTTATTGTGTTCAAGATCTTTAACTGCATTTTATTACAACAAAAAACAGGTTAAGGAGTAGAAAACAGAAAAAACGACACATGCTCTTGAGGGCCCGTCCCTGCCCCGGGCCCCTTCACCCCCCTTCACCCCCCCCCAGTGCGACGCCCCTGTCCAAACGTCCTGAATCCTCAGTCCATCTGCACAACTGGACTTCAAGCACAAAGAGCCGTTCAAATGCAGTAAAAACAGAAAAACTGACCCAGTGCGGCCTCCAGGGGGAGCGGCTGAGCTCTGGGACTCGATGGGAACGTTTTCTGTCAAACCAGAGAAGAAGAGCATGAACTCCAGTGCTCTTTGTGTTTGTTTCCTGCTCGGCCTCTGGAGTTTGTAAATGCCATGTTCAACACAAAATACCTCAAACCACAGCCAAATGTTTCTGTCTCGAAAACCGAACACTGTGTTGCCATTTCATGATTTAATTTCTATGTTTTTGCCAATAAATGATTTTATATTTATATTTTTTCCTGCATTTATTCAATTACACAATATAACACATAAACCAGTGTTTTCCATTTCTATTTTATACAAATGTCGGATAAATTATTACTCATTACTTATTGTGTCTATTTTTAAATACAGTCCTGGCTGAAAGTGTTGGCACCCCTAATTTTCCCCTGATTTTCTTCCCAATTTCCTAATTTACGCTTGTGATGCTCGTTTAAACCACCAGGGGCAAGTGACAGGTGTGGGCAATATAAAAATCACACCTGAAAGCAACTCTTTGTGGGGAGAAACACAACATTTTATCAACACTTTCAGCCATGACTGTAGTTCCTTTTTGAGTGGTGTCCTTTCTTCACGTTCAGTTCAGACCATAGACTGTACATCAGTGGACTGTGGGGTTGTGACGTCACCCATAGCGTTTTCCTCCAGCCACATGAAGCCCATTGCGGCTAGCAGTTATAGCAGCTAAAGAGGAGCCAGACTCCATATTTGGAAATCTGAGTGCGTATCGTGGCAACCACACGGACTAATAGAAAGTGAATGGCAGCTCGGCTTTATGGAGCCAGGAGCCTCCAGAGCTGCTTCCTATTTGGAACGCGGCGGCTAGCATGCTAACACGGTCCACTGATATCTACAGTCTATGGTTCAGACAAAAGTATTATCTGTCAGACCAGTTTATTGTTTCGCTTGTTTTTAGACCATGAGGGCCACCGTAGTCTCCTCCGTTAAACACTGGAATCTGTCAACTCGTTTAAAGGCCTCTTAAAGCAGTGGACCTCCCAAGCACAGCCAATCACAGCACAGCAACAAAACATAAAGCACTTTATTCTGCTCTGAATTTGTCACAAAAACAAGATCCACAAGAAAACACAAAAACTCATCGACAAAAGGTAAGTCCTGGAACCTCAGCTTTAAAGGGCAGTGTTCATGTTTGTCTAAGTATCAGTTCGTTTGGTGAGAAAGTGCCGGTATGTCTTGATTTTCCATCAGTCTGGAGACAATTTAAGGCTCGAAATGACAGTAAATCACTTCTAGTTCTGAAAAGGAATCAACAATGAACACAATTCCATCCAAAATGTAGAATCATTTTGACGAGGGACACGTTTGTGACGGTTTTAGCTTCATTAAAGGTGCTGCATCCACTGTGGGGTTTAGAGTCGAGGTCCATCACGTGGTTTTCTCATGGAATCGTTTTTTCTTTGAAGATACAAACTCATTCATCCCACTGAAGGAGGTTTTTATTGACATTTCTGGGTAAGAAAAAAAGTGGTACATTCTGTATAAAATTGTCCAGAATTCGTCGATGTAATCCCTCATTGGTCCAGGCGTGGTTCATCGTAGAAAGGGTTTCAGGGTTGTCATTCAGACGCTGTTTGAAGATCGAGACGTTTCGACTTTTATCCAAAAGTCAATGTCAATCAGAGCTGGAACAACTATTAACCTAACAAAGACAGGCCATTAACAGGTTCAGATGACACACGGCAGAGCGAACGATTTACCAAACAAAGACAGGCGTTCAGTGACTCCTCCCTGTAGGCGGGGCTCTCAATACATAGAGTACCATATAAGCCTGAGTTCCCAGACCAGCTCTGATTGACATTGACTTCTGGATAAAAGTCGAAACGTCTCGATCTTCAAACAGCGTCCGGATGACGACCCCTGAAACCCTTTCTATGCTTCTGTATAAAAAGCAGGACAGAGGCTTAAAGTCTCTGACAGATCAGACGACACATTTCACTAAAACACAGGAACATGATTTTATTTAAGACTTTACTAAACATTTTGCCCATTTGTTCCAGTTTTCGTGAAGTTTATGACGTCACTTCCTGGTTGATCATGAGCAGTAAATATCAGAATCAGAAACGGTTTATTGCTGTTGTCAAACTGGGATAAAAAATTCACAAACACAGGAACAGCGTAAGGTGCAACATAAAACAATGAATAAAATATAATAAAATATAAAAAAGAGGCAGAAGATTAAAGTGCGTATGACGGGTTTCTATGATTTTCTAATTTTGACTTTATTTAGTGCATTAATACTTGTTGTAAATATAAATTATAGTTTTACACCAATCAGGTGACTGTTTGTGGAAAAAAGTTGAAAAACCTGTTGAAAAATACAGGAAGTAAACAAACTGATGACATCACACTGTGAGACAAAGGTTATGCATAATTTACACAAAACAAACTACTTTTTTGACCCTTTAAACATGAATTCAACAAAATAAAGGTCTTAACATTTATTTTTATTTGTCAAATCAAAATAATGTGACATTAGATGAGTTTTGGCCCGGTTTACAGTGTTGTTGCTATGGTAATTTCCTAGCATGATGTCATCTTTTACAACCAGGAAGTAAAATTAAAAAGCTAAAAATTGCGAAAACGGTGTAAAGTTTGTAAAGAATTTTAGCTAATTTTGAAATATGTTTATCTGAACTACATTTTGGTTAAATGAGTCGTCCGACCTGTCATGGGCCCTTTAAGAATAAAATAAACTAAGATAGATAGAGTAAGACTATATACAGAAATGTACAGTTGGCAGATATGACATAGATAGAGGTCATTCCACAACAGTTACCATAGCAACCAGACTGTAAACAAGGGCCAAAAAAACACTGTAGTTATATTTGACAATTTGACAAACAATGATACCTGTTGAGGCCTTTATTTAGTTGAATGATGGTTTAAACTGTCAGAAAATGTGTCAGTTGTGTGTGAACTGGAGAAGTTGTTTCAAATGTTCTGTGGAAAAAAGTCTGGGCCGTACCTTATAGTTTCTTCATTACAAACAAAGAGACGTCACCTACAAACTCCTCCGTCGCTGTTCTCTGTCAAAAGTGACCTTTTTTCAACAGTTTTTACCAACATTAATAAACCTTCTGATAATTCTGGCAAAGTTCCATATTCAAGTCCAAATTTTCAAAGAGGAAACCACTGTTTACAGTTTTTCAGAAGGAAATGGACAAACGAAGTGTTCAGCCCCAGAACCACGAACAAAGACCCTCTGAAGCCCCTCCCCCTGTGTGACAGAGTGAGGTTCAGTGTAACCCCCCCTTTCTCTTCCTCTCACCCCCCCCCCTCTCTCCCCCCCCCTCTCTCCCCTCTCTCTCCCCACTCTCTCTCTTCTCTCTCTCCCCCACTCTGTCTCCTCCCTCCCCCTCTCTCTCTCCTCTCTCCCCCTCTCCTTCCCCCTCCCTCTCCCCTCTCTCTCTCCCCCTCTCTCTCTCCTCTCTCTCTCTCCTCTCCCTCTCCCCTCTCTCTCTCCCCCTCTCTCTCTCCTCTCTCTCTCTCCTCTCTCCCTCTCTCCCTCCCCCCCTCTCTCCTTCGCCCTGTCTCTCTCTTTCCTCTCTCTCTCCCTCCCCCCCTCTCTCTCTCCCCCTCACTCTCTCCCCCTCTCTCTCTCTCTCTCTCTCTCCCCCCTCTCTCCCTCCCCCTACCCCTCTCTCTGTCTCCTCCCCCCTCCCTCTCTCTCTCCCCCTCTCTCTCTCCTCCACCTCTCTCTCTCTCCGCCCTCTCTCTTTCCTCTCTCTCTCCCTCCCCCTCTCTCTCTCCCCTCTCTCTCTCTCTCTCTCTCCACTCTCCCCCCTCTCTCCCTCCCCCTACCCCTCTCTCTGTCTCCTCCCCCCTCCCTCTCTCTTTCCTCTCTCTCTCCCTCTCCCCGCCTCTCTCTCCCCTCCCCCTCTCTCTCCCCCTCTCTCTCTCTCCCCCCCCCCCCCCCCCCAGATATACTGCTCTTTGACCAAATGTGCAGCTCAAACGAAGAGATAACGAGGGATAAAATTTAATAGAAAAAAAAATGAATATTGGAGGGAAAACATTTGTCAAAACTGGCAGCAAATTTGAGGAAAACGTGAGAAGAATTTATGGAAAATTGAACGAAAATTTGAGTTAATTTGTGTAAAAAAGTGGCGTAAACCCAGAGCATCCGAGGACAGGACGACCCGACCTCTGCCTGTGGTAATAATATCCTTTTCCAGGTCACTCCACGCTCGACCATAATCTACGAGCTCGGGACCTCGACTCTCTGACGTCAGCGGCTAATCCTCTGCTGGAGGGCGACTTCTCACCTCAGACACTTCAGTCCGTTCACTCCAGAGCTTCACGGCCTCCAGGAGAGAGTCGATTGCACTTTCTTTTTTGGAATCTGTGGGAAATTAATCCTCAAACCGGACCCAAAGAAGTGAAACAAACTGAAAAGAAAAGAAGAAGTGAAGGTCTTGACCCAGATCTCTGCAGACAATTGGATTTATTGGAAAGCCGAGCACAGCCTGAGTCGGCGGCGATGCTCCTGCGACTCTAGCTCCGTCCCGGTGTTCCACGTCTGACTTTTGGTGCTTCTCGCTCTGAAATGGGGCAGACTCACAGCGAGGACGAGCCGGACTCCGAGGTGACGCTGCAGCACATCCAGGAGCTCTACCGCAAGTTCGCCAACGAGTGCCCGAGCGGGAACCTGCACCTGCACGAGTTCAAGAAGATCTTCGGCTTCAGCAGACACTCCACGGAGGAGGAGTCGGCCTACATGGAGAACGTGTTCAGGACCTTCGACACCAACGGGGTGAGAGCGCGGCCCACAGCGGGACGGGGGGGTCGTCTGTGTCAGCGGTGACCGTTTGTGCGGCTTCCATTGGACGCTCTTTGCAAGTGAAGGCTCTCGTGTTTGTCTAATTCTGACTTAGTTTGGTGGCAGGGCATCTGTGGTAGAAATGCAACAAAAAGCTGAAAAAAAACTGACCAAACCCGACAAAAACTTGACTGAAAATGAAAAAAACTCAACTAAAAGCAACAAAAACGCGACTAAAAGTGACAAAAACACAACTGAAAGTGGAAAAAACTTGACTGAAAGTGACAAAAACTCAACTAAAAGCAACAAAAACGCGACTAAAAGTGATAAAAACTTGACTGAAAGTGACAAAAACGCAACTAAATGCAACAAAAATGCATTTAAAAGCAGAAGAACTTGACTAAAAGTGACAAAAACCCGACTAAAAGTGGAAAAAAACTTGACTCTAAGCAACAAAAACACAACTAAAAGTAACAAAAACTTTACTGAAAGTGACAAAAACTCAACTGAAAGCAACAAAAACTCAACTAAAAGCAACAAAAACCCAACTGAAAGTGGAAAAACTTGACTGAAAATGACAAAAATTTGACTAAAAGCAACAAAAACTTGACTAAATGTGACAAAAACACAACTGAAAGTGACAAAAACTCAACTAAAAGTGAAAAAAACTTGACTATAAGCAACAAAAACACAACTAAAAGCAACAAAAACACAACTAAAAGTGACAAAAATGCATTTAAAAGCTGAAGAACTTGACTGAAAGTGACAAAAGCACAACTGAAAGCAACAAAAACTCAACTAAAAGTGAACAAACTTGACTAAAAGTGACAAAAATACAACTAAAAGTGACAAAAACTTTACTGAAAGTGACAAAAACGCATCAAGGTGGTTGTTGTTGTTGTTTGTCAGCTCTAACTATTGTGTCATGTTTGTGGATGTTGGCCCTTGTTTACAGTCTGGTTGCTATGGTAACAGTTGTAGAATCACCTCTAACGATGTCATATTTGTGTCATGTTCAACAGGAAGTGACATCATAAACTTTACACAAACGGTCAAACAAAAAGCGACAAAAACGTGACTAAAACTGACTAAAATTAGACTAAAATCGGAAAAACACAACTAAAAGCGACAAAAACTTGACTGAAACCAACAAAAACTCAACTAAAAGCGACAAAAACGCAACTAAAAGTGGAAAAACTTTACCAATAGTGACAAAAACGCAACTAAAAGCGACAAAAACTTGACTGAAACCAACAAAAACTCAACTAAAAGCGACAAAAACGCAACTGAAAGTGGAGAAACTTGACTGAAAGTGACAAAAACGCAACTAAAAGCAACAAAAATGCATTTAAAAGCAGAAGAACTTGACTGAAAGTGACAAAAACTCAGCTAAAACAAAAAAAACCACAACTAAAAGCGACAAAAACTTGACTGAAAGTGACAAAAACGCAACTGAAAGTAGAAGAATTTGACTGAAAGTGACAAAAATTCCACAAAAGTAACAAAGACTTGACTAAAAGCGACAAAAACACAACTAAAAGTGGAAAAACTTGACTGAGAGTGACAAAAACTCAAATAAAAAGTGACAAAAATTCAATTAAAAGCGACAAAAACACGACTAAAAGCGATAAAAATGTGACACGGTGGTGTCATCAGGGTTTATTTACTTTCACTCTGCGTCTGTTTATGGAGCGTTTTATTCTACGAGAAGCAGGAAGTGCACTGTTAGCATGCTAATGTTTGTTAGCTTTAGCGCTCTGGTGAAAAGTGCTTTAAACTCATGGAGAGAATGTTTATGATGGACTGAATTAAAGTGAGACACATGACACTGATGTGAGACTTAAACATCAACTAGTTCTGTTTTTCACTTTTAAACAATAAATTCATTAAAAAAATATAATTCAATAAATTCCTAAATCAAACTTTCTGAAAGCGAAAGTAAAGTTATTGTGACGTAAACAGCCACATAAACACACTTCACATTTAGGTGACGTTTTTGGAGCAAGAACTGCAGTGAAACGACTTCATTCAACGACACATTTGACAAAAACGTCGTGATTCTATTTCAAATTTAAACATTTGTCCAGTTTGTGTAAAGTTTATGATGTCACTTCCTGTTGAACATGACACAAATATGACACAGTTAGAGGTCATTCCACAGCTGTTACCATAGCAACCAGACTGTAAACAAGGGCCAACATCCATTTAAATTACACAGTAATTATGATTTGATAAATAATAATCCTCGTTAACACCACCGCGTTGCATTTTTGTTGCTTGTCGTCACAATTTTGTCTCTTTCAGTTACATCTTTGTCATTTTTAGTTGGATTTTTTCTGCTTTTAGTTGCGTTTTTGTCAGTTTTGGTCAAGTTTGTTTGTTGTTTTTAGTCACGTTTTTGTCGCTTTTTGTTTGACAGTTTTTGTAAAGTTTATAATGTCACTTCCTGTTGGACATGAGACAAATATGACACAGTTAGAGGTGATTCTGCAGCTGTTACCATAGCAACCAGACTGTAAACAAGGGCCAACTGTTACCATAGCAACCAGACTGTAAACAAGGCCCACGTCCACACACATGACACAATAGTTATGATTTGACAAATAACAATCCGTGATAAGACTTTATTTTGTCGAACGATGGTTTAAACTGTCTCTGTGTTTTCGATGGTGCGTCGCCTTTTGATGACATCACAGAGGGACTCAGCTCCACTTCCTGTCATTTTAAACATTTTATTTTGCAAATCTTCTTCACAAACTGCAGCTTCACAAATGTAAAACTGTGATAACTATTTACCACAGATGCCCTCCCACCAAACTAAGTCAGAATTAGACAAACATCAAAGTAAAAATAACTCTGCTCCCCCCTCTTTTCACTCTCCTCCCTTGTCTCTCTCTCTCTCTTTTCTCTGTCTCTGCTCCTCTCCCTCCCTCCCTCTTTCTTTCTCACTCTCTCTTTCTGTCTCCCCCCCCCCTCTCTCTCTCTTTCCCTGCTCTTCTCTCTGTCTTTTCTCTCTCTCCCCTCTCTCTTTCCTTGCTCCCCCCCCCTCTCTCGCTCTCTCTCTGTCCCCCTCCCCTGCCCCCTCTCTCTTTCTCTCCCCCCTCTCTCCACTTTCTCTTTCCCTGCACCTCCCCCTGTCTTTCTCTCTCCCCCCCTCTCTCTCCCCCCTCCTCTCTCCTCTCCCTCTGTCTACCTCGCTCCCTCTCCCCCTCCCCTGCTGCCACACGTCCCTCCCCCCTCTCTCCCTCCCTTTCTGTCCCCCCCTCCTGCTGTCCCCTTCTCCCTCTCTCTCCTCTCCCTCTCTCTCTCTGCTGTCTTTACCCCTCTCGCTCTCTCTCTCTCACTCTCTTCTCCCTCTCTCTCCCCCTGCTGTCTTTCCCTCCCTCTCCCCCCGCTCTCTGCCCCTCTCTCTCCTCTCCCTCTCTTTCTCCCCCTGCTCTCTCCCTCTCTCTCCCCCGCTCTCTCTCCTCACCCTCTCCTCCCTCTGCTGTCTTTACCTCTCTCTCTCCCCCTGTCCCTCCCCCTCTCTCTCCCTCCATCTCTCCTCTTATTCCTCTCACCCCTTCTCCTCCCCTCCCTGCTCTCCCCTCTCTCTCCCCCTGCTGTCTCCCCCCTCTCACTCTCCTCTCCCTCGGCCCCCCCCCCCCCCCCCCCCTCAGGACGGTCACATAGACTTCCTGGAGTACGTGGCGGCCGTGCACCTGATTTTTCGGGGGAATCTCAAGGACAAACTGGTCTGGTCCTTCAAAGTGTTCGACCGAGACGGGAACGGCTGCCTGGACCGGGACGAGGTGCGGCTCATCATCAAGGTGCTTACCACTCACACCTCACACCTCACCCCTCACACCTCTCACCTCACCTCACACCGTCCCGGGACATTTGAACAACGTTTTAGTCAAGATTTAGTCACAATTCTTTTCAGTTTTACTCTGGTTTTAGTCGATCAAAACGTCCTTCTGATTTAGTCGAATTTTAGTCGACCAGAAAATATATTTGACTATTTCAATTCAATAAAATGTGCTGCAGTGCATGATGGGACGAGGAGTTTGTTTACATTCTGCTTTGGGTCCCTGGGTTTATTCTTTTAGTTTTTATTGTTCACTGAAAGTCGACTTTTATCGTTTTTGTTGATGAAAATGTGTGTAGTTTTCACTCATCATGATTACTCTTTGTTTAGTTTTTATTCAGTTTTAGTCTGCGAAAATATGACAATTACAAAAACTATGACGAAATAATTTAGTCGACGAAATGAACACTGATGGAGACGAGCAGGCCGGGTCAGATCTGTGGAGAGGCGAGCGCACGCTGTAAGAATGCAGGGTTTTCAGAGGGATTTGTGAACAGGCGACTCTCACGCGGCTCTACGTTCTCTTTGTTTTGTTTTGTTTTTCAGATTATCGGAAAGATAAAGCAGCCGTCCCAACCGAACCCGTCTGGAAACGTCACCGAAATCGTGGACCGAATCTTTGCTCTGGTGGACAAGAACAACGACAGTAAGTCAAACGAACGCGCTCAGGACCAGACTCTGAACGCAACACAGACTTTCACCTGAAACGACAAACGTGTCCAATCTGCTCCTGACGTTTGATTCTTCCATTGAATCCACTTCATCCATAGATTTCTCTGACATTGTTTTCTTCAAATGCATTTTTGTCCCTCGAGACATAAAGATCAGCCTAAAGTAGATCCACACAAACTGTACAATCTGGACTCAACGCATTTAGACCAAACACGAGGGTTTGACTAAAAGTGACAAAATGTGATTAAAAATAACAAAAACGCAACTAAAAATGATAATAACGCAACCAAAAGTGACTAAAAGTGACAAAAATGTGACAAAAAATAACAAAATGCAACTAACTATGACAATAACGCAACCAAAAGTGACAAAAATGCGACTAAAAGTGAAAGAAATGTGACTAACAGTGACAAAAATGCTATTAAAAATAACAAAATATGACTAAAAATGACAAAAACACAACTAATAATGACAAAAACACAACTAAAAGTGACAGAAACGCAACTAAAAATGACAATAACGCAACCAAAAGTGATAAAATGTGACTAAAAGTGACAAAATGTGACTATAAGTGACAAAAATGTGACTAAAAGTGACAAAAATTAGACTAAAAATAACAAAAACGCAACTAAAATGACAAAAATGCAACTAAAAGTGAAAAAAATTTGACTAACAGTGACAAAAATGCTACTAAAAACAACAAAATATGACTAAAAATGACAAAAACACAACTAAAAATGACAAAATGTGACTTAAAGTGACAAAAATGTGACTAAAAGTAACAAAAATACAACTAAAAATGACATAAATGCAACTACAAATGACAAAAATGCAAATAAAAATGAAAAAAGTGACTAACAGTGACAAAAATGTTACCAAAAACAACAAAATATGACTAAAAATGACAAAAACACAACTAAAAGCGACAAAAACATGATTAAAAGTGACAAACTCCAACAGCCGTTTTCTCCAAATGCATGTTTGTCCCTCAGAGACACAAACACTTAAAGCAGCTCCTGCACAAACTGAACAAACTGGACTCAAGATTGTGACACGACACAAGGGTTTGTTCACGTCTGATTCTAACAAACATTTATTAAAGTGTTAAATCTGAAAATGAAACAAAATTTGATCTAGTTCACTCAAAAAGTATTTAAAAAATCCAAATCCCCTCATTTTTATAATATTGTTACAAAACGAACCAAGAAATTTAAACCTGATGTTGTCCATTTTCCAGTTTTAAATGTTGGGGGCGGAGCAGACGGTCCTGGCTCAGTAAGGCCTCGTCGGTAAACAATGGACTTAAAATATCCCGGCTGAGCCGCTCTCTTCAGGTCCGCTCTGTGCCGCGCGGCGCTAAGCTCAGATTCCACTAAGTTAATTTTCCTGATGAGTCTAGACTCCGCCCACTTGAACGGAGGAAACACCACAGACTCACTTTAATGAGTGCATCCTGCTCCAGGGACTGTAATCCTGTTCTAACCCATAGAACTATAATAAAACTGGAAGATGAATCCAATATGGCGCCCTGTTCCTCCTGTGGCCTGAGCTCATTGGCGCATGACCCCAAAAAAGTTTCTTACTTCCGCATTTACTTCCTGATACGGAGGCGGCCATCTTTGCTTTAGGGCGCCACGTGACGACAATCCCCCACTTCATATAAAAACGGTAATTTCTGTGATTTTATAAACGGTAGAAAAGAACATTTCCTTCTATTTTATTTAAATACTGATAATAATTCAGTCCTGTCTGTGATTATTATAATGTGACATTTTAGAAAAAGGCTGGGCCCAAGAGGCTGCAGTACCTCGCACGACCACTAATCAACCTGGGACAGAGGGGGCGGGGCTTATCCAGTTCATTAATACATCCATGGAAGTAACGTGGAAGTAAAGAACTTTGTTGGGGTCATGCACCAGTGAGCTCAGGCCACAGGAGGAGCAGGACCTTGTTGGTTCATGTTCCAGGTTTGATGACGTTCTGTGCTGCAGGTCGGATCTCCCTGGAGGAGTTCATGGAGGGCGCAGAGAAGGACCCCTGGGTGCTGAACCAGCTCAAACTGGACCTCGGGCCGTGCGAGTGGTTCATGGAGCAGCAGGAGCGGAAACCCTGACTCAACGACGCTCTCTGGACAATCCACACCAAACACTTCGATCTCTACAAACTATAACACGTGTGAGACCTGAAGCAGAAGAAGCTCTGACGTTAGATGTTTAGGTTCAAAAGAAGGACCCTGGCTCATTGTGTGAGATGTTACTGCTTTGCCCGGAATGTTCCACCATTTGGCTTTAAACTCACAGCTTCATGTAGACACCAGGTCAGATCTGCGGAGAGGCGAGTCCACTCACAGGAAGAACACGTGTTTTTAAGGAGTTAATGCAGAATGAAAAGACCCCAAAAGACCCAAGTGAAATGTTCTTTTCGACTCAAAATGGAATGAGTGGTAACTTTATGAACTCCTCAACAACAAACAGTAAAAAAGATCTTGTGGAAATATTGTTAAATAAGTATAAACTGTGATTATTAAAATATTATTAATATTAAATGGTTGTGTTTAATCCAAATAGTAATCAGAACTCTTTATACAACATATTGTACATAAATACAAAATAATATTGTAAATAAAAATAACAAAATCTAATACATTTTCATTGGAAAAACGTTTTGTTTTGTAATTGTGAAAACTATTTTCTGTTTATCGATGTGATTTCATCTGTAAATCCTCTGATCAGACGCTTTCTATTCATTAGAGCTCGTTAAATCATCAATTAAAGGGGTGTGGCTTTAAGGACGAGCTCTTACGAGTTTCTGCCGCACTTCATCATGTTTGGTGTTATTTTATTTCATTTAGACTTAGACTGTTATAGACTGTTTTTTTTTGTTATTATGTGAAAATTAAAAAATCTAATCAAATGAAGACCTGTGAATGAATTAAAGCACGATTTAACTGGAGGACGAAGCCTCCACTCGACAGGGTTATTCATCTCTGAGGTGGAAATATTCTCTTTCACAAACGAGCAACCGACCACAAGAGGAAACAGAGCTTTGAAAGCAAAAATAATTAAATAAAATAATATCAGTAAGAATTAAATATTATAAATGTGTCTATTTATCAGATAAACCCCCAGAATGAACGGGGGCCAAATCAGGCCCTCCACGGGTTTAGTCCTGGTTTAGTCCTGGTTAGTACCTGGTCTAGTCCTCCTTTGCACCTGGTTTAGACTTTATTTAGACCTGGTTCAGTCCTGGTTCAGTCCTGGTTGAGACTTTATTCAGACTTGGTTTAGACCTGGTTCAGTCCTGGTTCAGTCCTGGTTGAGACTTTATTCAGTCCTGGTTCAGTCCTGGTTCAGTCCTGGTTCAGTCCTGGTTCAGTCCTGGTTCAGTCCTGGTTCAGACCTGGTTCAGACCTGGTTCAGTCCTGGTTCAGTCCTGGTTCAGTCCTGGTTTAGTCCTGGTTGATGCAGAGGTCACATATAGAGCCACGTTCTTTGTCCTTTTCGCCCTCGTCTTGTCCTTTTCGCCCTCGTCTTGTCCTTTTCGCCCTCGTCTTGTCCTTTTCGCCCTCGTCTTGTCCTTTTCGCCCTCGTCTTGTCCTTTTCGTCCTCGTCTTGTACTTTTCGCCCTCGTCTTGTCCTTTTCGTCCTCGTCTTGTCCTTTTCGCCCTCGTCTTGTCCTTTTCGCCCTCGTCTTGTCCTTTTCGCCCTCGTCTTGTCCTTTTCGCCCTCGTCTTGTCCTTTTCGCCCTCGTCTTGTACTTTTCGCCCTCGTCTTGTCCTTTTCGTCCTCGTCTTGTCCTTTTCGCCCTCGTCTTGTCCTTTTCGCCCTCGTCTTGTCCTTTTCGCCCTCGTCTTGTCCTTTTCGCCCTCGTCTTGTCCTTTTCGCCCTCGTCTTGTCCTTTTCGCCCTCGTCTTGTCCTTTTCGCCCTCGTCTTGTCCTTTTCGTCCTCGTCTTGTCCTTTTCGTCCTCGTCTTGTCCTTTTCGCCCTCGTCTTGTCCTTTTCGTCCTACCTCGTCTTCTCGTTTTGTCCTCTTTTCGTCTCGTCTTGTCCTTTTTTTCGTCCTCGTATTGTACTTTTCGCCCTCGTCTTGTCCTTTTCGCCCTCGTCTTGTACTTTTCGCCCTCGTCTTGTCCTTTTCGCCCTCGTCTTGTCCTTTTCGCCCTCGTCTTGTCCTTTTCGCCCTCGTCTTGTCCTTTTCGCCCTCGTCTTGTCCTTTCGCCCTCCTTCGTTTGTCTTTCGCCTCGTCTTGTCCTTTGTCGCTCCTTTGTCGTCTTGTACTTTTCGCCCTCGTCTTGTCCTTTTCGTCCTCGTCTTGTCCTTTTCGCCCTCGTCTTGTCCTTTTCGCCCTCGTCTTGTCCTTTTCGCCCTCGTCTTGTCCTTTTCGCCCTCGTCTTGTCCTTTTGCCTCGTCTTGTCCTTTCGTCGTCTTGTCCTTCCCTCGTCTTGTCCTTATATCACTCGTCTTGTCCTTTTCGCCCTCGTCTTGTCCTTTTAGCCGTGGTCTTGTCCTTTTCGCCCTGGTCTTGTCCTTTTCGCCCTCGTCTTGTCCTTTTCGCCCTCGTCTTGTCCTTTTCGCCCTCGTCTTGTCCTTTTCGCCCTCGTCTTGTCCTTTTCGCCCTCGTCTTGTCCTTTTCGCCCTCGTCTTGTCCTTTTCGCTCACTTCGGGGCCTTTTCGACCTCGTCTTGTCCTTTTCGCCCTCGTCTTGTCCTTTTCGCCCTCGTCTTGTCCTTTTCGCCCTCGTCTTGTCCTTTTCGCCCTCGTCTTGTCCTTTTCGTCCTCGTCTTGTCCTTTTCGCCCTCGTCTTGTCCTTGTCTCTTGCCTCGTTTTGTCCTTTTCGCCTCGCTCTTGTCTCTTTCGCCTCGTCTTGTCCTTTTCGCCCTCGTCTTTGTACTTCTCGCCTTTTTGTCTTTGTCTCTTACTTTTTTGCCTCGTCTTGTCCTTTTTCGCTCGTCTTGTCCTTTTACTCGTCGTCTTGTCCTCTTTTCGCCCTCGTCTTGTCCTTTCGCTTCGTCTTGTCCTTTTCGCCCTCGTCTTGTACTTTTCGCCCTCGTTTTGTCCTAGCCCTCGTCTTGTCCTTTTTTCACTCGTCTTGTCTTTTTCGGGCTCGTCTTGTCCTTTCGCCCTCGTTTTGTCCCCTTTGTCGTCCTTTTGTCTCGCCTCGTTTTGTCCTCCTTTCGCCTCGTCTTTGTACTTTTTCGCCTCGTTTTGTCTCGTCCTTTTCGCCCTCGTCTTGTCCTTTCGCCCGTTTGTCCTTTTCGCCTCCCTGTCCTTCTTGTCCTGCCTCCCTCGCCTTCTCGTCCTTTTCGCCAAGTCTTGTACTTTTCGCCCTCGTCTTCCGCCTAAGCCCTCGTCTTGTCCTTTTCGCCTCGTCTTGTCCTTTTTCGCCCCTCGTCTTGTCCTTTTGTCCTCGTCTTGTCCTTTTCGCCCTCGTCTTGTCCTTTTCGTCCTCCTTGTCCTTTCGTCCTTTCGCTCTTGATCCTTTTAAGCCCCTCGTCCTCGCCTTGTCCTTTCGCCTCGTCTTCTTGTCCTTTTCGCCCTCGTCTTGTCCTTTTTCTTAAATCTTCCTCGTCTTGTCCTTTTT
The DNA here is from genome assembly GCA_019453435.1 of Rhinogobius similis. NCBI lineage: Eukaryota > Metazoa > Chordata > Actinopteri > Gobiiformes > Gobiidae > Rhinogobius > Rhinogobius similis. Next base: position 44,459,283 of record CM033621.1, read on the forward strand.
GTCCTCGTCTTGTCCTTTTCGTCCTCGTCTTGTCCTTTTCGCCCTCGTCTTGTCCTTTTCGCCCTCGTCTTCTCCTTTTTCAGCCTCGTCTTCTCCTGCACTCGTCTTGTTACTTTTTCGCCCTCGTCTTGTCCTTTTAAGCCCTCGTTTCTCCTTTTTCGCCCTCGTCTCGTCCTTTTCGCCTCGTCTTGTCCTTTTCGCCTCGTCTTGTCCTTTTCGCCCTCGTCTTGTCCTTTTCGCCCTCGTCTTGTCCTTTTCGTCCTCGTCTTGTCCTTTTCGCCCTCGTCTTGTCCTTTTCGCCCTCGTCTTGTCCTTTTCGCCCTCGTCTTGTCCTTTTCGCCCTCGTCTTCTCCTTTTCGCCCTCGTCTTGTACTTTTCGCCCTCGTCTTGTCCTTTTCGCCCTCGTCTTGTACTTTTCGCCTTTTGTTCGCCTCGTCTTGTCTTTCGTCTTGTACTTTTCGCCCTCGTCTTGTCCTTTTAAGCCCTCGTCTTGTCCTTTTTCGCCCTCGTTTGTCACGCCTAAATCTTGTCCTTTTCGCCCTCGTCTTCTCCTTTTCGCCCTCGTCTTGTACTTTTCGCCCTCGTCTTGTACTTTTCGCCCTCGTCTTGTACTTTTCGCCCTCGTCTTGTCCTTTTCGCCCTCGTCTTGTACTTTTCGCCCTCGTCTTGTACTTTTCGCCCTCGTCTATGTCCTTTTTGTCCTCGTCTTGTTGATGGAGCTCCTGCAGATGAACATCACACTGTGGAGCTTGAGGGGACAGTCCAGTAAACCCTGGTCTTGGACGACGTTCTCCTCTGTCTTTATTGTTATGAACCAAACCAAACCAGTCGCACCTGGAGGTTCTGCCGCTCTCAGATAAAACCTAAATACGACTATTGAGACTAAAGCCACTCAACACCACTTTGACCGAGCGTTTAGAATCGCGCTCCCACAGAGTTCCATCGATAAACTTTATTGGAAATTCAATAACTCTATCAGAAACAAAAGGCTGCGTGGCTCAGCGTGCTCACCTCGTCTCACACCTGCGTGGACTTTAAGCTCGGGACAAACGACGTCTGAAAGAGTTTCAGGTCAAAACATCGAGTCACAAACATTACAAACAGTCTCGGACCAAAAGAACGGCCCGACGTTCACCTGAAGGCGCCGTTAGTCTGACTCTCCTCCAGCGGACGTTTTATTTCTTCTGTTCTGTAAAAACATTTGAAAGGAAAAGTGTTCAAACTGTGATGATTAAAGTGCGTATGACAGGTTTTAACGATTTTCTCATATTGATTTTATTTGGTGTACTAATACGTATTGTACATAAAAATTATCGTTTTACACCAATCAAGTCATGGTTTGTGGAGAAAAGGAAGGAAGTAATAAACTGATGACATCACACCAGGGAGACTCATTCCATCCAAAGGTTCTGCATAATTTACACAAAATCCACAAATTATTTTAGCCTTAAAACATGAATTCAACAAAATAAAGGCGTTCACATTTATTTTGATTTGTTGGACAAAAATAAATCTCAGACATTAGCCGAGTATTAGCCCAGTGTACAGGGTAATTTCCTGGTGTGATGTCATCATTTACAACCAGGAAGTGATATTACAAAACTAAAAAAACAGGTAAAAATGATAAAATGTATAATTATTTTTAGCAAAACTTTAAATATATTTATCTGACCTGTATTTTAGGTACATGAGTCCAACCTGTCATAGGCCCTTTAATCCTGCTTTAATTTGTCTTTAAAGCCACCTCCCTCTTGAGTGGTTCTGGTTCAGTCCAAGTGGATGTCAGTCCTAGTTCATCTGCAGCCTGTCCGTCCGTGGGAGTAGGATCTCTCCTTCACTGTGGTTCTCCTCAGGTTTATACTTTGTCCCGTGGGGTTTTTTGTAGTTTTTCCTGAAGGAGGGTCAAAGGACAGGGGCATTCTGGGACAGTTATCTGAACTGCTTTGACCTGTGGCCCATCGAGGCAACTGTTGTTGTGATTTTGGGCATTATAAAAATAAATGGATTTGATTTGATTTGATTTGTAGCTTGACGTCGACTTGTTGCTCGAGTTAAATCCGCTGCTTTGAGCCTCGGCGTAATGTTTTCAAGTGTTTCGTGTGTTATTGATGATTTGATTGATGGTTTTGCACACGGCACCAAAACGACAACATCCTCCTGTGACGTGATCAATCAGACGGTGTTTCAGTGTCGGATCAAGAAATAAATCAATAAAACCAGACTCTATCAGCGCAGAGTAATCACTGTTTGACCTTTTGATGGAGTTACTTTGAAGGTTTGTAGTTTTGTGCTTCCTCCGTGTCACATTTTTTTAAAATTTTGTTCATTGTAAACTGCAATATGTATCAAAACAGCTCATTTAAATGTTTTTTTTTTGTTTTTTTCAATTTTGAAAAGTACTTACATGACATTTTAGAATGGCACATTTGTCTCTCGGTCACAGGGGATGTGGGCGGGGATAAGGGTCAGGGGAAGACAGTACTTTTCTGAGCGCTGGAGTCTCTGGGAGTTTATCTGTAGAACGCAATTCAAAGTGCTTTACACAACAGCATCAAAATCACAAAACAGACACGAAATCATTGTAAAAAACTCGGAAATAAATGTCCAATGGTGAAAAAATAAAGCACAGTAGGCCAGTTTACTGCAGTATGAAGTCGACAGCCTTTGTTATTTAAATAGTTTAAATGTGAATCAAAAAGGAAAAACATTTTACAACCCATTAAAATAAATGAATAAATATTGTGTGAGATCATCCTCCTGTGACATAAACAATCGGACGGAATTGCAATGTTGGATCGTTAAATAAATCAATAAAACAAGATTCTATCAGTGCAGGAGAAATCACTTTTGATGGAGTTACTTTGAAGAATGTCGTTTTGTGCTTCCTTCCCGATGATTTATACTGCAACATAAACATTGTAAATTATAATATGTGTCCAAAACATTTGAATGTAATTGTCATTTACATGTTTTTAGTCTTAATTTTCCAAACAATCACTAACTAAGTGCAGAGATATGGGTAAAAACAGGAATTTTCAGAGCTCTCCAGCCTCAGGACGACGCAGGAATCACTAAAAATAATATTCTATAATAATAATGGTGATGAGGGGAAAACATTACAACAAGGTTAAACATTCATTCAAGTTAATTTTGCATGATGTGTCTCCTTAAAAAAATCTAATCATAATCATCATCTAGTCATCCAAAAGTGAACGAAATAAAGCTAAATAGGTCAATTTACTGCAGCATATTGACTCTTTAAAATGTGATGTGTCAAAATGTCCAGAAGGAGGCGACTGGAGCAAAATGAAGTCTGTAAATGTTTGAATGATTGTCTCTCATTAGATCTAAATTCCACTGGTTTGAAGTGTTTGTGTTGGAAAAAAGCAACACATTTGAATTTCCAGAGTAGAAAAGTCAGTTAGTTTGTTTTCCATAACAAATGATAGACAAAAAACTATGTTCTAGTCTTAAAATTGTATTTTAGCTTCAAAAGAATCTAATTTATCAAATCAAATCAAATCAATTTATTTTTATAATGCCCAAAATCACAACAACAGTTGCCTCGATGGGCCAGATTTATGGAACAGTATCTAATATATCTCTAGATAAAATGAAAAATGATTGTGGGCTCAACATTTCTGAGTATTTTCCAGTAAAACCCATAAATCTGGATTGTTCTTCATCAAAAATGAAAGAGTTGATGATAATTTCCTCAAACATGATGTAAAACACAATAATAAATGTGTTTGAGCCTCTGATGTCACTCATGTGTCTGAGGCTCTGACACTGAACCATCACATTTGTCATTTTTTGTCACATTTTGAGGTTAATCCCAGTTTGTATCAAATTATGTTCCACTGAAACTTTTGTCTTCGTTCTGAATTTACATTGTTTTTGTTACAGACTTTCAAACGGTCTATAATCTACTGCCATTATTTGTATTTTTCAAATGTGAATCAAAGAGGAAAAATAAATATAATAAAATAAATAAATGATGATAAATACATTATAATAAATAAATAAATAAATAAATAAATAAATAAATAAATAAATAAATAAATAAATAAATAAATAAATAAATAAATAAATAAATAAATAAATAAATAAATAAATAAATAAAATTAAACATTTCGTTTTTTAAAGGTCTGAGCGCTGACGCGGTGGTAAAGCGTACAGCGCATGCGCAGGCCCGGTCTCTGTTGACAAATGTGGATCGATGCTAAAAACTAAAAAACTGCGCCCTTTTCGCCCCAAACTGGAATAAAATGTAAAGTGCGCGCGTAAAAACACTGCGTGGAAACTGGACGGAGCCTTTTAAACCCGGTACGTATCAGTTTGAACCACGTAACGCTAATTAAATTGAAGAGTTCTGGGTGGTCAGTGGAAGGCTTCACTGTTAGCATCGTTAGCATGCCGTGGCTAGCTAAATAAAGTTACTCCACGGGTTTTAATCAGAGTTAAATGCATTTTTACAACACGTGGTCTTACTTGTACGTTCTGTCGCCATATATATACACTCCACAATTCAATAAATAGTGTTTTGTTGACATATTTTTCATTGATAAACGCTGGAATGATGTTGCAACCCAAGCTAGCCACTTATGCTTCTGCTAATGTCAACATTGCGTCTACTCTTGGGCAATTAAACCATTAAATTGCTGTCTTTCTAATCTCAAGACATTGTAGAAACGCTTTTGCAATTGCACAACCAGTTCATTTGTTGTTGCTCTTTTTTTTGTTAGTTTTAGCTTGAAAAATGGATGATATCCGAACCGAAGCTAGCACGATTCAGCTAACGAATTGTACTTTTTAGCATTTCCTTGTTGATTTAAGTTGTTTTTAAGCTTTATTCGAAGACATTTTGCGTTTTTACTGATGCACGTCTGTCGATGTTGTAGTCGACAGCGATGGGGTCAAACGAGGACAAAGATAAAGTGATCATTTGTGGACTTTTGCGTCGGAATGCGCGCAGACTCCTGACATGTCTGGCCACATTCTGACCTGGAATGTCTGTTTCAAGCGGCTCATGTTGAAGTGAAGGGCCTGGACGTGCGGTGTGTCTCGTGTGCGTGGATTGGACACGTCCCTGCGGAGGTGATGGACCTGTCTTCCGGGTTGTAAAGCTCGACGTGACGCACCTGACGCCGGAGGAGCAGGTTTAACGTTACCTGTCTGGCTTCAGTGCATTGTTAATGAAGTGCCTTTTACACAGAGAAAGAGTGGCCTGGTTTAACATCCGAGGCGTAGTAAGATTGTGAATAGTTTTGTGTTTGCAGTGACAGTGAATACTACGAATACTTGTACTTGGAGTGAGCACTGGTCCCTCCTTTGGTTCTGCACAGCCTTTAGGTTCAGAAAACACCATAATAACATTGCTTTATCATAAAGAATTCAACACTTTTTAATAATAATAATAATAATAATAATAATAATAATAATAATAATACATCAAACTTGTGTAGCGCTTTTTTGGACACTCAAAGACGCTTTACATAAACAGACAAAACATAAACATAAATTTACACTAAAGCCAGTTTGACACAGGTGGGTCTTAATTGAACTTAAACTGATTTGAATGTCTGTAGTGAGTCCAGGTTCCTGATGGTTGTGGAAGTGAGTTCCAGAGGGCGGGGCCAGAGGGCGGGGCCAGAGGGCGGGACCAGAGGGCGGGACCAGAGGGCGGGGCCAGAGGGCGGGGCCAGCAGCGGCGAAGGCTCGGTCCCCCCAGGTCCGGTGCTTAGTGCGGGTGATGGGAGTGAGGAGGTGGGTGTCAGCAGAGCGGAGGCGGCGGGTGGGACAGTACGGTCGGAGTCGGTCGGTGAGGTAGGAAGGGGCGGGGTCATGGAGGGACTTGTACGTGAGGAGGAGGAGTCCTGGATTAGACCTGAATTAATCCTGATTTAGTCCTGGATTAGACCTGAATGAATCCTGGTTTAGTCCTGGTTTATAGTCCTAATAATAATAATAATAATACATCAGACTTGTACAGCGCTTTTTTGCACACTCAAAGACGCTTTACATAAACAGACAAAACAACATACAACAGCATAAAAAACAACACTGGACACAATGTCTGTAGTGAGTGCCAGAGGGCGGGGCCAGAGGGCGGGGCCAGCAGCGGCGAAGGCTCGGTCCCCCAAGGTCCGGTGCTTAGTGCAGGTGATGTGAGTGAGGAGGTGGGTGTCAGAGCGGAGGTGGCGGGTGGGACAGTACGGTTGGAGTAGGTCGGTGAGGTAGGAAGGGGCGGAGTTATGGAGGGACTTGTACGTGAGGAGGAGGAGCTTGTACGTGAGGAGGAGGAGCTTGTATTGGATACGATATTGAACAGGAAGCCGGTGTAGCTGCTGGAGGACGGGGGTGATGTGTTCTCTGGACCGAGTGTGAGTGAGGAGGCGGGAGAGGGGCAGAGTTTTGAATGGATTGTAGTTTTTGAAGGCGAGTGGTGGGACGTCCATAGAATAAACTACTGCAACAGTCGAGTCTGGAGGTGATGAAGGCGAGGAGGAGGAGTCAGCTGTGGAGAGGGAGAGGGAGGGGCGGAGGCGGGCCATATTACGGAGGTGAAAGAAGCTTTGATGCTCTGGCTTTCAGAGTGGTGATAGGTGCTGGCGCAATACTCGAATTTCAATTTCTACTTCAATATTTAGGAATAGGCTCGATTTCGATATCTTTAACATGTAAAACACTATAATAGAATATAAAACACTGTAATCTGTCATTTTCAGCACAAAATAATAATAATACTTTCTATATATTTCCACGTAGTCTTAAACTAGCTCTGATAATGCTCAAGATCGTTCTAAAACTGCTCAGGAAAGGCCACATTTTGTCATTTTTTTCAGTGTGATACTATAGTAGTTTTCGTTTTAAATTAGTGTCTGATTATTTCTTCTATATTGTCAAATTTGTTCTGTAGAGAAAGTATAGAACGTATTATATTTGTTATGTCTTTGCTCCATGTTTTGTGTCGCACAAAACTCTGAACGGGACATTCTCTGCACAATCTATCGTTAAAGTATCGAGATCGCAACAAACAAAACACCAAAGTCTTCATCTGATGGAAATGTTCTGTTTTTAAAATGAAAACACTGAAAAGGGAAAACATGAATAAAATCTAGCATTTTCAAACTAAATTAGGCTTTGTATTTGTTGTTTTTATTTTAATAAAACAGACTTTATTGCATCAAAAACAGAGCTGCAACAGTCAGTAGAATAATCATGAAGTCGACTGTAAACGATAATGTCAGTCGTGTTTTGATGATGGTCGTCGTTCTTTGGACTAAACAGACTCTAAAACACAAACTGAACGACATTTATAACAAAGACAGTGACGTTATTAAAGAAAAATGTCAAAAAAGAACAGACCATTTCTGATTTTCCTCAATCATACACTTTATTCATAAATATTCTCTCTCTTCTCGATATATATTTCATTTGGTAATTTTTTTTTGTCTCAAGCTACAATAGAAATAATCGCTGACTAGAGACAACTAAAATAAATAATGTTTAGTTTCAGCCGTTGCAATAACATAGATATCGTGATCTTAGACATATTACATTTTGTAATCATTTCTGGTGCAGCTCTGACCGTGTATTTGACCCAGACAGCCGTCCAAGACACAACCACGCAGGAATTTAAGAAAAAACAACTATCCACACTGAGTCTGAGCGATAAGAGTGTGCACTTTATACCGTATACTTTATACTTTATATTGTATTCTTAGTATCATGTTTATTTATCCTATTTTTATTGCATGCACCTATTTCATTCATTCCTGTCCTAAACTGTGTGTTGCAACAGTGGAATTTCCCCATTGTGGGACAAATAAAGGATCTCTTATCTTATCTTATCTTATCTTACAGTGATTAAAACTGGAATAATGAGCTGGTCCCTGTGACAATCTGCTGTTTTAGTGAAATGTTGTTCTGGTGATTGACTGTTTGTGTCTTTAATGCAGCTGTCTGTTCAAACACACTTTTTCTCCTGATGTTTAGCCTCTGAAGCCTCTGAGCAGATGACTTTATTTACCTCTTAAAGAAACAAAGCCAAAAAAGTGCGACCAAAAGTGATCAAATAGTGTTTAAAAGCAACAAAAACATGACTAAAAACAACAAGCGTGGCACAAAGCACCAAAACGTGACTAAAAGTGATAAAAACATGATTAAAAACACAACTAAAAACGACGAAGACGCGACTAAAAGTGACTAAAACGCATCTAAAAGTGACAAAAACACAACTAGACTAGCTAGACAATTTGATGATAAAAATGGAATAATGAGCTGGTCCCTGTGACAATCTGTTGTTTTAGTGAAATGTTGTTCTGGTGATTGACTGTTTGTGTCTTTAATGCAGCTGTCTGTTCAAACACACTTTTCTCCTGATGTTTAGCCTCTGAAGCCTCTGAGCAGATGACTTTATTTACCTCTTAAAGGCCAGAGCTGCACAATTAAACCAAATCCACACTAAAGAAATTGCAAATCACAAAAGCTGCAATGTTTGAAGTGCAATCATTTCTTCCACAAACAACAAAATGTCTTTCTTTGATTTGAATAAAAACTGTTCACGCTGTAGTTTGGATTTGTACAAATATGATCTGAAACGAGAGGCAAAAGTGCGACCAAAAGTGATAAAATAGTGTTTAAAAGCAACAAAAACAGGACAAAAAACAACAAGCGCGACACAAAGCACCAAAACGTGACTAAAAGTGACAAAAACATGACTAAAAACGACAAAGATGTGACCTAAAAGTGACAAAATCTTGACTAAAAGTGACTAAAACTCATCTAAAAGCGTCAAAAACACAACGAAAAGTAGGGGTGATAAAATGAAATGGTTGGCTGGACAATCGTCTGTTTTAAATGTTGTTCTGGTGATTGACTGTTTGTGTCTTTAATGCAGCTGTCTGTTCAAACACACTTTTTCTCCTGATGTTTAGTCTCTGAAGCCTCTGAGCAGATGACTTTATTGACCTCTTAAAGGTCAGAGCTGCACATGATCTGGCCCCAAATGGTGCTAATCTTTTTTTGCCGTATCGTCCAGCCCTAAGTCACACAGAAAAGCACAAGGGAACAGTGTGTTGTGTGTTTCTGAGTCAAAGGATGATTCGGCCGATGATTCACTCAGGTCCAGTCGTCTGACACTAACCTCTGCTTCCTCCGACTCTTTCGTCTGGTCATGACACGATTACAGTAAAACAACGGCTCGGTTCAGTTTGATAGTCACCGCTGGCTCGAGCCGTCATGTTTCAGTCGATTCACTGGTCGATGATGTTTAAAGATGTGCAGTGAGTTTACAAAGAATCATGAGTTTAATCTAAATCTAACATAAATGCACTGTTTCTTTGGACTTTTCAGTATGAAGTGTTATTTTCAGCCTGAACTCCGGGGCAGTTGTGGTTCTTTTTCAGTTCAGTTTGGGTCAGAATCAAAGAGATACTTCATAGTTTGGCCACGCCCCCTTTTAGTCGATTCATCGGTCGATAGGACAGGGCTTGCATTATCTATATTTCTGACAACAACAACTACACTCTACAGCAAAACTCAGTTGTTAAACGGTCAACAAACATGTCCAATCTGCTCCTGATGTTTGATTCTTCCATTGAATCCACTTCATCCATAGATTTCTCTGACATTGTTTTCTTCAAATGCATTTTTGTCCCTCGAGACATAAAGATCAGCCTAAAGTAGATCCACACAAACTGTACAATCTGGACTCAACAGATTCTGACACAACGACACAAGGATTTGAAGAAAACGCAACAAAAACAAAACAAAAACGCTACTAAAAGCCACAAAAACATGAGTAAAGGTGACAAAAACGAGTCTAAAATTGAAAAAAAGTGACTTAAAACTATTACAACACAACTAAAAGCAACAAAAATGCAACAAAAGTGGCAAAAAACCCCGATTAGAAATGACAAAAACGAGACATAAACGTCAAAAATGTGACTGAAAGCGACTCCAAAGGTCGATTTCTTCAAATACATTTTTGTCCCTCGAGACATAAAGATCATTAAAGTAGATCCACACAAACTGTACAATCTGGACTCAACACATTTAGACCAAACAAGGATTTAAGATCATAACACATAGCACATAAAATACCTTATTTCCACATGAAAACATGACACAATGTAGAACTTTTAATATATTTATTTATTACATTTAGTTTAGGAGTTTACATTTGATATCTTTAAATTTAAGATTTTTTCCTGTTTCACATGCAGCGTCTCGACTTTAAACGTATAAAGAAATGTATGCCAAGAGTTATGTTTGAAAATGTGTTTTTGGGTCCGTCATGTGTCATTGACGTTTGTTTGTTTGTTGTAGGTGTGAGTCGGAGCCATGTTGAAGTGGCTCGCTGGAGACGAGGCGGCGGGGCCTGGATCTGCGGTGAGTCTGAGCTCTGGGCGCACTTTAAGAGCTACAGTCGGTTAAACTGTTCAGATTTAACAACATCACTGTGTTCTAAGACTTTGGGCACATTTACAGGGTCATAAAGGGCTGCAAAAAACTTCTAGATGAGTTAAAACGTCTTGATTTCACAATACAAATCCTAATCTCAGTTAAGACCAGTTAAGCTTAATTAATTTGGTGGAATTTGACATGTTTCAAACCGTCGTGCCAAGTCATCTTTTCCTCCCACAGAGAACTGTACAATCTGAGACTGAACAAGATTCTGACACAACGATTTGACAAACAAAAACACAACAAAACTGTGATAAAAAGTGGCAACCATGCAACTTAAGGCGACCAAAAATGCAACTAAACATGACTAAAAGTGACAAAAACACTACTATAAGTGGGTAATACGTGACTACAAGTGGCTAAAACATTACTCAAAGCGGCTAAAATGCGACAAAGAGAGGCTAAAATATGACAAAGAGAGGCTAAAACATGATTAAAAGCGGCTAAAACACAACTAAAAGCGGCTAAAATGCAACTAAAAGCATCAAAAACATGACTTAAACAGACATACGCGACGAAAAGCAACAAAAACACAAATAAATGCGGCTAAAACGCGACCAAAAAGCGAGGAAAGCGCTAATAAAAGTGACAAACCTGCAACCAAAAGCAGCAAAAACACAACTAAATTAAATGTCCCAAATATGTGACATTTTGTACGTTTTTTCACATAAATTGCCTAATTTCTACACGAAAACATGATGGAAACCTGATTGTGACTAAACTACAGGAGAAGTTTACGTTTGATATCTTTAAATGTAAGATATTGTCCTGTTCACCTGCAGCGTCTCTTCAAATAAACATGTGACTTTTTCCGTCCGTTCGTGCCGTTCTTCTTTGACCGTGAAGTGCTGAGTCTGAGTTTCCCGAGCTCCGTCCGTCAAAGGGGATTGGGTTCATTCTCTGCAGTGAAAACAAGGAGCTCAGGCCGTTTCCGCCGCAATATCCTGAACTCTGAGCCGCCGAACGCTCTCCACGACCACAGAACCACAGACTTTTACTGAGGCTTTAGTCCAGATTAACCCCCGTGTTTGAAGACAATACACTCAAACCGATTTAGATGTGTCAAACTCTGACAAATGGAGACGAGAGGAGGGCGTAGGGGCGTGGCCTTTTGGTCGTTTAGATCCTTGAGGTATTGAAAAAACGTCAAATTTGGATTCAAACATGGATTCAAACATGGATTTAATTGATTATTTTACCTCTTTGGGACGTCCTGGACATGTTCTGTAGCAAAAAAAGAGGGAAAGACAATCAGAGTTTCCAGAATTCGCCGAAGTAAACCCTCATTCGTCCAGGTGTGGTTCATGGATGACAACCCCTGAAACCCTTTCAACGCTACAGTTTCCAGATTTTAAAAACTAGACAGTGCCACAGACGTTTGTCACCAAAACGTTAGGTTTCGTAATGCTTTATTGGTGTGCCGTGGTGTCTGTACAACTAAAAAAGTGTGCCACGACTCAAAAAAGGTTGAAAATCATGGGTTCAGTCGATTAATCGGTCGATGGTGTTGTTTTATTGTTGTTTTAGTTTGATTAGAAGTATTTACGCAGCAAAAAAAGCAAAAAAAAGTGGAGTTATGGAGTGGATTAGCTGAAGATCTTGGAGTGAATCGTGAGGTTAAAAGTCTATATTTCAGATTCAAAATGTTCTAATTATAACATAGTTTGGTGGGAGGGCATCTGTGGCAATTATTTACTACAGTTTTACATCTGTGAAGTTGCAGTTTGTGAAGAAATTTGAAAAAAATAAAAGCTTAAAATGACGGGAAGTGACAGAGTTCTAAAACAGAACCCCTCCCTCTGTGATGTCATCAAAAAGCGACGTGCCACGAAAAATACAAATACACTTTACAGACGACGGACACAACTCTGTGATACTTTAAAGTGTCATTCAACAAAATAAAGATGTTACTGGGTTTTATTATTTGTAAAATCATAACTATTGTGTCATTTATGTGGGTTTTGGCCCTTGTTTTCTAAACAGTTGCTATGGTAACAGCTGTAAAATCACCTCTCACTGTGGCATATTTGTCCAACCAGGAAGTGACATTATAAACATTACAAAAACGGTCAAACTGGGAATAAACCTGCAAAATGTTTAGTATCACCTTAAATCTAATCATGTTCAATACGTTTTAGTGAAATGTGTCGTTGAACCTGTCGTATAGACTTTAATCTAATTTAAATTAGATTAAATTAAATCAAGTAAATTGTAGTTGTTTAGTCGGTCGATAGTATCTTTAGTCGACTAATCATTTTATTAATATCAAATTATTATAAAATTATTTCTATGGCAAAAACAAGAAGATATGAAGTGAGTTTGCTGAAGATTTTGGAGTCTTAGTGTATAAATACCTCCTTGTGCTAATACGTGTCCTTGTACTTACAAATAGTTGTTTTTCTTTCCACCCTCTCCTACATTTTTGTTCTTTTGAGTGCAGTTTGGTTCAGATTCATGGAAATACTTTACGGTTTTGATATTTTTTTGCCACACCCCCTTTTAGTCGATTAATCGGTTGATAGGGCAGGTCTTTAGTCGACTAAGGATTTCTTCAGTCGACTACAGCCCTAATTTAAATACACAGACACATAAACACACTGTTTCCAAGGACATTTCTGTATAAATTGTAATTTTCTTTGCATGAACTCCAGTGCAGTAGTGTTTTTGGTGCAGTTTGGGTCAGATGCAGAGAGATACTTCATACTTTTGTCAAACCACTTTTTAGTCGATAAATCGGTCGATGAGGCAGGTTTTTGGTCGACCACAGCCCTGTGAGGGTGATATGTATAGAATTATCAATAACATTTTCACAAACACGGTTTTGAAGATCATGGAATTTCCAAGGCTCCAACCATTAATTAAATAATCACGACTATAAAAATCAATAATCATTAACAGAATACAGACTCTCAAACGCATGTCAGAAGAGCTTTTATAACGAAGACACTGACGTTATTACATCAAAATGTCAGATTATTACTGATTTTCAGTCATGACACACTTTATTCATAAACATTCTCGCTCTAGAAGCTTCAGTCTCATAGTTTAACCTTTATTTGGTTGATATTATATTAAAAAAGTTTAAATATTCAATGGATTTAATCGTTTGACTTGTCGACTAATCGAAAAAATAATCTCATGAAAATAATCATTAATGACGGCCCTAAATATTAGGTTTATGTTTAAATCATAAACGACACCATCTTAAATTGCTTTAACAGTAACAGATAAAAAAGGAACTCTAAACTCGATGAATCCCTCATGTTTAAAGAAGATATTGTGCTTTTGTCTTTTATATTTAGTCCGGGTTTAGTCCTGGTTTAGACCCGCTTTAGTCCTGGAGTGATATAAAGTTGAACACTGCTGGTTTAAAGGCTCTATATTTTCTTGAATAATACGTCTCGCCTCATGACATTCTTCGGTCTTGGTTTTAACTGTTCCTCTCTCAGGGTTCGGGTCTAACTGTTCCTCTCTCAGGGTTTGGGTCTAACTGTTCCTCTCTCAGGGTTTGGGTCTAACTGTTTCTCTCTCAGGGTCCCTCTCTCTCAGGGTTTTGGTCTAACCATCCCTCTCTCTCAGGGTTTTGGTCTAACCATCCCTCTCTCTCAGGGTTTGGGTCTAACTATCCCTCTCTGTCAGGGTTTGGGTCTAACCGTCCCTCTCTGTCAGGGTTCGGTTCTAACTGTTCCTCTCTCAGGGTTTGGGTCTAACTGTTTCTCTCTCAGGGTTCGGGTCTAACTGTTCCTCTCTCAGGGTTTGGGTCTAACTGTTTCTCTCTCAGGGCCCCTCTCTCTCAGGGTTTTGGTCTAACCGTCCCTCTCTCTCAGGGTCCCTCTCTGTCAGGGTTCGGTTCTAACTGTTCCTCTCTCAGGGTCTGGGTCTAACCGTCCCTCTCTGTCAGGGTTCGGTTCTAACTGTTCCTCTCTCAGGGTCTGGGTCTAACCGTCCCTCTCTGTCAGGGTTCGGTTCTAACTGTTCCTCTCTCAGGGTTTGGGTCTAACCGTCCCTCTCTTTCAGGGTTCGGTTCTAACTGTTTCTCTCTCAGGGTCCCTCTCTGTCAGGGTTCAGTTCTAACCGTCCCTCTCTCTCAGGGTTCGGTTTTAACTGTCCCTCTGTCAGGGTTCGGTTCTAACTGTTTCTCTCTCAGGGTCCCTCTCTGTCAGGGTTCTGTTCTAACTGTTTCTCTCTCAGGGTCCGGCTCAGGCCTCCTCGCCCTCGGGGGGCGCTGTGGCGGTGGAGGAGATGGCGGAGCGTCTGTCTCAGACTGAGCAGCTGGTCTCTCAGTTGAAGGACCTGATCCGGGAGAAGGACGCGGCGCTCAGGGCCAAAGACGACCAGCTCAAGGTAAAAGAGCGCTGTTTAAAGGAGCTCTACCTAAAGGAGCGCTGTTTTAAAGGAGCTCTACCTAAAGGAGCACTGTTTAAAGGAGCTCTACCTAAAGCAGCACTGTTTAAAGGAGCTCTACCTAAAATAGCACTGTTTAAAGGAGCGCTGTTTAAAGGAGCGCTGTTTAAAGGAGCGCTGTTTAAAGGAGCGCTGTTTAAAGGAGCACTGTTTAAAGGAGCGCTGTTTAAAGGAGCTCTACCTAAAGGAGCACTGTTTAAAAGAGCGCTGTTTAAAGGAGCGCGATTTAAAGGAGCGCGGTTTAAAGGAGCGCTGTTTAAAGGAGCGCTGTTTAAAAGAGCGCTGTTTAAAGGAGCACTGTTTAAAGGAGCGCTGTTTAAAGGAGCTCTACCTAAAGGAGCACTGTTTAAAAGAGCGCGGTTTAAAGGAGCGCGGTTTATAGGAGCGCTGTTTAAAGGAGCGCGGTTTAAAGGAGCGCTGTTTAAAGGAGCACTGTTAAAGGAGCGCTGTTTAAAGGAGCGCTGTTTAAAGGAGCACTGTTAAAGGAGCGCTGTTTAAAGGAGCAGCGCTGCTTAAAGGAGCGCTGCTTAAAGGAGCAGCACTGTTTAAAGGAGCAGCGCTGCTTAAAGGAGCGCTGCTTAAAGGAGCAGCACTGCTTAAAGGAGCAGCACTGCTTAAAGGAGCGCTGTTTAAAGGAGCGCTGTTTAAAGGAGCGCTGTTTAAAGGAGCACTGTTTAAAGGAGCGCTGTTTAAAGGAGCTCTACCTAAAGGAGCACTGTTTAAAAGAGCGCTGTTTAAAGGAGCGCGATTTAAAGGAGCGCGGTTTAAAGGAGCGCTGTTTAAAGGAGCGCGGTTTATAGGAGCGCTGTTTAAAGGAGCGCGGTTTAAAGGAGCGCTGTTTAAAGGAGCACTGTTAAAGGAGCGCTGTTTAAAGGAGCGCTGTTTAAAAGAGCAGTGTTTAAAGGAGCGCTGTTTAAAGGAGCAGCGCTGTTTAAAGGAGCAGCACTGTTTAAAGGAGCACTGTTTAAAGGAGCAGCACTGCTTAAAGGAGCAGCACAGTTAAAGGAGCGCTGTTTAAAGGAGCGCTGTTAAAGGAGCGCTGTTTAAAGGAGCAGCGCTGTTTAAAGGAGCAGCGCTGTTTAAAGGAGCAGCGCTGTTTAAAGGAGCAGCGCTGTTTAAAGGAGCAGCGCTGTTTAAAGGAGCAGCGCTGTTTAAAGGAGCAGCGCTGTTTAAAGGAGCGCTGCTTAAAGGAGCAGCGCTGTTTAAAGGAGCAGCGCTGTTTAAAGGAGCAGCGCTGTTTAAAGGAGCAGCGCTGATTTAAGGAGCAGCGCTGTTTAAAGGAGCAGCGCTGCTTAAAGGAGCGCTGTTTAAAGGAGCGCTGTTTAAAGGAGCGCTGTTTAAAGGAGCGCTGTTTAAAGGAGCGCTGTTTAAAGGAGCGCTGTTTAAAGGAGCGCTGTTAAAGGAGCAGCACTGTTAAAGGAGCAGCACTGCTTAAAGGAGCGCTGTTTAAAGGAGCGCTGTTTAAAGGAGCGCTGTTTAAAGGAGCAGCACTGTTTAAAGGAGCGCTGTTTAAAGTAGCACTGTTTAAAGGAGCAGCACTGTTTAAAGGAGCACTGTTTAAAGCAGCACTGCGGGGCTTTTCTGCCGGAGGGGCTCAAAGAGCTGGGGAAAGTAGGATTTTTGGGACCAGTTTTGTGATTAGATTTATTCCTTTGTTAGTTTATTTTTGTCGCTTTTAGTCACGTCTTTGTCGATTTTAGTTGCATTTTTATCACTTTTGGTTGTGTTTTTGGTTTTTTTGAATATAGTTTTTGTCACTTTTAGTCAAATTGTAGTCAGTTTTAGTCATTTTTTGTCATGTTTTTGGAGCTTTTAGTTGTTTTTGTTTTTGTTGTATTTTTTGTGGCATATTTTCACATACTTAAATACTTTCTAAATGTTGACCCGATAGTTTTATTTATAAATTTTTTTTCTGTTGCGTTTCAGGCCGAGAAAGAGTCGTGTGAAGCCAAACTGTCAAAACTACGTCTCCAGAACAAAGCCAAAGTCACATCCTTGAACTCACAGCTGGAGGAGCTGAAGAAGCACAACGGAGCCCCCTCACCCACTCACAGCAAGAAGGTAACACTCACACACTCACAGCAAGAAGGTAACACCCACACACTCACAGCAAGAAGGTAACACTCACACACTCACAGCAAGAAGGTAACACTCACACACTCACAGCAAGAAGGTAACACTCACACAGTCACAGCAAGAAGGTAACACCCACACACTCACAGCAAGAAGGTAACACCCACACACTCACAGCAAGAAGGTAACACTCATACACTCACAGCAAGAAGGTAACACTCACACACTCACAGCAAGAAGGTAACACACTCACAGCAAGAGGGTAACACTCACACACTCACAGCAAGAAGGTAACACTCACACACTCACAGCAAGAAGGTAACACTCACACACTCACAGCAAGAAGGTAACACCCACACACTCACAGCAAGAAGGTAACACTCACACACTCACAGCAAGAAGGTAACACTCACAGCAAGAAGGTAACACCTACACACTCACAGCAAGAAGGTAACACTCACAGCAAGAAGGTAACACCCACACACTCACAGCAAGAAGGTAACACTCACAGCAAGAAGGTAACACACACACTCACAGCAAGAAGGTAACACACACACACTCACAGCAAGAAGGTAACACTCACAGCAAGAAGGTAACACAGCAAGAATGTAACACTCACAGCAAGAAGGTAACACTCACACACGCACAGCAAGAAGGTAACACTCACACACGCACAGCAAGAAGGTAACACTCACAGCAAGAAGGTAACACACACACTCACAGCAAGAAGGTAACACTCACAGCAAGAAGGTAGCACTCACACACTCACAGCAAGAAGGTAACACACACACACTCACAGCAAGAAGGTAACACTCACAGCAAGAAGGTAACACAGCAAGAATGTAACACTCACAGCAAGAAGGTAACACCTACACACTCACAGCAAGAAAGTAACAGCAAGAAGGTAACACCCACAGCAAGAAGGTAACACTCACACACTCACAGCAAGAAGGTAACACCTACACACTCACAGCAAGAAGGTAACACTTAACCACTCACAGCAAGAAGGTAACACTCACACAATGACAGCAAGAAGGTAACACCCACACACTCGCAGCAAGAAGGTAACACACACACACTCACAGCAAGAAGGTAACACCCACAGCAAGAAGGTAACACTCACACAATGACAGCAAGAAGGTAACACCCACACACTCACAGCAAGAAGGTAACACTCACACACTCACAGCAAGAAGGTAACAGTCACACACTCACAGCAAGAAGGTAACACACACACTCACAGCAAGAAGGTAACACACACACCAAGAAGGTAACACTCAGTTTGTCACTGAACTTAAAGTACAGGAGAAATAACTAAAGGAATGTCAAGTAAAAGTGAAACTGAATGAAAACCGACTAATGTAAAAGTGTTGAAATACTCTTAAAGGTACAGAGTGGTTTTCTTTTCGTGGATGATTTTTGTCCCGTTCCTCAGTGAAAGGTTTGGTTTGTGTTCAGGGCGAGAGCGGGGACCAGGCGGCTCGAGGGAAAGTGGTGCTTCTGAAGAAGAAAGTGGAGGAGCTGGAGCAGGCGCTGAGCCAGAGAGACCTGGAGCTCAACGCCAAGGTAAGAACCATCTGTAACCGACGGAAACGTAAAGACCTGGAGCTCAACGCCAAGGTAAGAACCATCTGTAACCGACGGAAACGTAAAGACCTGGAGCTCAACGCCAAGGTAAGAACCATCTGTAACCGACGGAAACGTAAAGACCTGGAGCTCAACGCCAAGGTAAGAACCATCTGACTCTGATGGAAACGTAAAGACCTGGAGCTCAACGCCAAGGTAAGAACCATCTGTAACCGACGGAAACGTAAAGACCTGGAGCTCAACGCCAAGGTAAGAACCATCTGACTCTGACGGAAACGTAAAGACCTGGAGCTCAACACCAAGGTAAGAACCATCTGTAACCGACGGAAACGTAAAGACCTGGAGCTCAACGCCAAGGTAAGAACCATCTGACTCTGACGGAAATGTAAAGACCTCGAGCTCAACGTAAAGACCTCGAGCTCAACGCCAAGAAAAGAACCATCAGACTCTGACGGAAACGTAAAGACCTCGAGTTCAACGCCAAGGTAAGAACCATCTGTAACCGACGGAAACGTAAAGACCTGGAGCTCAACGCCAAGGTAAGAACCATCTGACTCTGACGGAAATGTAAAGACCTCGAGCTCAACGTAAAGACCTCGAGCTCAACGCCAAGGTAAGAACCATCAGACTCTGACGGAAACGTAAAGACCTCGAGTTCAACGCCAAGGTAAGAACCATCTGACTTTGACGGAAACGTAAAGACCACGAGTTCAACGCCAAGGTAAGAACCATCAGACTCTGATGGAAATGAAAAGAGCTCAATGCGAAGGCAAGAAAGATCTGTAACCGATGGAAACGTAAAGACCACCAGCTCAAGGTTGATGAAAATAAACAAAAAGTTAGTTAAAGAAAAAAAAAATTGATTAAATAATGGCGTGTTTTTGTCTATAAAAAAGGTATTTTCCTTTTCTTTCATTCACCTTATTCCTGAAGTTGTCGTGGGCGCCGCCGTCTTGTTTCCGTTGTAGTTCACACGGGGCAGACGAGCTCAACAGAAAATAAGTTCTACTCGACTAAAAAGACGTTTTCAGAAATCTGTGCATGTAACTTGTTGTTGCTCGTGTTCATTAAACATTTTACACAAATCACTTTATTTAATCGACTTTATTTAATGTTTTAGCGAGACACTTTTCCCTCGTTTGCGCGAACCCCGTTGGCGTCAAACCGAAGTCCCTTTTAATACAAGAGCGCGGATCAGAGACATAAAAAGAGGCAAAAGTGGGCGGAAGTGGGCAGAACAAGGTGAATAGTCTGTGCTGTCAAAATAACGATTACTATTATCAAAAGATGACGACATCTACATTTCTTTAACAGACGACTGGTAGCTGAGTCGCGGACGACAAACATAAAAGGTGTCGGTGAAGGTTTGGCCCGGACACAAGTCTCGTTCGGAGGAGAGAGCGATCGGTCCTGATCTGAGCGACCTGTGACCTCCAGAGTAAATCAGATTAATCGCACACTGTCCAGACGCTCCGTTTACTCTGATTAGATCGACTTAAACTCCTGCGAGGATACATTTCCACTTTGGATGAGACGGAAGAAACGGGAGCGGGACAAACTCGGTTATATTTCTGTTTGTTCTCATGACATTTCCGTGCCTTAAGTTTGTGTTCGCAGAGGGAGGAGGCGGAGTCTTACGTTTGTGTTCACAGAGGGAGGAGGCGGAGTCTTACGTTTGCGTTCACAGAGGGAGGAGGTGGAGTCTTACGTTTGCGTTCACAGAGGGAGGAGGTGGAGTCTTACGTTTACGTTTGCGTTCACAGAGGGAGGAGGCGGAGTCTTACGTTTACGTTCACAGAGGGAGGAGGTGGAGTCTTACGTTTACGTTCACAGAGGGAGGAGGTGGAGTCTTACGTTTGCGTTCACAGAGGGAGGAGGCGGAGTCTTACGTTTCCGTTTGCGTTCACAGAGGGAGGAGGCGGAGTGTTACGTTTGCGTTGTGTTCACAGAGGAAGGAGGCGGAGTCTTACGTTTGCGTTCGCAGAGGGAGGAGGCGGAGTTTTACATTTGCGTTCACAGAGGGAGGAGGTGGAGTCTTACGTTTGCGTTCACAGAGGGAGGAGGCGGAGTCTTACGTTTGTGTTGCGTTCACAGAGGGAGGAGGTGGAGTCTTACGTTTGCGTTCACAGAGGGAGGAGGTGGAGTCTTACGTTTACGTTTGCGTTCGCAGAGGGAGGAGGCGGAGTTTTACATTTGCGTTCGCAGAGGGAGGAGGCGGAGTTTTACGTTTGCGTTCGCAGAGGGAGGAGGCGGAGTTTTACGTTTGCGTTCGCAGAGGGAGGAGGCGGAGTCTTACGTTTGCGTTGCTTTCATAGAGGGAGGAGGCGGAGTCTTACGTTCTCAGAGGGAGGAGGCGGAGTCTTACGTTCTCAGAGGGAGGAGGTGGAGTCTTATGTTTACGTTTGCATTCTCAGAGGGAGGAGGCGGAGTCTTACGTTCTCAGAGGGAGGAGGCGGAGTCTTACGTTTACGTTCACAGAGGGAGGAGGCGGAGTCTTACGTTCACAGAGGGAGGAGGCGGAGTCTTGCATTCTCAGAGGGAGGAGGCGGAGTCTTGCATTCTCAGAGGGAGGAGGCGGAGTCTTACGTTTGTGTTCACAGAGGGAGGAGGCGGAGTCTTACGTTTGCGTTCACAATGGGAGGAGGCGGAGTCTTATGTTTACGTTTGCGTTCACAGAGGGAGGAGGCGGAGTCTTATGTTTACGTTTGCGTTCACAGAGGGAGGAGGCGGAGTCTTACGTGTACGTTTGCGTTCACAGAGGGAGGAGGCGGAGTCTTACGTTTGTGTTGCGTTCACAGAGGGAGGAGGCGGAGTCTTACGTTCACAGAGGGAGGAGGCGGAGTCTTACGGTTGTGTTGCGTTCACAGAGGGAGGAGGCGGAGTCTTACGGTTGTGTTGCGTTCACAGAGGGAGGAGGCGGAGTCTTACGTTCACAGAGGGAGGAGGCGGAGTCTTACGTTCACAGAGGGAGGAGGCGGAGTCTTACGTGTACGTTTGCGTTCACAGAGGGAGGAGGTGGAGTCTTGGTTCCGGCGCGGGGAGGAGATCGACCAGATGCTGACGGAGAAGGACAGGAAACTCGCCGAAAAAGAGGCTTACATCGTGCACCTGCAGACGGCGACGGCAGGAGAGCAGCCCACAGCGCCACCTACGGTCAGTGTCCTGAACCACAGCGAGGGCTCTGGTTTACATGTTTGAACAACTAAACAGTACAATGTAAGGCACAACACCTGTCGCCTAATTTAGTTCTTTTATTTAACTTAACAATATCTGCACCACTTCTCTGTCCAGGTCTTTGTCCAAGAGGAAAAAGAGTTTTTAACGTCACCAAAGATGAACTTAAACAGCTGTGACTCAAATATAAACTCACTTTATCAGTTCAAGACACTTCTTCTTTACATGTCTCTGTCCTGTTTGAGTCGATCGCTGATACATTTGAACAAACCTGAGCCCAGACTGTGGCCCAGAGGCAAAAACAAGACACGATCAGCCGTGAAGCTCCACAGCAGCTCAGACCTGGACTGAGGCGTGACGTCACACTTAATAATCTAATACAGGGCTTCCCAAACTTTTCTGGCCGGGGCCCCCTAAACAGCCATGCAATCAACTCGGGACCCCCAAGCGAAATTAAAAATAATTTTAGATGTCAAAGCTTGTGAAATCAGGTTTAATATTGGTTATTTGATTTGTTTATTGTCTTATTTGAAAATATTTCACTAAAAGATGCTATTTTGAATTTGAAAAATAGAGCAAATACAGTGTCTTAGATCTTGAAATCATCTCGCGACCCCCAGATCATCCCTGGGGGTCCCAACCCCCACTTTGGGAATCACTGATCTAATAAACCCTTTAAAAGTCTGTAACTAAAACACTGTAAATCCAGAACGGAGGTGTGATGTGATTCACTGAGAAACTGGGATTAACCTCAGATTATCAGAAAATATGACAAATGTAGATGATTTAAAAGCCTCAGACACATGTGAGCGACATCAGAGGCTCAAACACATTTATTATTGTGTTTACATCATGTTTGAGGAAATTATCATCAACTCTTTGCATTTTTGATGAAGAACAATCCAGATTTATGGGTTTTACTGAAAAATACTCAGAAATGTTGAACCCACAATAATTTTTCATTTTATCTAGAGATATATTAGATACTGTTCCATAAATTAGATTCTTTTGAAGCTAAAATACAATTTTAAGGCGAGAACATTGTCTTTTGTCCATGGTTTGTTACAGAAAAGCAAACAAACTGACCTTTCTACTCTGGAAATACAAATGTGTTGCTTTATTCCAACACAGACACTTCAAACCATAGAATTTAGATTTAAAGTGAGTCAATCATTCAAACATTTACAGACTTCATTTTGATGACGTCACATTTCAACGAGTCTAAACAGGATGAATCACAAATGATGATCTTTTTTCTGTTCTACTTCTTTTTAAGTCTTTGTTCTGTTGTCCAGGCGTCGGAGGACAGCGGGTCCCTGGTGGAGCTTCAGAGTCTGGTGCAGAACTTGACGAAGAAGATCGGAGAAGCAGAAGAACGCTACAGCCTCCTCCAGGAGCAAACGGAGAGCCTGAAGGAGCTGCTGTCCACGGAGCAGGAGCAGTTCAGCAAGAAGGAGGACATGTACAAGCAGAACGTACGAGCGGCGCTTCAGTGGCTTCAGAAACTTGAGCATTTCTGCCTCTAAACACAGCAAAAAATAAATTCTATCTGAGTTAAACGTCTTGATTTGAGGATTTTAATCTGGATTCCAGTCGTTTTGACTCGTTAAGATCAGAGCAGACGATTTATTTGATGAAACGACATTATTTCAAACGTTTGTGACTTGTTTCTACACATTATTTCTGACTTCAATCCAAATGATCTGTCACTGTTAAGATCATTTTATTTATTTTCTTATTTTAAGGAAAATTCTGGTCTGATCATCAGAAACACCTTTAAACCAGTGAAATATTCTGCATCACATCAACAATTAAATCTCATCGAGTCAAAACGACTCAAATCCAGATAAAAATGATCAATTCAAGCCGTTTTAAGCTCAGATAGATTTACATTTTAGATCATTTGGATTGAAGTCAGAAATAATGTGTAGAAACAAGTCACAAACATTAAAAATAACGTAAAATAATATTGTTCTATCAAAAATAAATCGTCTGCTCTGATCTTAACGAGTCAAAACGACTGAAATCCAGATTAAAATCCTCAAATCAAGACGTTTAACTCAGCTTGACATTCATTTTTGCCTCTAAACTCGATAACTGCTGCAGCAAATCCACACAATGACACTAACATCACTCGATTGTATGTAGCTCTGGCGCCATCTGCTGGATGCACTTCATAGTGACTGATCACACAAGGCAGAGAAGGAAGAAGTTTTTTTGTTTTTAAACATGAGATGCAAATTTAAGGCACTCAGGAGCAGGTTTAAAGGTTAATAACAACATGAAAAATGCACAATATTTTCCTTTTTAAGAATCTATATTTTTTAGCCACAACAATCACAATAAAACCCCAGTCTCACACTTTTGACACGTCTTTCTTTGCGTTTAACCCTCTCCTCTGCGTCCTCTGCTCTCATCGACTTCACGTCCTCTCTCTTTACGTCCATTAATGCCTCTTATTTCCTAATTAATGAGTATTTCACGCATTAATATCATCACGCCTAGATTATTGTAATTCTTTAAATCTTGGTTTGAAAAACTCATCTCTCCATAGACTGCAGCTTGTACAGAATGCGGCAGCGCGTCTGCTCACTGGAAGAAGACGCAGGGACCATATTTCTCCGGTGTTGTCCTCATTTCATTGGCTCCCCGTCCCCCGCATTCAATTCAAGACCTTGCTTTATGTCTTTAAACGGCTTGGCACCTTCGTATTTGAGTGATTTATTAATATTGCATGCCCCGGTCAGAGCACTAAGGTCTGCAGATGAGCTGCTCCTGGACTGTCCCAGGTCCAGACTGAAGTCCAGGGGCCACAGAGCCTTTTCAGTCGCCGGCCCCAGGCTGTGGAACGCTCTTCCATACAATATTGACCTTATTCTGCCCCGCCCACTTTTGCCGTTTTTTGCACTTTTGTTGTAAACGCACTTCCATTTGAAGAGAACTCTGTTAAAGCTAATGACGAACGAGGGAAAAGTCTGAGGCTAAAATGTTACATAAAGTAGATTGATTTGTGTAAAATGTTTAATGAACACGAGCAACAACAAGTCACAACGCAACGATTTACTGAAAACGTCTTTTTAGTCGAGTAGAACTTATTTTCTGTTGAGCTCGTCTGCTCCATGTGAACTACAACGGAAACAAGACTGCGGCGCGTACGACAACTTCAGGAATAGTTTAGTTAGTTTAGTCTTTATTTGAAGGGACAGTGTACAGAGACATTACTCTCGTAAGACAGAGATGATCTGTACCAGATTCTAGCTAAACAGCTAATTTCCATCTGCAGTCCCTGGGCACAAAAATAAGTTACACAGTGCAAAGTAATATAAAACAGTTATTCATATAGTCACAGTGCAGTTTAACAATTAATAAGGTGAATAAGAGCGGCCAGCTCGATTCTGAGCTTTAAATCGCTTTTAAAAACACACCTCTTTGCGCTGGCTTTTAATTCAAATTGACCTGAGCACTTTTATATACTGTATAAATGCTTGCGTTTTCTAAACATTGTGTCCAGGAAACTTTGTGTTTTTAATATTGTGTTGTTTTAGTGTTGTTGTCCAGCACTTGAGTTTAGTTTATTTCCAAAAGGGGACAGTGCAATTTCATAAAACACATGAATAAAACATGAGTAAAACAGCCAGAATTAGCCAAAGAGGCTATTTTTCATCTGTAGTCCCCCGGCCATGATGTCAAAATGGCAATAAAACGGACAAAAACAGACAATGTTAATAAAACACAACGTCAACACAAAATATAACACAATATTTACAAAAATGTACAGTTAGCGGCCAAATAGATAAACTTTGGGATAATGTCTTATTATTGTATGAGGTGCTTTATAAATAAAGATGACCTTGACCTCTTACACTCTTTGCTTCTGCTGTTCTTGCAGATCCAGACGTTCAAAGACATCATCCTCCAGAAGGACAACCAGCTGTCGGAGATGAACCAGATGCACGAACAGGAACTCTTCAAACTCGCCGCCAAATCTGACGCCAGCGCCGACCTGGAGCAGGTGAAGCCTCCTGTTCTCTCGGGCCGTGTTTCTGACGCTGGGGCCTTTGACTCGTTTAAGGCGGGAGCGGCTCATTTCGTCGTTAACAGTGGTGTGTTTTTCCCTGCAGCTTCTGAAGGCCCTCAAACAGAAGCTACACGAGAAAGAGGAGGTTCTTCTGGGGAAAAATCAGGTCATAGATGTTCTACAAGGAGAGGTGGACACCAGGGATGGACAAATCAAGGTCGGTCTGTTACAAAAGTCTGAAAATAATCATGTTTTTTGTTCAGATTTACTTGTGACCGATGGTTTGATTTTCTTAACTTTTGTTGGTTAAGTCAACAATTTTTCTAACATATAAATACCGTAAAATGTGGACTATAAGCCACTACTTTTTTCTCATGATTCCAACTCTGCGGCTCATACAGCGATGCGGCTCATTTATGTTTTCCGCGAACAGCCTCTAGGGTAGAGTTTAGATCAGGCTCAAAAATTCAAGTCCGACCTGCCCGAGCACGTACTGTCTGAACCCGACCCGGCGCGATTCGACCCGAACGGAACAGTACTGCACCAGTGTGGCAGACTCAGAGTCATTTGCTGCATGATTTGACCCGACCGCGCCTGTATGTCCCAACGAACCGAACCGCCCGTGTGTGGAACCGGAGTTACGTAAACTAAGTTCTGAGCAGAGGTTTATTCGCCTTATTCTGCCCCGCCCACTTTTGCCGTTTTTTGCACTTTTGTTGTAAACGCACTTCCGTTTGACGAGAACTCCGTTAAAGCTAATGATGAACGAGGGAAAAGTCTGAGGCTAAAATGTTACATAAAGTAGATTGATTTGTGTAAAATGTTTAATGAACACGAGCAACAACAAGTCACAACACAACGATTTCCTGAAAACGTCTTTTTAGTCGAGTAGAACTTATTTTCTGTTGAGCTCGTCTGCTCCGTGTGAACTACAACGGAAACAAGACGGCGGCGCGTACGGCAACTTC
Organism: Rhinogobius similis; assembly: GCA_019453435.1. NCBI lineage: Eukaryota > Metazoa > Chordata > Actinopteri > Gobiiformes > Gobiidae > Rhinogobius > Rhinogobius similis. The sequence goes on from CM033621.1 coordinate 44,485,977, forward strand.
AGGAATAAGGTTTATATGCAGAATAAGTGAGTAACTACTGTTTAGTGTTCTACCTGCACCAACGGGACGGGCCTGTTCCTCCGCTGACGCTGGCCACATGATCTCTCCCTCGCTCCTTTCTTTTCTCTCTCCTCCTGCTCTTTCTCCTCTGTTGTGCTTCTCTTTTTCTCTCTCCTGCTCCGTGTAGCAGCCGCCTCTTTCATTAACGCTTTCCCACGTCACATATTTTGACCATTTATTGGAGGATGAGGAGGAAAACAACACACACTGGCTGCACAACACGCTCTTTAGTCGTAGAGCGTATGTTACAAAACACGTGCACACCTCTGCCCGGACGTAAATGTCTCGATGCGGACACGTGCGGCTTATATATGTACAAAGTTGTTGTTCTTTGAAAATATGGCTGGTGCGGCTTATTCACTTATTCCTGAAGTTGTCGTACGCGCCGCTGTAACATTTTAGCGTCAGACTTTTCCCTCGATCGTCATTAGCTTTAACTGAGTTCTCGTCAAACGGAAGTGCGTTTACAACAAAAGTGTGATCTGTGGCGGGGCAGAATAAGGTGAATAAAGTGGCACAAAAACACGACTAGAAGTGACAAAAATGTGGCTAAAAGTGACAAAAACCCTACGAGAAGCGACAAAAACATGACCATGAGCAGAAAAATTCTATGTAGTGAGAAAAACGGGACTAAAAGCGACAAAAATTTGACTAAAAGTGACAAAAAGAAAAAAGAACATGACTATGAGCAACAAAAATGCTATTGACCTTATTCCTGAAGTTGCCGTACGCCCCGCCGTCTTGTTTCCGTTGTAGTTCACACGGAGCAGACGAGCTCAACAGAAAATAAGTTCTACTCGACTAAAAAGACATTTTCATGAAATCGTTGTGTTGTGACTTGTTGTTGCTCGTGTTCATTAAACATTTTACACAAATCAATCGACTTTATGTAACATTTTAGTGTCAGACTTTTCCCTCGTTCATCATTAGCTTTAACAGAGTTCTCGTCAAACGGAAGTGCGTTTACAACAAAAGTGTGATCTGTGGCAGAAGTGGGCGGGGCAGAATAAGGTCAATAAAGTGGCACAAAAACACGACTAGAAGTGACAAAAATGTGGCTAAAAGTGACAAAAACCCTACGAGAAGCGACAAAAACATGACCATGAGCAGAAAAATTCTATATAGCGAGAAAAACGGGACTAAAAGCAACAAAAATTTGACTAAAAGCGACAAAAATTGGACTAAAAGCGACAAAAATTGGACTAAAAGCGACAAAAATTGGACTAAAAGCGACAAAAATTGGACTAAAAGTGACAAAGTGAAAAAAGAACGTGACTATGAGCAACAAAAATGCTATTCACCTTATTCCTGAAGTTGCCGTACGCCCCGCCGTCTTGTTTCCGTTGTAGTTCACACGGAGCAGACGAGCTCAACAGAAAATAAGTTCTACTCGACTAAAAAGACGTTTTCAGGAAATCGTTGCGTTGTGACTTGTTGTTGCTCGTGTTCATTAAACATTTGACACAAATCAATCTACTTTATGTAACATTTTAGCGTCAGACTTTTCCCTCGTTCGTCATTAGCTTTAACGGAGTTCTCGTCAAACGGAAGTGCGTTTACAACAAAAGTGCAAAAAACGGCAAAAGTGGGCGGGGCAGAATAAGGTCAATACTCAATACGCTCAATAGTCCACATTCTACGGTACTCTGTTTCCTTGTGCTTTTCTGTATAAATGTTTGTTTGGCATGAACTCCTCTTCTTTTGAATGCAGTTTGGGACAAATACAAAATGGAGATACTTTACACTTTTGATATATTATTGTCACTGCCCCTTTTAGTCGACTAATCGGTCGACAGGGGAGGTCTTTAGTCGACAGGGGCCACCAGACTGATGTATCGTGTATAAATAATACATAAAGGCCAATAACAAAACAAATAATGCAGAATATTTGGCCTTTTTGAAGTTAGAAAGTCAAACAATGAAGTGTAAGTTGATAACGCAGAGCCAGAGAGCTGCACACGTTTGTTTTTTGGGTTAAAAAGTCGCCACGTACCAGACAAAGTAACTCAAAGTGAGTGGCTCTGGAGGCTCTGTGCGGGCTGTGATGTTCTGCCGGTGTCTTCAGGAGCTGATGGAGCGTCTGAAGCGCCTGCAGGTGGAGCAGAAGAGCCTGGAGGCCAAGACTGAGGCGGAGAGACACGTGATGAGGGCCCAGATCAAAGACCTGATGGACAAGCACCAGAGCGAGCTGCAGGCCATGAAGGAGCAGCACCTGGACCAGATCTCCCAGAGCCAACAGGAGCTCCTGCAGCGGCTGGAGGAGAGGAGGAGCGAAGAGGGGAGCGAAGAGAGAACCAGCGAGAGCCCAGAGAGGAGCCAGGGAGACAAGTCTGTGCAGAGGATCGCCCAGCTGGAAGGTACGTGTACACATCCTGAGTGGAAACACAGCCGCCAAGTGTGTTTAAAGGTCCCATAACATGAAAAATTGACTTTTCAGAGGTCTTAACCTTCCTCCAGTGCTATTTGGGCCTCGTATGTTGTGCCCAAAGTGGTTTTTTGATTGATTCCCTCATGTTTTCACTAGAGAACTGTCTTTTCCGTCCCCCTCGGCTGAGCAGCAGACGGGGGCTCCTCACTAAGATGGCGCGGTGTTTAAGCCACGCCTCCAGGAAGAATAAAAACAGCTAATGCTAATGCTACACAGTAATTACACGATGGATACGACAGATAGAAGAGTTAGCTTGTTATTTACCAAACGGCACGTCCGTGGTTGAGGCCCTGGAGCACGTCAAACTCCAGGTCAGATCCAGGACGTAGGACTCAGCACGACGCACCGTCAGGACCAGAAAATGTTTATTCAGTGTTTGTGTATCGCTGTTTACCGGAGCACACGGCGCATGCACCATCTCCACTACAGGGGAGGCACGGGTTGGGCGGGGGAGGCAGCCTGCTCTCTGTCTGAGGGGTCAGATCTCAGAGTGAGGAGGGGGGCCAGTCCAAGAAATGGGTGTTTTTTGTAAACTGTTATGTTATGGATATTACACAAAGCCCTGAGGACAGACTGTGTGAAGGGAAAGAGCAGGATATGGGACCTTTAAACTCACTAAATGTTACTGCGTTAGCTGCAAAACAGTGATTTATACATTTATCATCATCTAGCTCTGATTAGAACCGCTCAGGCTTTGACATTCGAGTGTGAAAGCCCAGGTAGAGCTGGACGATACGGCAAGAAATTATTATCACGATTTTCTTGGGGCAGATCATGATTTTTAGATTCATGTTCACATTTTAAACGTAATTTTGTCGCTTTTAGTCGTGTTTTTCTTCACGTTCAGTTGTGTTTGTCAGATTTAAACGTCCAAAAATCCATAAATGAGCCGCCTCGCTGTATCAGCCGCAGGGTTGAAATCATGAGACAAAAGTAGCGGCTTATAGTCCACATTTTACGGTAAATACACAGCAAATACCATAACATTCGGACTATGAGCCGCTACTTTTTCTCTTGAGTTCAACCCTGCGAGTTATACAGCGAGGCGGCTCATTTATGTATTTTTCTGGGAACGGCCTCTAGGGGCGCTCTAACAGGAAGCGCATGAGTCCGACAGACCAGACCAGAGAGTGAGGAGGAATACGATAGTTTGCGACAGTACGACTGTTCGAACGTTTAACTCGGTTTTGTTCTAAACTCTACATTTAATCATTTCAGCTAAAGTGAAGGAGAAGGCGGAGGAGGCCAACAAGTCTGAGGCCAAGTTCCTGAAGATCAAAGCCTGGTCCAAGTCCAGGATCAAGCAGCTGGAGGACGAGCTGAGGAGGAGCCAGGTGAAGGCACAAACACAAAGCCCCGCGCCGCAGAGCAAACCGAGCAGACAGAATTAATTACATTAAAATCAGTTTTAAAAATATAATTGTAAATATAAATTACAGTTTTGCACAAATTAGGTCGTTGTTTGTGAAGAAAAGTTGAAAAATCTGTTGACAATTACAGGAAGTAAACAAACTGATGACATCACACTATGAGACAAAGGTTATGCATCATTTACACAAAATAAACTACATTTTTGAACCTTTAAACATTGATTCGACAAAATAAAGGTGTCACATGTGTTTTTCTTTGTCAAATGAGATTAGAGGAGTTTTGGTGTGGAGTGTGGTTGCTGTGGTCATTTCCTACTGTGATGTCATCATTTACAACCAGGAAGTGCATTAAAAACCTAAAAAAAAAGCTAAACTGGGTTCAAATTTGTAAAGATTTTAGCAGAATTTGAAATATATTTATCTTAACTGCATCTTAGTTAAATGAGCCGTCCGACCTGTCGTACGGACTCTTAACCTCTCCGGGCGTCTTCTCCAGGCCGGAGCTGCGTCTCCAGACCCCGCCGCGCTCCAGGCCCGGGTCACGGCGCTGGAGGAGGAGCGGGAGGAGAACCTCTGGAGGCTGGAGCGGTACGAGGAGCTCCGGGCCAAGAACGGTACGCTGTGTGTGGAAAGTGAACCCTTTAACGTCACTCCAGGCGCCGCTCGTGGATGATTCTGTTCTCGTGGTTTCAGAAATGCTGGAGGCCAAGCTGGTGGTGTACGAGGAGCAGCAGAGGACGCTTCAGGCCGATCTGGAGCAGTTCACCAAGAGGGGCACTTCACAGGTACAAACGGACTCCGACAATCGATTTATCACAGCTAATCGGTTATAGAAACGGTTGTTAACCCATTGAATAATCGAGTGATCGTTAACCGGTCGTTTGTGTCTGTTTCTGATTGTCTGTGCCTTTGCCGTCTCCCCTCTGTGCTTCTGATCGTCTGTGTTTCTGATTATTTGTGTCTCTATTTCTGCCCGTGTCTCCTCTGTGTCTTTGTTTCTGATCGTCTGTGCCTTTGCCCGTCCGCCCTCTGTGTCTCTGATCGTCTCTCTTCTGTGTCTCTGCTCGTCTCTGTCCCTCTCTGTCCTCTCTGTCTCTGCCCTCTGTCCCCCTCTGTCCCTCTCTGTCCTCTCTGTCTCTGGTCTCTGTCCCTCTCTGTCCCTCTCTGTCTCTGTCCCTCTCTGTCCCTCTCTGTCTCTGTCCCTCTCTGTCTCTGTCCTCTCTGTCCTCCCTGTCTCTGTCCTCCCTGTCTCTGTCCTCTCTGTCTCTGTCTCTGTCTCTGTCCTCTCTGTCTCTGTCCCCCTCTGTCCCCTCTGTCCTCCCTGTCCCTCTCTGTCTCTGTCCTCTGTCCTCTCTGTCTCTATCCTGTTTGTCCCTCTCTGTCTCTGTCCTCTCTGTCCTCCCTGTCTCTGTCCCTCCCTGTCCCCCTCTGTCCCCTCTGTCCTCTCTGTCCTCCCTGTCTCTGTCCTCTCTGTCCCTCCCTGTCCCTCCCTGTCCCTCTCTGTCCTCCCTGTCCCCCTCTGTCCCCTCTGTCCTCTCTGTCCTCTCTGTCCTCTCTGTCCCTCTCTGTCTCCCTCTCTGTCCCCCTCTGTCCTCTCTGTCCCTCTCTGTCCCCCTCTGTCCTCTGTCTCTGTCCCCCCCCTCTGTCCTCCCTGTCCCTCCCTGTCCCTCCCTGTCTCTGTCCCTCCCTGTCCCCCTCTGTCCTCTGTCCTCTGTCCTCCAGGCGAGTGAGTCGGGCAGTGCAGACGAGCCTCACTCTCAGGTGCTGGAGTGGCAGGAGATGGTGGCTGAGGCGGTCAGTGCCAGAGACCGAGCCCGGGAAGAGAAGAGCGCCCTGAGCGCCCGGATCAGCCACCTGGAGGAGGAGAAGGAGGGTAAGCCCCGCCCACCAGCGCCCACACGTCTGAGGGGACGCTCACACGTCTGAGGGGACGCTCACACATTACATCGCTCTTCATTTCTGCAGTAAACAAAGGGATAAATAGTAGTTTTATTTCCAAACTGCTCCTTTTATGACATTTTAAAACCAAGTCCTTCTTCATAATTGTCATCTTTTGGAGGTAAAACTAACAGAGAGAATGGATACGGCTTGAAATGTAGTTTCAATAGGGCTGCAACAATTAATCAGATTAATCACGACTAATCAATATTAAAGTAATTGCAATTGTATTTCTCTAATGATGATGTTCGTCTGGACTAAACAAATTCTAAAACTCATGAAAAGAGCTTTTGTAACAAAGACAGTGACGTTATTAAATCAAAACACCAACAAAGAAGAGGAAAAAGAAAAGACAGAGCATCTCTAAAGTGAGTGTGTTACGTCTGTAAATGTGAACCAAAAGTAGTTCAAAGTCCCAAAATATCACCACAGCTTCGAAAAAAACAACTCTCAGAACTCGCAGAAACTCAAGCAGTTTCTCTTTCCTTTCTCCTCATTTGGTTTAATTTCCACATTTATAACAATATTCATTTGCAGGTCACTGTATTTCAATCTGTATTTGGTTAAAATGTATTTAAAGTCTTAATGTTCAACAGAAATACTCCCTCACACTAGAAAAAAACACAACAATCGCTGACTTGTCGACTATAAATGCGTTTGTTGCAGCCCTAGTTAAACTCAGGCGCTCACATGAAACACAGAGGAATAAAACGATAGATTTAGACATTTTAAAAGACTCAAAACAACAAAACAAAAGGTTAAAGTGTCAAAGTGAGCCCTAAAGCCGCCGGTGCAGGTTTGTCTCATTAAAACCATCTCATGTTTTCATTTTGCACCGACTTTTCTCTCATCCCTGTGTCGCTTCTGTGTCTCCCTCCCGTCTCTGTTCCGTCTGTGCTCTGCGGGGGGGGCGTGTCTCTGTCCCGAGCCCCGAGGCCACGCCCACGTCCACGCCGCGCCCCTTTAGGCCACGCCCCTCCAGCCCCTGAGCGTCCGGGCGATGGGAGCAGCCTAAAGAACGCAGTTTCCCATCAGTTTTGTGCACGCAGGCCTCACACGACGGCGCCGTACTGCACTGGCCCCAGTCCCTCCGGCGTTCACGGAGTCGGCTGCCTCCAGTGCAGTAACGCCCACTTCCTCTGTCCTCTGGTGCAGTAACGCCCACTTCCTCTGTCCTCTGGTGCAGTAACGCCCACTTCCTCTGTCCTCTGGTGCAGTGACGCCCACTTCCTCTGTCCTCTGGTGCAATGCGCCCACTTCCTCTGTCCTCTGGTGCAGTGACGCCCACTTCCTCTGTCCTCTGGTGCAATGCGCCCACTTCCTCTGTCCTCTGGTGCAGTAACGCCCACTTCCTCTGTCCTCTGGTGCAGTAACGCCCACTTCCTCTGTCCTCTGGTGCAGTAACGCCCACTTCCTCTGTCCTCTGGTGCAGTAACGCCCACTTCCTCTGTCCTCTGGTGCAGTAACGCCCACTTCCTCTGTCCTCTGGTGCAGTAACGCCCACTTCCTCTGTCCTCTGGTGCAGTAACGCCCACTTCCTCTGTCCTCTGGTGCAGTAACGCCCACTTCCTCTGTCCTCTGGTGCAGTAACGCCCACTTCCTCTGTCCTCTGCCCTCATTCTTTGGTTTAATTCACACATTTTTAATGACGTTCATTTGCAGGTTTAGCACTAACCGCGGGGAGACGGTGGTTGTGCTGTTTTATTCATTTGATGCTTACGTTTTTGGGCCTGTCACGATATGTTGTTATGGAAAATATCAGGATAATTTGTTGTACAGTATTTTCCGCACTATAAGGCGCACCTAAAAGCTTTCAATTTTCTCAAAAAACTGACAGTGCGCCTTATAATCCGGTGCGCTTTATATATGGATCAATACACAGCCACTACTGTAGCTTCTATTCTATGCGCCTTATAATGCGGTGCGCCTTATAGTGCGGAAAATACGGTATTTATGCTGCTTTACGCCACTTAAACAATGATCCAAAAGCAGGATGAAGGCGTTAAACCTTTTGTGAATGAACAATATCAGATAAACACAATAAATTAGTATCAAAACCAAGTCATACGTTAATTATTTTACCCACAAAACCTCAAATCTTAATGAACTACTTTACAAAACACAATTACTAAAACGTTTCCCATGAATCCAAAGAAAAGACAATAAATACTGAGCCTCAACATTTAGACATGAGTAATTATTGTGACAGGCCTACGTTCATTTTTGTTGTTATTTTGCAATAAATGCAGTGACGGGGCATTGGTGACTTAACAATCAAAACATGTTGCATTTTTGTTCAATAAGATTGCCGTCCGTTGACATTAAAATGACTTAAATTCAGAATATGAATCTTGATTTGTGTAAATATTAGGTTTGTCATGTCATGTCATGTCAAGTCGTCGTCTAAAACAAGTCAAATATTCATAAGTAAGTTCAATATAAGTAAATTATTCTGAATAAAGTTTAGATTTTCAGTCATTTAAAGGGGCTGTACCTGATTTTTACTGTTTTGAAACGTGAAAAACAGTCTTTACATCAGTCACATGTTCACAGTAAATCTAGTCTAATTAAAATGACTTGGGTTTACAATTTTTATCTGAATTTAAGTAGATTTAATTTCTTGATCATGATGCAGATTATTTCACTTGTCTCAATGTATTTCTGGCTGAATATGTGATAATTTAACTTAAAACAAGAAATTAAATGTGTCAACGGGAAAGTAAAATAATCTTAACCCAGTGGCAGATAATTTGGCTTGAAATAAGAAAGTCATGTATTGAAACAAGACAAACAGGTCTAGTCTAGTTCTTGGTCTTAACTCGTCAAAACGTCTGAAATGAAGATTAATATCCTGAAAACAAGAGTGTGTGTCTCACTTTAATTCAGTCCCAGCGTCATAAATATTCACCTTCATGAGTTTAAAGCACTTTTCACCAGAGCGCTAAAGCTAACAAACATTAGCATAAATTAAGGATACAACACAGGCTGAAAGGGACAAAATCGAGGCTAGAAGTGACAAAAACAGGACTAAATTGACTCAAATGTGACTGATAATTGACAAATTTTCAACTACAAGTGACAAAACATGATTAAAAGTAACAAAAATGGCTATATTGACTCAAATGTGACTGAAAAGTGACAAAACCGTGACAAAAGGTGAGAAAAATGTTACTTAACGCGACAAAAATGTGGCTCATAGTGACAAAACCACTAATAAATTGACAAAAATGTGACTAAAAAGTGACATAATTGCGACTAAAAGTGACAAAAACTCTCACATTAGTCTTACATTAGTCATGTATCTCTCACTTTAATGCAGTCACAGTGTCATGAATATTCACCTTCATGAGTTTAAAGCACTTTTCACGCCTGAGCATAAATTAAGGATACAACACAGTCTGAAAGTGACAAAAACAAGGCTAGAAGTGACAAAAAATATGGCTGAATTGACTCAAATGTGACTGAAAAGTGACAAAACCGTGACCAAAAGTGAGAAAAATGTGGCTCATAGTGACAAAACCACTAATAAATTGACAAAAATGTGACTAAAAAGTGACAAAACTGCTGACAAACTCTTACATCAGTCTCATGTATCGCTCACTTTAATGCCGTCGCACCATCATAAATATTCACCTTCATGAGTTTAAAGCACTTTTCACCCGTTTCTGAGCCCAGAGCGCTAAAGCTAACTTTGGTATAAATTAAGGATACAAATACAGACGGAAAGAGACCGAAAGCGACAAAACAAGGCTAATGGTGGCAAAATTATGACTAAAATGTGACTGTAAAGTGACAAAATTTCAACTTCAAGTTACAAAACATGACTAAAAGTAACAAAAACATGGCTAAATTGACTCAAATGTGACTAAAAAGTGACAAAATCGTGACCAAAAGTGACAAAAATGTTACTTAAAGCGACAAAATTTGGCTCATAGAGACAAAACCACAAATAAATTGTCAAAAAAGTGACAAAAACCTCTTACATCTGTCTCATGTTTCTCTCACTTTAATACAGTCACAGCATCATAAATATTCACCTTCATGAGTTTAAAGCACTTTACACCAGTCTCTGAGCCCAGAGCGCTAAAGCTAACAAACATTAGCATGCTAACAGCGCACTTCCTGCTTCTCATAGAATAAAACGATCTATAAGTTATAAGTATAAGTTAACTTTATTACATGAAACAAAACATGATCTAGTTTCGTTTTCCATGTTTCAAAACAGTAAAAATCAGGTACAGCCCCTTTAAGCTCATTTGCATTCTAAACTGCTTTATCGAGTCTGGCTCCGCCCACAGCTGCACGTCTCCAATGCCCTGGAGGAACAGTATTTGTTTTTATTCTGACATTTTAAACCTTAAACTCCTGGAAATGAGTCTTTTATCTCACGGTGAAGGTGAAGGTTGAACTGCAGCTGTAAAAAATAAATAAAAATAAATTTAAAAATGTGTGTTTGTTGGTGTTTTTAAGACAAAGTAGGTTGTTTTTACTCTGAAATCACCCTCTGTTCGTCGTTGTTGTGTCTCGTTTCCTGAGAACAACCTGCTTTGTCTTAAACGAACAAACCAAAGTAAATAAAAAGAAGATTTGACGATTTCATTAAAGCAGCTGCACCGCACAGTCACATTATACTACAGTAAACTATGAAAACGTCTGTATTTAACTCTGAAACATCACATTAACCGCTGCTTTGTCTCCGCTAACTCTGGCTTTAACTCCAACGCCGCTCCATGTCTGATCTCGCTCATGAAATCCCTGTCTTTTCTTCTTCTGGTCGACACGTGGAATATCTGGAGGTTTACGGAGCTTTTTCTCAACAATGAAACACTAAAAGCTGCTGTTTACTCACAACATGGCACTTCTGTCAAATACAGATGGAGCTGGTTTACTGTTAGGTCTGGGTGATACGGCAAAAAAGTATGATCAAAATGTGATTTCTTTTTTTATCTCGATTCATGTTCACTTTGTGTTTTTCTATTGTCTTTAACAGAGCTGCACCATTTACGAAAAATATCTTAACTGTGATTTTTCTGACCTGTGCGACTGTGATTAGATTTAGATTTATTGTTTTAATAATAGGATTCTGTTAAAAATCACGTTTTAAACACAAATTTGTCGCATTTAGTCGCATTTTTGTCCTGTTTAAACGCGTCTTTGTCAGTTTTATCGCTTTTTTTGTAACTTTTAGTCACTTTTAGTCGCGTTTTTGTCATTTTTAGTCACGTTTTTGTCACTTTTAGTCACCATTTTGTCATTTTTAGTCACGTTTATGTCACTTTTAGTCACCATTTTGTAATTTTTAGTCACGTTTTTGTCACTTATAGTCACTTTTAGTCACCATTTTGTCATTTTTAGTCACTTATAGTCACTTTTACTCGCGAATTTGTCATGTTTAGTCATGTTTTTGTCACTTTTAGTCGCGTCTTTGTCATTTTTCGTTGCGTTTTTGTCACTTTTAGTCACATTTTGATGCATTGAGTCACGTTTGTTGTTTCTAGGCTTGTTTTTGACGCTTTTCAACACATTTTTATCTCTTTTTTTTGCCTCTTTTGCCTCTTGTTTCAGAACATGTTTGTACAAATCCAAACTACAGTGTCAGCAGTTTGTATTCAAATCAAAGCAACACATTTTGTTGTTTGTGAAAAAAATTATTGCACTTTAAACATTACAGTCTTTGTGATTTGCTAATTACATCCATTAAAATAGTGTTTTAGTGTGGATTTGGTTTAATTGTGCAGCTCTGGCCTTTAAGAGGTAAATAAAGTCATCTGCTCAGAGGCTTCAGAGGCTAAACATCAGGAGAAACATTCATTTTTATCACCGTGTCACCCAGACCCACTTGATTTAATCTTGGTTTTGACAAACGTTACGCTTTTTAACAAAGTCTGGCTTCTAAATTAAGGCTTTCACACTTTAGTTTCAACGTAACTGAAATTATTGTGTGAGAAATTATATATAAAATATTGCAGTTATAGCAATATTGCAGTAATTGATGTCCGTTTTACATATTATGCACTTTTTTTTATCGTGCATCATCCGTGGATCTTCAGATTTGTTCGTTTCAAACTTAAATTCTTGCAGCTACATTTGTCAAACTGTTTATTTTGATGATTTGAGATTTTTTTTTCCCTTTTTGGCCAAAACACTCAATTCAATTCAATTCAATTCAATTCAATTCAATTCAATTCAGTCTTTATTAAGAACACAGAGCTTCTTTTGCCTGTTTTTTATTTCAAATTGACAGACATTTGCTCTTCCGTGTTAAAGATGCACTGTGTAACTTTTCTAGAGTCCACCGCCTGCTTCTTTAAATGGAGATGTTGTCGCTTTTCCTGGAATGTTCCACAGTATGGCATTAAACGGATATTCCTCAATGAAAGCGCTGAAACAAGTCGAGTCATTTCTCACCATTAATCATTTATTAAAGTAATCATTTATTCATCAAATAATCGGAATAGGCCCAAGACTCGACCTTTTAACTGGGTTTTCCTCAAAAGCACAAAATAAAAATGAATTACAAAGCATTAAATGAAATCCTCAGACGTTGAAGCTAAAAAACATTTCACAAAAAGATTTATCCGTCTATATATTTGTATTTTTTTTCTTTTTAAAGGATTTCTTTTCCCGTTGGCTTTATTTGACATGACATTACAGCAGAATAACATAAAGTCAATGATTTGAGCCGGATTGAAACTCCTCACTGCCCCACACGGCAGGCATGCGTGCTATCCACTCAACGACGAGCGACTCTTTGAAGTTTAAAGGGCCTCTGACCGGTTGGACGACTCGTTTGACTAAAATGCAGTTAAGATAAATATATTTAAATGTTTGCTAAAATACTTTTTTTTCAGGTTTTGAATTTCTTTTTTTGTGGTGTTTATGGTGCCTGTTATAAAATGGTAAGGATTTAATTAATCTGCAACTAAATTCAACATTGCATTGTTAACTATTTATAAAGGCACGAGATCAGACTTCAGAAATTACAAACATGAAAGGAAAAATATTGTACATTTTTCATATTGCTGTTTGCCTTTTAACATTCTCTTGAGTGCCTTAAATTTGCGTCTCATGTTTTGAGCATTTAAGGACTTTAAACAGTGGAATATCCTCGAATAAGTCACGTAGATCCTTGATTTTCACCCACAGCGCCGGGGAACACTAGGGTACCTCGAGGTATTGCCTGGTGTGCCTTGAAAAAACGTCAAATTTGGATTCATACATGGATTTAATCGATTATTTTACCTCTTTGGAACGTCCTGAACATGTTCTGTAGCAAAAAAAGAGGCAAAACAATTACAATTTCCAGATTTTAAAAACTAGACGACGCCGCAGACGTTTTTCACCACGTCAGATACTGCATTTTTTTCCCAAGACGTTGGATTTAGTAATGCTTTAATGTCTGGTGTGTCGTGGTGTCTTTACAACTAAAAAAATGTGCCACGACTCGAAATAGGTTGGAAATCATTGGCGCAGATGATCTGAAAATATGTCCCAGATCGAGGGAGTTCAGCAGGAAGTGTGTTTGACGCTCGGAGGGAGAGGATTTTCTAATAAACATTCCTCAAAACAGCGTGAATGAAACTGAATGTGACTCCAGTGTGTTTTTGATGAAGAACATTGTTAGAACAGGATTAAAAGAGAGAAAAGTCACTGGAGCAGAATCTGTGGGATTTAAAATTGTATTGAGAGCTAAAAAAAACCTCCAGATCGGGACATTCCTGTATCGTTATTTAATTTTTATTTGCCAAGGAACACTAGTGCGCCTTGAAAAATATCCAGTTTGAATTTACAGATTCACAAATGCGGATATAATTAATTAATTTACCATTTTGGAGCGTCCTGAACAACCAAAAACGAACGCAAAACCAACCACTGTTGCCAAATTTAAAGAACCAGACAGCGGCAAAGACATTATTTAGCATATTTTTTAAATTAAATGGTCAGATTTGGTCATGTATTAGTAAGTGGTGTGCCGTGGTATTGTTTAAACTTGAAAAGTGTCCCGCAGCTCAAGAAAAGGTCGAAAACCGCTGATTTAATTGATTAATGATGAAGATGTCCTCAGCATCTCGACATCTCTTTAGCTCCATCTGGGTCAAATATTGTCTAAATTATCATGATTAACTGAGTTTTTTTCACACCGCATTTATGGATTTATGGTTAGTATTAGCCGTACTTCATGTAGTCGAGCATAGAGACAAGTTACGGGTCAGATCTGTGGAGAAACGAGCTCAATCGCAACAAGATTAAAGGTATTTTGGAGCCATAAAATCACAAAACGCAAGCTCGAAATGTTTAATGCCATTCTGTGGATAAAAAACACTTCTCAGGCAGGCCTTTTATACGTTTTCTAATCTTTTCTCGGGTAAATTCCCCGCCTCAGTCCACCTCTGTCCACCTGTCGACCTGTCCCCCGCCGCTGCCCTCGAGCCACGCACTTCCCCCTCTGTCTGTGCTCGTTCTGTGCTCGTTCTGTCGTCACAAAACCGATGGGAACTCTGATCTGGGCTGCTCCGTCTGACGCTGAACTCTGCCGCTCGCTCCAAACCCCGCCCCTCACCGTCTGCCCCGCCCCCTCCGCTTTGTGTCCCACAGGTTTGCACCGCTGCTGCTTCTGCTCGTGTGATGTTCAAACGCACACACTTTGTCTTTTTTCTTTCTTTTTTTAAAATCAAAACATAACAAAAAACAGACACTCAGACACAAACAAAGGTCCCACGCAAATTAACACGACAGAAAGAACATTAAAAACAAACAAAAACATAACGAACATTAAGACAAATTACAATCAATAACAAATAATTACAAAAAACAACCTCAGTTTTCCCAGTATATGGCCTGGCTGTATTACTAAATCATAAAAAAAGAATAATAATAATAATAAGATAAATAAATACATTAAAAAGTAAATAATCATTGTGACCTATTTATTAATTCATTCATTTGTCTGTCATTTTAACATATATTTCATTCATCAATTTTAAAAAATCTTATTATTACTTCTATTTTAATTAATCTGATTAATTATTATTTATTTTATATGTTCTTCTTAACCACCAAATCACATGTAATTAATATTTTTATAAGATTATATAGAAAAACCTTAAAAAAAAAATACTTTAGGTGAAAATTAGTAAGTATTTTTTTAAAGGTTTTTCTATATAATCTTATTCTCAGGAATTTTTATACTTTACATTTGTTTTTTATTATCTTACTGATATCATGTCATATCATCTGATTCCATGAACGCTCTTTTCGGTTCTCAGCCCTCGACGCGCTCTTTACACGTTCAGGTGATAATTGTCCTGGTTTAGTCCTGGTTTCAGACCAGTTTAGTCCCGATGTGCATCTTGTTTTGGTCCTGTTCTAGTCCTGGTTTAGTCCCAGTTTAGTTACAGTTTTAAAAAGGTATGTCGTATATCGAAGTATTACACCTTAAAGTCTCTGACAGGTTCGATTTCACAAAAAACGTGGAGAACATGATCATAATTAAGATTTTACTCAACATTTCGCCCTTTTTTCCCCAGTTTGACAGTTTGTGTGAAGTTTATGATGTCACTTCCTGGTTGGACACAAATATGACACAGTTAGAGGTGATTCTACAGCTGTTACCATAGCAACCAGACCGTAAACAAGGGCCAAAATCCATATATGGTGCACAATAAATAGGAATGTGCACTAAATAATACTCGATAAGACATTTATTTTGATGAATGAAGAAAAATGTGTCAGTCGTGTTTAAATTGTTCTTGTATTTTCAACGGCACGTCGCTTTTTGATGACATCACAGAGGGATTCCGTTTTAGAACTCAGCTCTACTCCCTGTAATCGATTTGTTGCGATTAATCGATTAACTTGTTGCAGCCCCGGATCGGATCAGAGAGAACGCAGACTCAGGACGAGACAGGACGTTAAAAGTGACAGAGACGCTTAGAATATCAGGCCGATACATAAATATTTGCAGAATCAGGTATCGGATCCAAAATATCAGTTCAGCCGATGATCCTGTTTGGGCCTTTAAGCTGATTTAATTAGACCATTAACAGACTCTTGATGTTTGAGGTTTTATTTATACAAAACTGTTCTGTTGTTAATTGAAGGATAAAGAACAGTTACACAATTAATTTAGATAGTTTTGATATTTTCCGTCTCTGCAGAAGTATCGGTTAATATTTAAAGCCAGAGTATCTAATCAGAAGAAGCTGGATCGGTGTAAAACGGCTTATTTCCACTGATGCTAACGATATGTGGAGCCGTTAGCAAAACAAAGCTAGCAAAGCATGTTAGCATCAGCTCCTGTTTATGGCTTTGATCCAAAATCTGATATTTCCATAATAATCATCAACGTGATCCAGATGCATGACATAAAGAGGGTCAAGAGTCTTTGCAGAAGGAAATAAAAGCAGAAAAACACAAACAGGAAGTAGTTTCCTGTCGACTGTAGCTTTAGCCGCGTCTCAGACACAAACGTGGAATTATTAAACGTCTTTCTGTGAATCGCTGACATCGACCTCAGGATTAAAAAGTGTCATTCAGGAGGATTTAGATGTGATTTATCTGAGCAAGAAACAGACCAGAACCAGAACCAGAACCTGAACCAGAATCAGACTAAGAACAACAGGACCAGAGACGGGACCAGAGACAGAGACCAGAGACCGGCGGGACCGGGACCGGGGACCGCCGGGACGGGACCGGGGACAGGGACCAGAGACAGGGACCAGAGACGGGACGGGACCAGAGACAGAGACCAGGGCCGGGAGCAAAGACGGGACCAAACACAGGACCGGGACCAGAGACAGAGACGGGACCAGAAACCGAGACAGAGACAGAGACAGGACCAGTTTACACCTGAATACAGCTGCAACAAATTAATCGATTAATTCGCAACTAATGGATTATTCAAATAATTGTCAACTAATTTAATGAATCGAATGATCATTAACAGGTTTGGACTGATGTGGAGCTGATCTAAACCCACTGCTTGTCTCCTGCTGTTGCTGAAATATTATTAGTAAATGTAGAATGTATAGTACAATTATAGTAAATAAATATTATATTTACTGATATTTAGGTTTTGAAATTCACAGTAAGGCCCTCGAATCTATTTTAAGTTTAAGCAAAGTTCACAAATTAACTCTTCACTTGTAAATAAATAATAAAAAAATAATATCAGTATGTATTTATGTGCAATAATAATTAATTTGTTGCATTATTGTGCAAATGTGTGGCCTAATTGCTCTTATATTTCCTTTTTTACTCATTAGTCTGTCCAAAAAAAGTAAGGGACATAATATGAGCACTAAATATTATCAATTTTTATATTTTGATGTCGGCTGATAACGAAAAAAAGAGGTTTTAGGACGAGTAAATGTGTGAAAATTGAGTGTTTTTGTGTAAATATATTTCATTAGTGACGTCACTTTAGCTTCATCTGGGTCTAACGGAGTAAAAATCTCGTTCTCCGGCCGCTAATCGATTAAAAGAATAATCGTTTGACTTATCGATTCGCAAAATAATCGTTCGTTGCAGCATCTGAACCTTCACACAAATGTATTTAACGTGTTTTTACTTTCCCACCTACGGCCCACAGTAGCTGCTTTCCCTCTCAAACCCACACATCTCTTCGTCCATTTTCTCTCCATTTTCGCTCTTCCGTCACCGAACACGCCCCTCCCGTTCATAAAAACACTGAGTCCCACACTTTTCCCTGTGGCACAAAACTGATTGAGGATGACTGGTTCTTTCCCGGCTGCTCCGATCCAGCGCTGGCCTCGCGGCACCAGGAGTTGGAGGAGGAGCTGGCCCAGAGTCGAGGCCTGAGTCCCACCAAAGGAGCCAAGAAGCCGAGCCGCGTCGCCGAGCGGAGTCTGCAGGTCAGTGTCGCACGGAAACCATTTAACCCAGTGACGGTGTCCAGAGCGCACCGGAAAACAGGGCGTTCTCTGGTCAAGGGCCGCGATAATGAACAAATCTTACATTATCCAGCTGCTATTTGCTGGATTTTTTATTATTTATTCCTTTTTATCCACATCTGATGAAAGGAAACTCTCAGCGGCTCTCTTTTTTATATTTGGCAACATGAAATATTTTTGTATGTGATTATACTTCCTTATTTCAATAAAAAGGAAGTGAAAAAAGAAAAATAAAGCTTTTGTCAACTTTTACTGCAGTGTATTTTCACAATAAACCTGCAGGGGGAGCTCTGTCTCTGAAGTTACTTAGTTCTGCAGCTCCCCCTGCAGGTTTATATGAAAATACATTGCCAGTGAAAGTCGCCAAGAGGTTTTTTCCCCCTTTCCTTTTATTGAAATAAGGAAGTACAATCACATACAACAACATTTCATGTCGCCAAATATAAAAAAGAGCCAGTGTCTCTCAGGAGAGTTGTCTAAGGGTCGATTTTGCAGCTGGTTTTCCACACACAGACAGCAGGGGGCGACGATGAGGGCTTCAAACAACAAAAACAGATCTGCAACCACCACACGGACTTAAAAAGACTTAAAAGTAGAACTAAGTAACATTTTGACCTCATTAAAATGTGTGTAAGTCCGTGTGGTGGTTGCAGATGTGTTTTTGTGGCGTTTGAAGCCCTCGTCGTCGCCCCCTGCTGTCTCTGAGCGGAAAACCAAAGACGACTCTCCTGAGAAACACTCTTTTATATTTGGCGACATGAAATGTTTTTTTATGTAATTGTAAAAAAGGAAGTGGAAAAAATAAAAATAAAGCTTTTGTCGACTTTAACTGCGGTGTATTTTCACAAGAGAACTACAGGGGGAGCTCTACACTGAAGTTACTTAGTTCTGCTGCCACAGTGACTTCAGCGAAAGAGCCCCCCCTGCAGGTTTATGTGAAACTACACTGCCAGTGAAGCTTTTTTTTTTCATCTTTTTGATTGAAATAAGGAAGTACAATCAAATACAAAAACATTTCATGTCGCCAAATGTAAAAAAGAGAGCCAGTGTTTCTCAGGAGAGTCGTCTTCAGGTCGATTTTGCAGCTGGTTTTCCACACACAGACAGCAGGGGGCGACAGCAGAGGCTTCAAACGACACAAAAACACATCTGCAACCACCACACGGACTTAACAATACTTTAAAGTAGAACTAAGTAACATTTTTACCTCGTTACATATACATCTGTGTAAGTCCGTGTGGTGGTTATAAATGTACTTTTGTGGCGTTTGAAGCCTCTGCTGTCGCCCCCTGCTGTCTCGGAGCGGAAAACCAAAGACGACTCTCCTGAGAAACACCGGCTCTTTTTTATATTTGGCGACATGAAATGTTTTTGTATGTAATTGTACTTACTTATTTCAATAAAAAGGAAGTGGAAAAAATAAAAATAAAGCTTTTGTCGACTTTTACTGTGGTGTATTTTCACAAGAGAACTACAGGGGGAGCTCTACACTGAAGTTACTTAATTCTGCTGCAACAGTAACTTCAGCGAAAGAGCTCCCCCTGCAGGTTCATGTGAAACTACACTGCCAGTGAAGCTTTTTTTTTTCATCTTTTTTATTGAAATAAGCAAGTACAATCAAATACAAAAACATTTCATGTCGCCAAATATAAAAAAAGAGGCAGTGTTTCTCAGGAGAGTCGTCTTCAGGTCGATTTTGCAGCTGGTTTTTCACATACAGACAGCAGGGGGCGACGACGGGGGCTTCAAACGACACAAAAACACATCTGCAACCACCACAGGGACTTAAAAAGACTTAAAAGTAGAACTAAGTAACATTTTGACCTCATTAAAGTCTGTGTAAGTCTGTGTGGTGGTTGCAGATGTATTTTTGTGGCGTTTGAAGCCCTCGTCGGCGCCCCCTGCTGTCTCCGAGCGGAAAACCAGCTGTAACTTTCCTGACGCCGAAGACGACTCTTCTGAAGAAACACCGGCTCTCTGTTTTATATTTGGCAACATGAAACATTTTTGTATGTAATTGTACTTACTTATTTCAATAAAAGGGAAGTGGAAAAAAGAAAAATAAAGCTTTTGTCGACTTTTACTGCAGTGTATTTTCACAAGAAACCTGCAGAGGGCGCTCTGTCACTGAAGTTACTTAGTTCTGCTGCCACAGTCACTTCAGCGAAAGAGCTCCCCCTGCAGGTTTATGTGAAACTACACTGCCAGGGAAAAGATGCAAAGCTTTTTTTTCATCTTTTTTTATTGAAATAAGGAAATACAATCAAATACAAAAACATTTCATGTCGCCAAATGTAAAAAAAAGAGAGCCGGTGTTTCTCAGGAGAGTCGTCTTTGGTTTTCCGCTCAGAGACAGCAGGGGGCGACAGCAGAGGCTTCAAACGCCACCTAAACACATCTGCAACCACCACAGGGACTTACACAGACTTTAAAGTAGAACTAAGTAACATTTTTACCTCGTTACATATACATCTGTGTAAGTCCGTATGGTGGGTATAAAAGTACTTTTGTGGCGTTTGAAGCCTCTGCTGTCGCCCCCTGCTGTCTCCGAGCGGAAAACCAAAGACGACTCTCCTGAGAAACACCGGCTCTCTTTTTATATTTGGCGACATGAAATATTGTTGTATGTAACTGTACTTCCTTATTTCAATTCAAAGAAAGCGAAAAAAAACTCTTGTCAACTTTTACTTTTACCATGTATTTTCACAAGAGACCTGCAGGGGGAGCTCTTAGTTCTGCTTTATAACAGAAACATTTCACTTTTTTCAACTTTATGCTAGCAGTAGGTTAGCGGGTTTAGTTACAGATCCATGGGAGGCGTCCAGGCAGCATTCGTCTCTAAAAAAAACCACAAAAACAAGCAAAACTTCCTTTTTTTACGTGGTTTTTGCGTCTCGTCTCAGGAGGACTTCGAGCTGGACGGCCACGCGCCTCTGTTCCCCGGCCCCCGCGGCTCCTCGGACGGCGCCGCCCTGGTGGAGATGGAGGGAGAGAACATGGGAGGTTGGTGGCCCGAGTTCAGTTCCCCAGACCCAGGTTTGGTCCCAGCCTGCACTCCGGCATGCACTTGACTCCACGCGGTCCTCACGCATCTGTGGGACGCTCCATTCACTGTGGCTCGGGCTGTTTTAACCGGGACGCTCAAAAACATCCCGTCGGGTTTTTGTCTAACACTTCCAGAGGTGGGTCGAAGCGCGTTACGTTTGACGGATTTTATTAACTTAAGCTTCCTCTCCATCATTTTGAGGATTTGTACTTTAGATTGACCTGAAAAACACTTCGATTTATGTTTTTCTGGTTCGTATCAAGTCTAAAAATCTGAAAAACTTCTTGTTAATCTTAAGACTGCCTGTATAGAAAGAATAATAATAATAATAATGGTAGGAATATATTATACTTTTACTTTTTACTTCAGAAATAGAGCAAATTCTACCATTTTACCAAGTTTGTTTTGTGTTCCGGTTACACAAAACTCTGGTGAGGCGTCCATCATCTAAACCAGGCATGTCCAAACTCAGGCCCGGGGGCCAAATGCGGCCCTCAGACCAGTTTTTCTTGGCCCTTAGTCTTCCTGGTGAACTGGCCCACATTGTCCTGATAAGTACTATTTACAGCACATTTCAGATTTTCTACAATTCCAACCTAAATAACTAACATTTTGGTGCAGCACAGACCTGATATTAAGGCACTGAGACTGAATGTAGATGTGGTGGAGCTTAAAACATCAGATAAATGCAGCTTTTTTAACGTTTCATGATTGATTTGTGGCCCTCAGTTTGGTCTATATTTCAATATGTGGCCCTCGATGGAAAAAGTTTGGACACCCCTGGGTTAAATGCTACTGCTTTGCCTGGAATGTTCCTCAGTATGGCATTAAACTAGACAAGGGAATCCCATAATTTGTGTTTTTAATAATCGACAATGTGAAAAATCGCTAAAATAAAACGTTTACTCCTGACTTTCTGAGGTTATTGTCGAACTAAATTGAAGATTACGTTATTAAATCATTATTAAATTGAGAACTTGCACGTGTCAATGTTTTCACAAAAGTAAAATTTCAACATTACTAATAAAAATGCTTAATACTCGATACAGATTTTACAGAACAAAACCACAACTAAAGTTTCCTCGATGAACAAAAAATATAAAGCAGTTTAAATGGATCCTCCTCTTCTCAAGGAAAAACTACAAAACAAACATCTAACAGTTCATCTAGTGTAGAGAGAGTTCCTCCAGGCAGACGAGGAACAGTTCATCTAGTGTAGAGAGAGTTCCTCCAGGCACACGAGGAACAGTTCATCTAGTGTAGAGAGAGTTCCTCCAGGCAGACGAGGAACAGTTCATCTAGTGTAGAGAGAGTTCCTCCAGGCAGAGGAGGAACAGTTCATCTAGTGTAGAGAGAGTTCCTCCAGGCACATGAGGAACAGTTCATCTGGTGCAGAGAGTTCCTCCAGGCACATGAGGAACAGTTCATCTAGTGTAGAGAGAGTTCCTCCAGGCAGATGAGGAACAGTTCATCTAGTGTAGAGAGAGTTCCTCCAGGCAGACGAGGAACAGTTCATCTAGTGTAGAGAGAGTTCCTCCAGGCACACGAGGAACAGTTCATCTGGTGCAGAGAGAGTTCCTCCAGGCAGATGAGGAACAGTTCATCTAGTGTAGAGAGAGTTCCTCCAGGCAGACGAGGAACAGTTCATCTAGTGTAGAGAGAGTTCCTCCAGGCACACGAGGAACAGTTCATCTAGTGCAGAGAGTTCCTCCAGGCAGATGAGGAACAGTTCATCTAGTGTAGAGAGAGTTCCTCCAGGCAGACGAGGAACAGTTCATCTAGTGTAGAGAGAGTTCCTCCAGACAGACGAGGAACAGTTCATCTAGTGTAGAGAGAGTTCCTCCAGGCAGACGAGGAACAGTTCATTTAGTGTAGAGAAAGTTCCTCCAGGCACATGAGGAACAGTTCATCTGGTGTAGAGAGAGTTCCTCCAGGCAGAGGACAAACAGTTCATCTAGTGCAGAGAGAGTTCCTCCAGGCTCCACAGTGATAATAAAAATGTAGTTTGTGCGTAAACAATAAAATGTCATTTCTACAGTCCTGGCTGAAAGTGTTGGCGCCCCTGAATTTTTTCCAGTATTTCTCCTCAAAAAGTTTTACAATTCCACATTTTTTTGCTTTATACACGTTTATTTCCTTTGTGTGTTTTGGAACAATTAAAAAAATATAATAATAATAAAGAGGAAAAAAAGGCTAATTTGACATGATTTCACACAAAACTCCAAAAATGGCCGGACAAAATGATTGTCACTCTTTAAAAAATGTGGCTAAATAACCTAATTTAAGCTTGTGACGCTCGTTTAAACCACCAGGGGCAAGTGACAGGTGTGGGCAATATAAAAATCACACCTGAAAGCAAGTCTTTTTAGGGAGAAACACTACATTTTATTGGAAAACATCAGGGTCTTTTAGTTTTAGTTCTGGTATAGATCAAGATCCTTCTAAAACGATTCAGTTAAGGTGGTTTTGTCCTCTTTTATTACATTTTCTAACACAACCTGAACATGAACAAGTTAAACGTCGTACTGTGGGACATTCCAAGCGAACTGCACTCGGTACGTATCATTTAAATAAATGGTTCTTATCACCTGTGGATAAATAACCTAATTTAAGCTTGTGACGCTCGTTTAAACCACCAGGGGCCAGTGACAGGTGTGGGCAATATAAAAACCACACCTGAAAGCAAGTCTTTTTGGGAAGAAACACTACATTTTATTGGAAAAACATCAGGGAGCAACACTTTCAGCCAACATTGCAGTCTTTTAGTTCTGGTATAGATCAAGATCCTTCTAAAACAATTCAGTTAAGGTGGTTTTGTCCTCTTTTAGTACATTTTCTAACACAACCTAAACATGAACAAGTTAAACGTCGTACTGTGGAACATTCCAAGCGAACTTCACTCGGTACGTATCGTTTAAAATAAATGGTTCTTATCTAACGGCTCGTCCCACCTCTGAATATTTCATTTGCTTCACTACATTTGGGGGAATTTGCTTTGTCTGGCTTAATGTCTGTCTTTTATTTTCCAAAAACACTGTTCTGAATTTTGTTCGGAGCAAACGGTTTATTTCTAAGTTGTTTGTGATCTGTTTGTGATCTGTTTAAAGGCAGATTAAGCCAGAGGAAGCTCCTTTAAGGCGAGACACTGCAGAGAAACTGTTATTTGTCCAAAACTTTTCTGTAATTTAGTCACAAAAGCGTAAGGAAAACATGTTTAGTCGTTCCAATTTGTCATAAAAAGTCATTTATCCGACTCTCTAAAGCTCAGGTCGTGTTGAATTACAAAGAAAATAACCCACTACTGCAAAGAAAATGTCCACACGATAAATATTTAGCAACAAGTATTCGATATATTCATGATCTTATGACGCTGCAACTTTAATGAATCACAAAAAACAACACATGTAACTAAACCATTATTTAAAGTGACCATGACGAGTTTTTATGATTTTCTATCTTTGTCTTTATTTAGTCCATTAATACCTCGTGTAAATATAAATTATAGTTTTACACCAATCAGGTCGCTGTTTGTGGAGAAAAGTTGAAAAATCTGTTGACAATTACAGGAAGTAAACAAACTGATGACATCACACTGTGGAGACAAAGGTCATGCATTATTTACACAAAAGAAACTACTTTTTGACCCTTTAAACATTGATTCAACTAAATTAAAGTGTTCACGTGTGTGTTTCTTTGTCAAATGAACAAAACCTGTGACATTACAGGAGTTTTGGCCCAATTTATAGGATGTTTCTTGCTAATTTCCCAGCGTGATGTCATCTTTTACAACCAGGAAGTACATTTAAAAACCTAATAAAAAAGCTAAACTGGGGTAAAATTGGTAAAGATTTTCGTAGAATTTGAAATATATTTATCTTAACTGCGTTTTAGTTCCATCAGCGGTCCAACCTGTCAGGGGCCCTTTAAAGAGTTAAATGTTCAGAGTGGTGAGTTAAAGGGCCTATGACAGGTTTTATGATTTTCAAATTTTGACTTTATTCAGTGCGTTAATACCTCGTGTAAATATAAATTATAGTTTTACACCAATCAGGAGCTGTTTGTGGAGAAAATAATCACAGGAAGTAAACAAACTGATGACATCACACTGTGGAGACAAAGGTTATGCATAATTTACACAAAAGAAACTACTTTTTTGACCCTTTAAACATGAATTCAACAAAATTAAAGGTGTCACATGTGTTTTTTCTTTGTCGAATAAAAACATCAGTGACCTTTAGAGGAGTTTTAGCCTCGTGCACAAAGTCATTTCCTGTTGTGATGTCATCATTTACAACCAAGAAGTGATTTTACAAAACAAAAACATTGCTAGATCGTGATAAAATGTGAAAAATGATTTGCAAAACTTCAAATATGTTTATCTCACCCATATTATAGTCACATTAGTTACACAGTTTAAAGTGTGTATGACAGGGTTTTAGGATTTTCTATCTTTGATTTTGTGCATTAAAACCTGTTGTAAATATAAATTATAGTTTTACACCAATCAGACAGATGTTTGTGGAGAAAAGATCAAAAATCTGTTGAAAATTACAGGAAGTAAACAAACTGATGACATCACACTGTGAGACAAACGTCATGCATAATCTACTTCTTTTTTTGACCCTTTAAACATTGATTCAACAAAATAAAGTTGTGTTTTTCTTTGTCAATTAAAACAATGTACCAATAAAAATATTGGTCGACTAAACGCTTACAACCCGAATACTCCCTGCAGTCCTCGTCTCCAGAGCCGCTGCCTCCATGAAGTCGTTTTTAATTTAATAATTTAATGCTCAAAACTCTCATTTGAATCCCAGACAAACGTTTGCAGGGGTTAAAGGGCCCCTGACAAACAATACAGTTAAGATCAGTATATTTCAAATTTCGTTAAAATACTTCACACATTTTATCACAGTTTAGCAATTGTTTTGGTTCTTTTTGTTTTGTTTTACTTCCTGGTTGTAAATGATGACATCACACTAGGAAATTACCATAGCAACCATTCTGTACACGGGGCCAAAACTCACTCAGTTTTTAGTTTTACAAATAAAATACAGGTAAACGCCTTTATTTTGTCGAATCAATGGTTCAAGGATCAAAAATAGTCGTTTATTTTGTGTAAATTCTGCTTAACTTTAGTCTCACAGTGTGATGTCATCAGTTTGTTTACTTCCTGTATCTTTCAACATGTTTTTCAACTTTTCTCCACAAACGGCTGCTCGATTGGTGTAAAACTAAAATGTATAAGTACAACTGGTATTAATGCACAGAATAAAGTCAAAATTATAAAGTAATGAAAACCTGTCACACGCCCTTTAAATGTCACGTTTTATTAGCTTTTTGAGTATTTTAATCGTCAGTAGTTTTGACATGATAAAAGTAGAAATGCAGCGTTAAAAAGCATTACATTTGAGTCGCTAAAACCTCCATAAAACCTGATTATTGATATATTTTTTAACATTATGAGTAATTAATACAAAAATACAGTGATACAAGTGGATTAGATGAAATAATAAAACATCTTTAGGAGCAGATTGGACAGTTTTGTCGTTTCCTTGTGAATCGTTTTATGTTTAGAAAGAAAACCGACCAAAAAACAATCAAATAAATATAAATAATAGAGAGTTTGGCTGCAGTGTCTGGCCCGAGGTGCCGTTCATGTGTATTTGGCGTGTTCTGTTTGTCGGATCACGTGCATGCTGCTGTCAGCTGGTGTCAGACGGTTCTGTTCAGAGGGTTTTCCCACTGACCGTAATACACTGTCTGTGCTGTGGGTGGCGCCCTGTGGTAAGTTTTTGGTTTTCCATTGTTTTGCATGAGCTTTTACACATTATTTATGCTCATCGTGGATATGTTTGTGCTCAAAGTGTCACAGAACGACCATAATTAGACCGTCTACCATCAGAATATCGACTATTTCATGTTTAATAGTTGTTTTAGTGTTTGTCATTTGGCTTTTTATTATTGAATATTTAATTAGATGTTGTTTATTTCAGAGTTAAATCAGTCACAGGTCGATTATCGTTGCAGTTATATAATATATTGTATTTAATGAAAGTTTATAAAGGGTTAATAGACAAAAAATGTTTAAAAATTCTAATTGGAGGCAAAAGTAACTGAAATCAGATCTAAATGCTAATGTTTTAGAGTTTTAATAACAAAAAATAAGCAACATTTTGGAAATTCCAGGGTAGAAAAGTCAGATAGTGTACTTTTCTATCACAAAATGTAGAAAATATACTTAAATTTGTATCTAGAGCTTCACAAAAGTATAATTTGTCAATGAAAAACTGCAACATTTCTGTGAGAATCTGTCCATTGAAACCTAAGAATCGTCCAAAATGCCGAGTTTGTGCCGTGATGTGCTTTAAATGTGCAGTAAATGCTGTAAAATCCAGTGTTAAAGCTGTTCAAAGCGGCTCTGATGTCACTCACACGGGTCCGAGGCAAAACCAGCGTCGTGTTTGTGACATTCTGAGCTTAATCACAGTTGGTCAAGAGAAATCACGTTTGGGAACATGATGGAATTTAGAATGTTTTGTTTACACATTTTTGAAGATTCCTTTGGGTCTGTCTAAGGTTTTGTCTTGGACCAGTCCATAATACTCATTAAATGCAGCATTATTTTCTACTTTCTGGAGCTAAACACTGGACGATGTTCAGTTCATGATGATCTCACACTCCATTCTCTCGTTGCCTGGTTTAATTCTGGGGTTTTGTACCAGTTTATACTTTTGGTCCTTGTTTAGTCCTAGTTTAGTCCTGGTTTAGTCCTGGTTTAGTCCTTGTTTAGTCCTGGTTTAGTCCTGGTTTAGTCCTTGTTTAGTCCTAGTTTAGTCCTGTTTTAGTCCTGGTTTAATCCTGGTTTAGACCTGGTTTAGTCCTGGTTTAGTCCTGGTTTAGTCCTGGTTTAGTCCTGGTTTAGTCCTGGTTTAGTCCTTGTTTAGTCCTGGTTTAGTCCTTGTTTAGTCCTGGTTTAGTCCTGGTTTAGTCCTTGTTTAGTCCTTGTTTAGTCCTGGTTTAGTCCTGGTTTAGTCCTTGTTTAGTCCTGGTTTAGTCCTGGTTTAGTCCTGGTTTAGTCCTGGTTTAGTCCTGGTTTAGTCCTGGTTCAGAGCTGGTTTGTGTCTAGTCTTAGTTTAAGTCTCATTCACTTCTAAATTGACAGTTTTGTTTAGCTGTTGGTAAAGCATTTTATATTTTATTTCTCCAATCTAATGTGGATGTAGTGTTTTATCATCATTGATCAGATCTTGTGCTGTGGGTGTTTCGTTCAACATTTTGTAAAAGTGGTGGTGGAAAAATGAGACTCAATAACCGCACTCCTCTCTAACGCTCTTCTTGTGGACTCAGGAGGACTTCGCTCGGTGGTGGAGGAGCTGGAGCTGGAGAGGAACCAGCTCCAGGAGCAGATCCTGAGTCTGGAGGAGCGCTGCCAGGACCTGGAGGACCGGCTCCAGCTGCAGGCCCGGATAGAGACCCTGCAGGTGCTCACTACACACACGACAGGCTCAGATAGAGACCCTGCAGGTGCTCACTACACACAACAGGCCCAGATAGAGACCCTGCAGGTGCTCACTACACACACGACAGGCCCGGATAGAGACCCTGCAGGTGCTCACTACACACGACATGCTCAGATAGAGACCCTGCAGGTGATCATTACACTCAACAGGCCCAGATAGAGACCCTGCAGGTGCTCACTACACACGACAGGCTCAGATAGAGACCCTGCAGGTGCTCACTACACACAACAGGCCCAGATAGAGACCCTGCAGGTGATCACTACACAACACAGGCTCAGATAGAGACCCTGCAGGTGATCACTACACACAACAGGCTCAGATAGAGACCCTGCAGGTGTTCACTACACACAGAACACACGACAGGCCCAGATAGAGACCCTGCAGGTGATCACTACACACACGACAGGCCCGGATAGAGACCCTGCAGGTGCTCAATACACACAACAGGCCCAGATAGAGACCCTGCAGGTGATCACTACACACAACACACGACAGGCCCGGATAGAGACCCTGCAGGTGCTCACTACACACGACAGGCCTGGATAGAGACCCTGCAGGTGCTCACTACACACGACAGGCCCGGATAGAGACCCTGCAGGTGCTCACTACACGCACGACACATGACAGGCCCGGATAGAGACCCTGCAGGTGCTCACTACACACACAACACATGACAGGCCCGGAGAGAGACCCTGCAGGTGCTCACTACACACGACAGGCCCGGATAGAGACCCTGCAGGTGCTCACTACACACAACACACGACAGGCCCGGATAGAGACCCTGCAGGTGATCACTACACACACAACACATGACAGGCCCGGAGAGAGACCCTGCAGGTGCTCACTACACACGACAGGCCCAGATAGAGACCCTGCAGGTGATCACTACACACGACAGGCCCAGATAGAGACCCTGCAGGTGCTCACTACACACGACAGGCTCAGATAGAGACCCTGCAGATGATCACTACACACGACAGGCCCAGCTAGAGACCCTGCAGGTGCTCACTACACACAACACACAACAGGCCCGGATGGAGACCCTGCAGGTGCTCACTACACACAACAGGCTCAGATAGAGACCCTGCAGGTGGTCACTACACACACAACACACGACAGACCTGGAGAGAGACCCTGCAGGTGCTCACTACACACACGACACACAACAGGCCCGGCTAGAGACCCTGCAGGTGCTCAATACACACTCAACACATGACAGGCCCAGATAGAGACCCTGCAGGTGATCAGTACACACTTAAACACGACAGGCACAGATAGAAACCCTGCAGGTGGTCACTACACACATGACACACGACAGGCCCGGATAGAGACCCTGCAGGTGATAACTACACACACAACACACGACAGGCCCGGATAGAGACCCTGCAGGTGATAACTACACACACAACACACGACAGGCCCAGATAGAGACCCTGCAGGTGATAACTACACACACGACAGGCCCGGATAGAGACCCTGCAGGTGCTCACTACACACGACAGGCCCAGATAGAGACCCTGCAGGTGATAACTACACACACAACACACGACAGGCCCAGATAGAGACCCTGCAGGTGATAACTACACACACGACAGGCCCGGATAGAGACCCTGCAGGTGCTCACTACACACGACAGGCCCAGATAGAGACCCTGCAGGTGATAACTACACACACAACACACGACAGGCCCAGATAGAGACCCTGCAGGTGATAACTACACACACAACACACAACAGGCCCGGATAGAGACCCTGCAGGTGCTCACTACACACTTTAGATGGGGTGAAAGTGAAAGTGAGGGATGTGACTGATGTAAAGACTGTTTTTCACCTTTAAAACTGGAACAAATCAGGTCCAGTCCCAGAAAACTGTGAATGTGTTTGAACAAAACTTTACATGTAAAGCGCAGACTTTAAAGCCCAAATCAGCCTCCTCACATGTTCTGAAGTGACTTTAACTCTCTCTGGAGTGACGTTAACTCTCTCTGAAGTGACTTTAACTCTTTCTGAAGTGTCTTTAACTCTCTCTAAAGTGACTTTAACTCTCTAAAGTGACTTTTGCTCCATCTGGAGTGACTTTAACTCTCTCTGGAGTGACTTTAATTCTCTGAAGTGACTTTAACTCTCTCTGAACTGACTTTAACTCTCTGAAATGACTTTAACTCTCTCTGGAGTGACTTTAATTCTCTGTAGTGACTGTAACTCTCTCTGAAATGACTGTAACTCTCTCTGAAGTGACTTTAACTCTCTCTGGAGTGACTTTAACTCTCTCTGGAGTGACTTTAACTCTCTGAAGTGACTTTAACTCTCTCTGAAGTGACTTTAACTCTCTCTGGAGTGACTGTAACTCTCTCTGAAGTGACTTTAACTCTCTCTGGAGTGACTTTAACTCTCTCTGAAATGACTAACTCTCTCTGAAATGACTAACACTCTCTGGAGTGACTTTAACTCTCTCTGAAGTGACAGTAACTCTCTCTGGAGTGACTTTAACTCTCTGAAATGACTTTAACTCTCTCTGGAGTGACTTTAATTCTCTGTAGTGACTTTAACTCTCTCTGAAGTGACTTTAACGCTTTCTGAAGTGACGTTAACTCTCTGAAATGACTGTAACTCTCTCTGAAGTGACTTTAACTCTCTCTGGAGTGACTTTAACTCTCTGAAGTGACTTTAACTCTCTCTGAAGTGACTTTAACTCTCTCTGAAGTGACTTTAACTCTCTCTGAAGTGACTTTAACTCTCTGAAGTGACTGTAACTCTCTCTGGAGTGACTTTAACTCTCTCTGGAGTGACTTTAACTCTCTCTGGAGTGACTGTAACTCTCTCTGGAGTGACTGTAACTCTCTCTGGAGTGACTAACTCTCTCTGAAGTGACAGTAACTCTCTCTGGAGTGACTTTAACTCTCTCTGAAGTGACTTTAACTCTCTCTGGAGTGACTGTAACTCTCTCTGGAGTGACTGTAACTCTCTCTGGAGTGACTGTAACTCTCTCTGGAGTGACTTTAACTCTCTCTGAAGTGACTTTAACTCTATCTGGAGTGACTGTAACTCTATCTGGAGTGACTTTAACTCTCTCTGGAGTGACTTTAACTCTCTCTGGAGTGACTGTAACTCTATCTGGAGTGACTTTACCTCTCTCTGGAGTGACTTTAACTCTCTCTGGAGTGACTTTATCTCTCTCTGGAGTGGCTTTAACTCTCCCTGGAGTGACTTTAATTCTCTGGAGTGACTTTAACTCTCTCTGGAGTGACTTTAACTCTCTCTGGAGTGACTTTAACTCTCTGGAGTGACTTTAACTCTCTCTGGAGTGACTTTAATTCTCTGGAGTGACTTTAACTCTCTCTGGAGTGACATTAACTCTCTCTGGAGTGACTGTAACTCTCTTTGGAGTGACTGTAACTCTCTCTGGAGTGAGTTTAATTCTCTGGAGTGACTTTAACTCTCTCTGGAGTGACTTTAACCCTCTCTGAAGTGACTTTAACTCTCTCTAAAGTGACTTTAACTCTCTCTAAAGTGACTTTAATTCTCTGGAGTGACTGTAACTCTCTCTGGAGTGACTTTAACTCTCTCTGGAGTGACTTTAACTCTCTCTGGAGTGACTTTAACTCTCTCTGGAGTGACTTTAACTCTCTCTGGAGTGACTTTAACTCTCTCTGGAGTGACTTTACCTCTCTCTGGAGTGACTTTAACTCTCTCTGGAGTGACTTTAACTCTCTCTGGAGTGACTTTAACTCTCTCTGGAGTGACTTTACCTCTCTCTGGAGTGACTTTAACTCTCTCTGGAGTGACTTTAACTCTCTCTGGAGTGACTTTAACTCTCTCTGGAGTGACTTTAACTCTCTGGAGTGACTTTAACTCTCTCTGGAGTGACTTTAAATCTCTGGAGTGACTTAAACTCTCTCTGGAGTGACTTTACCTCTCTCTGGAGTGACTTTAACTCTCTCTGGAGTGACTTTAACTCTCTCTGGAGTGACTTTAACTCTCTCTGGAGTGACTTTAACTCTCTCTGGAGTGACTTTAACTCTCTCTGGAGTGACTTTAACTCTCTCTGGAGTGACTTTAACTCTCTCTAAAGTGACTTTAACTCTGTCTGGAGTGACTTTACCTCTCTCTGGAGTGACTTTAACTCTCTCTGGAGTGACTTTAACTCTCTCTGGAGTGACTTTAACTCTGTCTGGAGTGACTGTAACTCACTCTGGAGTGACTTTAACTCTCTCTGGAGTGACTTTAACTCTCTCTGAAGTGACTGTAACTCACTCTGGAGTGACTTTAACTCTCTCTGGAGTGACTAACTCTCTCTGGAGTGACTTTAACTCTCTCTGGAGTGACTTTAATTCTCTGGAGTGACTTTAACTCTCTGAAGTGAGTGTAACTCTCTCTGGAGTGACTTTAACTCTCTCTGGAGTGACTTTAACTCTCTCTGGAGTGACTTTAACTCTCTCTGGAGTGACTGTAACTCACTCTGGAGTGACTTTAACTCTCTCTGGAGTGACTTTAACTCTGTGCTGGAGCTTGAATCTGCGCTGGTGCTTTCACAGCTGCATGTGTTTGTTCTGGAGCTGTAACAGAGCCTTCTAACTCAGGTGACGTTTGGTGTAGACGAGGACGAGCGGCCATTTTGGGTGCCCCAGGTTTGTGTGTGTGCGTTTGTGTGTGTTTGTGTCTGTTTGCGTGTGTTTGTGTATGTTTGTGTGTGTGTGCGTGTGTGTGCGGGTTGTGTGTGCGTGAGTGGTTGTGTGTTTGTGTGTGTGTGTGTGTGTGCGGGTTGTGTGTGTGTGTGTGTTTGTGTGTGTGTGTATGTGTGCGGGTTGTGTGTGTGTGTGTGTTGCTAACAGTGTGGCGTGCTACTGACTCTAAACCATAACACGACACGGGAGGAGGATTGTATTTAACACTGATTGGTGTTGTTTTCGTGTTCACTGGGTTCACAGGGAGCACCGGGGCTCAGACCTGACACTGCAATGTGTTTAGGGTTTGAGTTCATTCATTTCACCGTTTGTCAAGTTTAAAGGGAACATATCATTCTATTATTATACTTTTTCTCTCTTTAATCCTGTTCTAACAATGTTCTTCATCAAAAACACACTGGAGTTACATTCAGCTTCATTCACGCTGTTTTGAGGAATGTCTATTAGAAAATCCTCTCCCTCCGAGCGTCAAACACACGTCCTGCTGAACTCCCTCGATGAGTGATGTTTTTTCGGTAACTGTCTTAAGTCCTTAAAGGAAAAATATTCTGCAGTTTTTTGTTATTAGCCTTTAAAGTGCTCTAGAGTGCCTTACATTTCCATCTCATGTTTTAAAACAACAACAAATATTATGAAAAAATCAAACCTTTTCTCAGCTGTTTGCCCTGACACTCACTGAGTGCATCCAGCCAGCAGATGGCGCCTAGCGCTATAGACCAATTAGCTATATTATCTCTTTAAGAGAATGTGCAACATGCTGTTATCAAGCAGCAGCAGCAGTTATCGTGTTCAGAGGCAGAAATGCTCCGAACAAGTCTGTGATGATTTAAGGACTAAAAACAGTGGACGATTCTCGAATACGTGACGTAGAGCAGTGTTTCCCAACCAGGGGTACGGGGACCCCAAGGGGTACGTGAACAATTACCAGGGGGTACTTGGAATGGTTTCAGATTTTAAAAGACGACGACATTTACTTTTATTTGAATAAAAAAAGTGTTATTTGTTTTAAATTTAGCATCTTTTTGGAGTATCTTGGACAATAACTATAATAAAAACAAAAATATAATGCTAATAATTGACACTATGTGACTTTTAAACCCATTTATTTGCCTGAAACTCAAGTTAAGGGGTGCTCTAGACTGTCAGACGAAGCTTAGGGGGTACTCAAGACAAAAAAGGTTGGGAACCACTGACGTAGAGCATCGAAAATACGTCTCTGATCTAGGAAGTTCAACAGGAAGTGTGTTTGACGCCCAGAGGGGGGAGGATTTTCTGACAAATATTCCTCAAAACTGAATGCAGCTGAATGTTACGTCAGGAGTGTTTTTGATGAAGAACATTGTTAGAACAGGATTAAAGAGAGAAACAGTCACAGTAACAGAACATGTGTCCTTTAAACATCACAGACTCGTCCTGAGCGTTTCTGCCTCTGAACACGATCGCTCTGACTTCCAGCTTAACTAGCATTTATTATCAACACGTTTAGCTTGTGTAAGTGCTGTGCAGCCAGTAGATGGCGCCTAAACTCAGTCAGTGCCAGAGCAAACAGAACCAGATTTATTTTAGATCCAAAGCATAAGACACTCAAAGTAACGATATAAAAGCACAGTGTTTGTCCTGTAAAGTTTAAATGACACCTTTTCATGTTTTTCTTTTTGTTACTTAGTTTTGAGGGACATTATTTCACCTGGAGAGACTCAAATGAAGACTGTGTCGGTGCACATTAGTTATTCATACATTAGATCTGCTTTTGGCGTCTTTGAGTGTAGTTTATGTTAGCGTCCACTTGAGGGCAGAGTGTTTAAAATGGTCAAACGTGATGTTCTCTCGTACAGGATCCGTGTGTTTCGTGTGCCGTGTTGTTCATTCTCACGTCTTTAAATCGCCCTGACGTCCCGTGTCTGGTCCACAGAACGAGACGGAGCGGCTGCAGGGACAGTTGGCCAGCGCCAGGAGCCAGCAGAGCCGGGACGCCGAGAAGCACCAGCTCCTGGTGTCCAGCCTCAACCAGCAGCTCAGAGGGTGAGAGCGCCCCCTGCGGGTCTGAACTTTATCAATGAAACGACCGGGGCACAGAGTCTTAAAGGACACAAGACACATGGGACCTTTAAGCACTGCAAGAAATGAAGTTAAAGAGTTAAATGTTCAGAGTGGTTAGTTAAAGGGCCTATGACAGGTTTTATGATTTTCAAATTTTGCCTTTTTGACTTTTGAGTTTAGTGTAATAATAACTCTTGTAAATATAAATGATAGTTTTACACCAATCAGGAGCTGTTGAAAAGTTGAAAAATCTGTTGAAAATTACAGGAAGTAAACGAACTGATGACATCACACTGGGGAGACAAAGGTTTTGCATAATTTAAACAAAATAAACTAATTTTTTGACCCTTTAAACATTGATTTAACAAATTAAAGGTGTCACACTGATGTTTTTATTTGACAAAGAAAAACATCAGTGACCTTTAGAGGAGTTTTAGCCTCGTGCACAAAGTCATTTCCTGTTGTGATGTCATCATTTACAACCAGGAAGTGATTTTACGAAACAAAAACATCATGATAAAATGTGAAAATGATTTGCAAAACTTCAAATATGTTTATCTCACCCATATTATAGTCACATTAGTTACACAGTTTAAAGGGCGTACGACGGGGTTTTATGATTTTCTATCTTTGTCTTTATTCAGTCCATTAACACCTTGTGTAAATATAAATTATAGTTTTACACCAATCAGGAGCTGTTTGTGGAAAAAAAAGTAGAAAAATCTGTTGAAAATCACAGGAAGTAAACAAACTGATGACATCACACTGAGGAGACAAAGGTTATGCATAATTTACACAAAATAAACTACTTTTTTGACCCTTTAAACATTAATTCAACTAAATTAAAATGTTCACGTGTATGTTTCTTTGTCCAATCAAAACATCTGTGACATTAGAGGAGTTTTGGCCCAGGATGTTTCTTGCTAATTTCCCAGCGTGATGTCATCATTTACAACCAGGAAGTACAATTAAAAACCTAATAAAATCGCTAAACTGGGGTAAAATTGGTAAAGATTTTCGTAGAATTTGAAATATATTAATCTTAACTGCGTTTTAGTTCCATGAGCGGTCCAAGATAAAAATGATCAATTCAAGCCATTTTAAGCTCGGATAGATTTACATTTCAGATCATTTGGATTGAAGTCAGAAATAATGTGTTGAAACGAGTCACAAACGTTTGAAACAAGTGAAATAATGTAGTTCCATCAAATAAATCGTCTGCTCTGATCTTAACGAGTCAAAACGACTGGAATTCAGATTAAACTTGATTTAACTCAGATAGAAGTTCATTTTTGCAGCGTAGCTTCAGACAATGTTTCGTTTTGTGCTAGTTTGAGGAATCCTGGTTAGAAAATCCTCTCCCTCCGACCGTCAAACTCAGTAAGAGCTTTTTTTAGTTCGAGATGCCAAACTTAAAGCACACAAATTCTGCCACTGTGACTTTTTCTCAGTTTAACCCTGTCCAGTGCATCTCATTACGTTCCTCTTCACTTTTGCCTCCGTTCAGGTTTTAAGAAACGGTTTTGTTGCTTTAATGTCGTGAAATTAATGTTTAAAGGGTCCGAAACGTGTGTTAAATACGATACTGTTGAACATTCAAGTAAAACGCAGAGAAAAAGTCGTCTTTAATCTTTCCTCTTGAGTCTCATTCCTTTGTTTGACGTAGTTCCCTCGTCTGATTCTCGCTCTGTCCGTTTTCTCAGACTGAGTGAGACGCAGGAGAGTCTGGAGACGTCGCTCCTGGAGAAGGAGAACTCGCTGGCTCAGACGTCGGAGAAGCTGGAGGTGATCAGCGGCCTGAAGGAGGCGCTGAGGGAGAAGGAGGCGCAGAGCCGGGAGACGAGCGACCGCCTGGTGCACGCCGAGAACACCGTGAGGGGCTTTACACTTTAGGACGGTTCAAACGGAGAGGGACGTTTAGTGTCAGAAGAAGATTATTCATGACGATTGAGTCGAGGTTCAGACTTCTGTTCAAACCATTTGACTGAGCCGTGTTTTTCAGACTTTTTTGAGCTGCGGGACACTTTTCAAGTTCCCATTTACGACTAAAACATGAGCAAATGAGAGCATTTAGTTACAAAAATATGCTAAATAATGTAGGGCTGATGAATAAATCGATTCTTAAATGGAGAGTTACGTTTAGCATCAAAAGAAACTTGACGATGATTGAGCCGAGGTTCAAACAGACTTCTGTTCAAACTGTGCAGTGTTTTTCAGACTTTTTTGAGCTGTGGGACACTTTTCAAGTTTGAACAATACCACGCAAGGGCGTAACTTTGGCTTCAACTTTGGGGGGGTCGAGAGGCTACAGGCAAATGGCTGTGTATCGGACAAAACATATTCCTTTCTATGTCATCTATCTCAGTGGTCCCGGGCCGCGGACCGGTACCGGTCCGTGAATCAATTTGGACCGGGCCGGCCCGCAATTCGGGCCGGGTTCGGGTCCACGTTTTCCGCTCTGCTGTCAGGCTGAGTCGGCGGCCCAGGGGGCAGAGGGGCGCACGTGCGTAACATGCGCTCCACGTGAAAGAGTGTGTGAGCAGCCAGTGCTGTGATGCTCCTCCCCATCCTCGAATAAAGAGGTTAAAATATGTGACGTGAGAAAAGACGTTAATGAAAGCGCGGCTGCTACACGAGCGGAGGAGAGAAAAAGAGAGAAAGAGCAGCGGAGGAGAGAGAGAGACGAAAGGAGCGAGGGAGAGAGATCATGTGGGCCGGTGTCAGCGGAGGAACAGGCCCGTCCCGTTGGTGCAGGTAGAACACTGAACACTTGGAGCCCCGTCAGGAGCTTATTCTGCCGATAAAACTCTGCAGGAACTCAGTTTACGTAACTCCGGTTCTACACGTGCGCGGACCCGGGTCGGGTTCGGACAGCATCCGCGCGGTCCCGGGTCGGGTTCGGACAGTATCCGCGCGGTCCCGGGTCGGGTTCGGGTCGAATCTTGCAGTAAATGATTCGGGCTCGGACAGTACGCGCACGGGCTCAGCGGGTCGGGCTTGAATTTTTGAGTAAAAAACAAGACAATACCAGGAGTCCTACGTGAATCCTACGTGAATCCTCCGTGAATCCTACGGCTCTAATGAGGCAATGAAGCCTTCAAAGCTGCTTCACCACTTAGAGACCAAGCCCCCTGGATTAAAAGACAAGCCCCTGGACTATTTTGAAAGAAAAAAACAGGTACACAGTGGATTCACATTTATTATGATAAACGCCCCTCCCCTACCGGGCCGCAGTAAAATTGTCAAGCGTTGACCGGTCCGCGGTGATAAAAAGGTTGTGGACCACTGATTATCTCATGCGACCGTACGCAGAAAGTGTTACCACAGTGCGGTTGGAACAGCTCTACTATACCACAGCGCGCACCATCAACATCCCACAGACGTGGTCCGAGTCAGACAATAACAACTCAACATAAACTCACAAAGACGAAACAGGATTCGATTGCCTCAATAGTTCGGTTTGTTTGGGTAATTGTAAATGCGCTGATCCTAAACAAAGAGCGAAACCAGATCTAATGATTCACGACGCGCTATGACGCACGTGAGGCTCGGAATCAAAACAAACTCCTCGTTTGAGATCGATAACGGGATAAATGACAGGCGGAACATGCCAAGAAGCAGGAAAACGCCAGATTATGATCACATGAACATAGATCACAGTTTTCAGGGTTTATTTACATAACATAAAAAGTTATACGGCTAAATAAACCCAAAAAACTAAAAGTAACCTATTGCTGGCTTAGATGTGGAAATCCATTATTAAGCTGCACAACTAGTCTACACGCGCAGATGACATAGACAAACTTTCAGAGCACTTATTTAGTGAATATACTACTCAACTACTTACTCATTTTCGTCTCACTCATCTCTTCGCCTCACAATGAAAGTACATTGTCCGCGCTCCGACATTTCGGCTGTCGCTCACACTGAGCCCAAACATGTGGGGTTGGTCTTGGGATAGATCCATAAAAACAAAAACTATATAAAGTCCAACAACGCTGCAGCCCCGCTTCGTATTTGTTTAGCTGTGACGCGGATCATGCAGAAGCCAACCAGGCCAACGGAGAAGGCGAGTCTCTTCCTCGATGTTTCACTGTGCAATTCTGTTATGCAGCGCCTCTACAGGCGAGGAGAGGTGTGTGTCACTGTAGAATTCTAGTTTGATAAAAGTGTAGTTTGTGAACGCCAAACGCTGTTGCAACATTGGTCTCCAAATGCGAGAGAATATTGTGAAGTCCTTTGACTCAGTGAAGCACTACGCCCTCACCTGTCAGTCAAAACATGGTCAAAACTATCAACTTGTTAAACTGACTGACGACAGAGACAGGAGAGGGAGGGGTGAGAGAGCGCGGCCTCGGTGTGGGCGATACCACGTCTACAGCTGAGAGGGGGGTGCGTAGTCAAAAAGTAATATTTTTGTTGTTGATTTAATTGTTTTAACTACTCCTGGAGATTTCTTTTTAACAAATAACATATAGTATATGATTTAATATTAAAAATGGTCTGAAATATTGGGGGGGTTGAATGTACTAGATCAAAATATTGGGGGGGTTGTAACCCCCCTATCCCCCCCGTATTTTACGCCCGTGATACCACGACACACCATTTACGACTAAAATATGACCAAATCAGAGCATTTAGTTAAAGAAGTATGCTAAATAATGTAGGTGTGTTGAATAAATCGATTCTTAAATGGAGAGTTACGTTTAGTGTCAAAAGAAACGTCACGAGATTATTCATGACGATTGAGCCGAGGTTCAAACAGACTTCTGTTCAAACCGTTTGACTGAGAAGTGCTTTTCAGACTTTTTTGAGCTGCAGGACACTTTTCAAGTTTAAACGATACAACGACACAACATTTACGACTAAAACATGACAGAATCAGAGCGTTTAGTTAAAAAAATATGCTAAATAATGTAGGGGTGTTGAATAAAATTGATTCTTAAAAGGATCGTGATTCTACGTCTTAAAGATTCTGAATCAATTCTAAGTTTTCAAAAATTACGTCAGAGTTTCCGCCTCATTCACTGTTTGTCACGATAAAATTCCTCGTTTAAAGACGTGTTTAACATCGTCTGTAACTGATACAGCTCCGTGTGTCGTTTTAAACATATTTAATCAGAATCAGAACGGGTTTATTGTCGTTGTCGGTGTCAAAATTCACAAACACAGGGACTTGCTTCAGTGTGAGGTGCAACATAAAACAATTAATAAAATATAATGAAATATATTAAATATATATAATAACACGTGTTATGTCGCAGCTTCTGTAAAACTTTGCGTTTCCCTGGATTTTCTGTCTCCTCCGCTCTTCTCTCTTCTCAGTTAAATTCTTTAATTGAGAATTGGGAATCGTTTTTGTATCTAATCGGAACCCCAAAATCGGAATTGAATCAAATCGCCATGGACTTAAAGATTCACTCCCCTAAAATAATGTCTGTGCCACTGTCACTGCCACTGCCACTTCTTTAAATTTGGCAATAGTGAATGGTTTTCCGTTCGTTTTTGGTGCAGAAATTGGAAAAAGGGCACTCCAAAATCATAAATGAGTTAATTATATCCGCATTTGTGAATCTGTGAACTCAAACTGGGCATTTTCCAGGCACATCTGCAAAACCTCCAGGCACACTAGTCTTCACCGGCAAGATAACAGAGCACCAATTCTCCTTGTGACCAGTTTTATGAAATCCATCTCTCAGAAAACGAAAGTACATGACACCAGACATTCATTAATTTTATACATGTCGTCTGGCCGTTATATAAAAGTATTTTATGTCAAATATTCTGAATTTATGCCGAGTTCTGAGGCGTCCCACAGAGAGCGTCCTGTTTCCATTGGCGCGGTACAGTGTGAGGCGTTTCCACTGAACTAAAGTGAACCGTCCTGCCCCGTTTGAGGGTCTGAAGGGGGCACTAGAGGTACAGCTCCCAGAGAGTGCTGCTCGCTTTAGATGAGAGAGAACAAAAGACTCTGGTGAGAGTGAAACGGCAAAAAGCAGATATAAAGACTAAATAATCAGTCCTCGCCAAACGCTGACTTGATCTTGTGAAAAAATGGCATAATTTCAGAGACGATAACTGTGTTTGTCGAGCCGATAGAGTTAGCAAAACAAAGCTAGCACACGTTAGCATCAGCCGTTTCCTGTTTGTGTCTAAATGCGAGTGCCCTGAATCATAAAGTCATATTTTTTCAGCGCAAACGGCAGCCAACTCTATCCACACTGCAAAAAATGAAGTTAAATTTCTTGATTTGAGGATATTAATCTGAATTTCAGCTGTTTAGACTCGTTAAGATTAGTTTAGATGATTTATTTGATAGAACTACATTATTTCACTTGTTTCAAACCATTTGTGACTTGTTTCTATACATTGTTTCTTACTTCAATCCAAATTATCTCCCTGCACAGTAAAAGATTTTACTCTATCCAAGCTTAAAATGGCTTGAATTTATCATTTTTGTCTGGATTTAAGTCATTTTGACTGGATGAGATTTAATTGTTGATGTGGTACAGAATATTTAACTGATTTCAAGGTATTTCTGTAAGTTTAAGATCATTTTACTTACCCACTGACAAATGTATTATTTTATTTTTAGCAAAATTATCACATTATCAGTCTGCATCACATCAACAATTAAATCTCATCGAGTCAAAACGACTTAAATCCAGACAAAAATGATAAATTCAAGCCATTTTAAGCTTGGATAGATTTACATTTTTTGCTGTGCAGGAGATAATTTGGATTGAAGTCAGAAATAATGTGCTGAAACAAGTCACAAACGGTTTGAAACAAGTGAAATAATGTAGTTCCATCAAATAAATCATCTAGACTAATCTTAACCAGTCAAAATGTCTGAAATTCAGATTAATATCCTGAAATCAAGACATTTTAACTCATCTAGAAATTCATTTTTTCAGTGCAAACCCAACACATTTCATAAAGAGATGTTAAAAGGCAGAAAAGTGAAATAAAAGCAGAAGCAGAAGAAGCTAACGCAAGTTTTATCCACGTCTTACAGCGACAAACGTGTAATTACTAAACATATTTTTATGAAGGTACAGTTTAGACACGAGTCACGTTTGGGTGACGTCAACGGTTCACGGAACGAACCCCTGGACCTCTGCAGGAAACACTGTCCCACATTAACAGAAACGGCCCACACCAGGTGACCCAAAGTGAACCGTTCTGAGGGACCAGGTCTGATGTAAATGCACTAATATTCTCTCCAGAGTCTCCTGTCATTAAAGTTTATCACATATTATAAAATGGACCATGAAATGAAGGCAAATCTAAGCTAAAAGGGACCCTAAGGACACTGTACATATAATCTCTTTGTGTAAATGATCTTATTCTTCTGTACGTCGGTGTTTGTTCACAGTTGGAGGAGGTGTCAAAGAAATGCAGTGTCTTTGAGAATCGCTGCTCGGAGCTGAAAACCGAAGTGGGAGACTTGACACAGAAACTCGCCGCCCTCAAAGAGAAGGTGCTGTTCACTTCTGCTGTTTAAATGTTTTCTACAGCACAGTTTACTTACATTAAATCGATCACAATTATTGTATTATTTAAGACAAATCAATGTGGCTTTAAATGTTCTACAGTGCAGCATTTATTTAATTTAATTAGTTATTTTATTTCTTAGTCCTTGATTTAGTCTTTGTGTTGCCATAGTTTAGTACAAGTTTAGTCCCTGTTTTAGGCCTGGTTTAGTCCCTAGTTTAGTCCTGGTTTAGTCCCTGGTTTAGACCTGGTTTAGTCCTGGTTGAGTCTCTGTTTTAGTCCCTGGTTTAGTCTCTGTTTTAGTCCTGGTTTAGTCTCTGTTTTAGTCCTTGTTTAGTCCTGGTATAGTCCCTAGTTTAGTCGCTGGTTTAGTCCTGGTTTCGTCCTGGTTTAATCCCTGGTTTTGTTCTTGTTTTAGTCCTGGTTTAATCCCTGGTTTTGTTCTTGTTTTAGTCCTGGTTTAGTCCCTGGTTTAGTACTTGTTTTAGTCTCTGTTTTAGTCCCTGGTTTAGTCCTGGTTTAGTCTCTGTTTTAGTCCCTGGTTTAGTCTCTGTTTTAGTCCTGGTTTAGTCCCTGGTTTAGTTCTTGTTTTAGTCCTGGTTTAGTCCCAGTTTAGTCCTGTTTTAGTCCTGGTTTTGTCCTGGTTTAGTCCCTGTTTAGTCCTTGGTTTAGTCCTGGTTTAGTCCCCGGTTTAGTCCTGGTTTAGTCCTGGTTTAGTCCTGGTTTAGCCCTGGTTTAGCCCTGGTTTATTCCCTGTTTTAGTCCCTGGTTTAATCCCTGTTTTAGTCCTGGTTTAGTCCCTGGTTTAGTCCCTGGTTTAGTCCCTGGTTTAGTCCCTGGTTTAGTCCTGGTTTAGTCCCTATTTTAGTCCTGGTTTAGTCCCTGGTTTAGACCTGGTTTAGAAGTTGGTTTAGTCCCTGTTTTAGTCCTGGTTTAGTCTCTGTTTTAGTCCCTGTTCAGTCCTGGTTTAGTCCTTTTTTAGTCCTGGTTTAGCCCTGGTTTTGTCCTGGTTTAGCCCTGGTTTTGTCCCTGCTTTAATCCCTGTTTTAGTCCCTGGTTTAATCCCTGGTTTAGTCCTGGTTTAGTCCTGGTTTAGTCCTGGTTTAGTCCTGGTTTAGTACTTGTTTTAGTCCTTGTTTAGTCCTGGTTTAGTCCATGAATCTCTGCTGGATAATTGCAGTATTTGGTTGATCACGTCGTTAATCGAGGACACTGTAAATGTAAACTTTTCTGTCAGGAATCGTTGAAATGTTGTTTCGTAAAACGCCTAAACCTTCAAACTCTCTCCTCGTGTGTTTCATTTCAGGCTCAGAAACAGGAGTCGACGATCCAGACGTTACAGAGCGACCTGGACCAGACCAACGAGGAGCTGGACAAGCTGAACGCGTCCCACCTGGAGGAGCGCGCACAGCTCATCCACGACCTGCAGAGCTGCGAGCGCGAGATGGACAACCTCAGGGACGCGCTGTGCGAACGCGACAAGGAGATCGCCGCCCTGAACGGCAACGTGGCGGAGTACGCCGAGCAGATCGCCGAGCTCAAGCAGGAAGTCCGGCTCAGGGCGGAGAACCTGGTCCGGGCGGAGGGCGCGCTGCAGAGGGCCGAGCGCGACCTGGCCGTGCTGCGCGACTCGCAAAACGCAGACCAGCGAGTTCTGAACGCCAAAATGTCAGAGACGCTGGAGAGAGTGAAGGATCTGGAGGCGGAGCTGACCAGAACGAAAGAGGAGCGAGACGCGAAGGGAGCGGAAGTGGAGCAGTTGGTCAAACAGGCGGACGAAGACAAGAAGCTGATAAAAGAGCTCAGGTTAGACGTCCAGAAGCAAGTAAACGGTCACAACAACCACCTCTCTGAATGTGAAACGCACATAAATTCACTTAAAGAGCGATTAACGTCTGCAAACGACAAGCTCAAAGAAGCGGAAGAGGAGATTTCCAAGTTGAATTCCAGTCAGGGAGCGCAGCAAGAGAAGGAGCAAATGTGGGAGAATGAACTGAAAGCCTATAAAGACGAGAAGAACCAGCTTTTGGCCGAAGTGGACAAGTTCAACTCAGAAATTAAGGCTCTCAGTGAGGAAAAAGTTCAAATTGTGACGACATTAGAGCGACGGATCGAAGAGGAAAGGG
Organism: Rhinogobius similis; assembly: GCA_019453435.1. Lineage (NCBI taxonomy): Eukaryota > Metazoa > Chordata > Actinopteri > Gobiiformes > Gobiidae > Rhinogobius > Rhinogobius similis. The sequence goes on from CM033621.1 coordinate 44,530,601, forward strand.
CAAAATATACTTCGGAACTGCAGGAGCGCGACTCTGAAAGCCTGAAGATAAAAAACGAACTGCAAAGTAAGTCGGAAAATATCTCCAAATTGAAGAATGTGTTGAAAAATTTGAAAACGGAAAAGGGACAACTGCAAGAAAAGATCACGAGCTTGAGTCAAGAGTTCGAGTCGGAAAAAGGAAACTTAAATCGGGAAGTTCAGAGTCTCAGAGAAGAAAAATCCAAACTTGAAAATGAAATTGCGCTGCATCTTGGCGCGATCTCTGACCTTAACAATGAAAAAGATCATTTAAACGCAAAAATAACGCAACTAGATGCGACGTATTCGGAAAACGCAGCAGCTATTGAAACGTTACGAAGGGAAAACGAAGACCTTAAAATTCAAACCGGCGATCTGAACAAAGTTTTGGAGCAGAGCACGCATTCGAATTCTGAAATTTTACTCGCCAAAACTAACGAATGTACGCAACTCAACCAGATTCTGAGAGAGAGGGACGAGGAGATGACAAGACTGCAAGAAAAAGTAGACAATTTGAGTTCCAAAGTTAAGAATCTTGAGCAAGAACTTGGTGAAAAAGAAGGTTGCGTTTCGGATTTAAGAACCAATTTAGACGGGCTGCAGAATCGACAAAAGCAACTCGAAGAAACTTTGTCCAAAATGGAGCAACAAGAAGTCAATTTCAAATCAGAATTGTCGCAAAAAGCTGCAATTTTGGAAGACGAGCAAGCAAAAAGTTGCAAATATGAGAACGAAATTACAAATCTGCAAAACGTCGTAGAATCTCTCAACTCGGAAAACTCAAAATTTAACAAACAAATTGACGAAAAAGATGAGAAATTGCAAAACTTAACCAAAGACTTTGAGAAGCGGAAAGAGGATTTGGACAACGCAAATGTTTTAGTTCAATCTCTGACGTCTCAAGTCGGTTCGATTGAGGAGAATTCTAAAAAACTGGAATCGGAACTCGAGTCCAGGCGAGCGGAGCTGAAAAGTCTGCAAGAAAAGATGCAGTCGACACTGGATGAAAACCGCAGTCTTTCCAACAACGCGGAATCCAAAAATGTGGAGCTTGCCCAGGCTTTTGAGCTAAACGCGACGTTAACCGCGCAAGTTAGCATCCTCTCGGAACAAAACAAGACGTTCGAACAAGATTTAGAGCGAAATGTGCGAGAACTTGACGCGCTTAAGAGCGAGAGAAGTTCACTCCAAGAGCAGCTTTCGAACGATAAAGCCGTCATCGAAGGACTGGTGAAGGAAAAAGAAGAGATCACGCAGACAATCACGGCGCTAAACAGGGCCCTGAACGAAAACGAAATCCTGAACTCTGAGAAGACGAACGAATGCGTGAATCTGCTGAGGGAAAAAGAAGAATTTGTCAAGAGTTTGCAGAAAGAAATCGGCGAATCGAAAGCAGAAGTCGATCGCTTGAACGGGGCTCTGTCTGAATCCAAGGACAGGCTCCTGCAGCTCGAAGACACCGTTTCGATGCTTCAGGAACAAGGCGTGGTGCTGAAGTCTGCGCTGGTGGAGAAAGATGCTGCGCTAACCCAGAAAATCGAAGAAATTAAGCAACAAAATGAAGCTATTTCTACAACGCGAAAAGATTTAGAATTGCTGCGGGAAGCGGATCAGCGAAAGGCAAAAGACATCGAGCAAAAAGAGCTGAATTTGGCCGAAATGACCAAAGAGCTTCAGAACCACAAAGACGAGCTAAACAAACGCAATGAGTCTGTTTTGTCGCTTAGCAGCCAGCTCGGCGCTATGAATGAAAACACAGCTGAGTTGGAATCGGAACTTAACAACTTAAAAGCGACTGTGGAAAAAATAAGTTCAGAAAAAGCTCAGTTGGTCCAAGACGCAGAGGAAAACAAAGCCAAATGTGTCGATTTTGAAGACAGCGTCCAAGTTTTGAAGGAACAGAACGCTAGCTTGAAGACCGAACTGCTCAAAAGTGTAAACGAGTTGGAAAAAACGAAGGGAGAAGTTGAGAATTATCAAGCCGCGGTGAAAGACGGCGAAGCTAAAATGTCTGCGTTACTGTCTGAGCTCAAAACGGAAAGAGAGCGGCTTAGTTTGACAGAGCGGGGCAACGAGGATATAACGAAACGACATCAGGATTTGGTCCAAAAGTTAAACGCTAAAGTCGGCGAACAAGAGCTTGAGCTACAGCAGAGACACGGCGAGAATGAGAAATTGTTCGCGCAAGTCTCTGAGTTACAAAAATCTATTGGCGAATTCCAAATAAAAGTGGAAAATCTTGAATCTGAATCGCAGTTACTGAAGGCAGCGTTGGACGAAAAGGAAAAATTGAGTCTTGAATCGGAAAACGCGTCATCGGCTGCTGTTGAAAAGCTCAGTTCGAATCTACGAGACAAAACGGTCGAATGCGAGAGTTTAAAAGAAAAGATATCCAGTTTGGAAGAGGCGACGGCCAAGCTGGAGAGCAGTCTTCAAGTGCAAATTTCCGAAACGCAAAACCTGCAAAAGACGTTGGACGAGAAGGAAGCGGTTTTAGCCGAGCAATCGAAAACTATCCAAGATTTGCAGAGGAGAGAAGACGAAGCGATGATGTACAAATCGCAGTTCATGGAGAGCACGGAGCTGGTGTCGAAGCTGCAAAGTGAGTGCGACGGTTTGCGAAAGGAAACAGAAGAAACGCAGAGTGCCTTTAAAAACCTGCAAGAAAAGTACGCCGCGCACTTAGAGGAGTTACGAGACGTCAAGGATCTACTGTCGCAAAAAGAAGACACAGTTTTGAGTTTGCAGAAGTCGCTGGAAGACGGAACGATCGACAGACAAAACGCTCAAAGTACGACAGAGAGGCTTCACGGCGAGTTATCGGAGGTTCGTCGGCAGCTGCAAAACGCACAGGAGGCCGGCGCTTCGTTGGCGAAAGAGAAGGACGCCGCGTTGTCGTCGCACCAGGAGAACGTCACGAGGCTAACGGTGGAAATAGACCGGCTGAAGTCGCAGCACGTCCAAGTCGTGACCCAGATGGACTCGCTGACGAGCAACATCGAGCAGCGGGAGATGGCGCTGCACGCGATCAACAACCAGTACGCGGCGCAGGCGAAGCACGCGGCTCAGTTGGTAACGCAGATCCAAACGCTGGAGGAGCAGAACGCCGAGAAAGCCAAAGCGAGTGAGGCAGTCCGCAAGGAGAACGCGAAATTGCAGGAGCGGGTTAGAAAGCTTGTCCAGGAGAAGGAGGAACTGTCGATAAAACGTAAGCAGGTTGAGGAGAGCCGAGCACAAAAGGAGCGAGAGTCCAGCAGCGCCGCGGAGAGTCTGACGAGCGAGAACGACCGTCTGCGAGCAAAGGTCAGTGCACAAAACGAAGACATTTTGAGTCTGAAAGATAGTGTTGTGAAGCTAGAACAAGTCATGCAAGATTCTGAGAACGAGTGGCTTCTGGTTTTAGACAAAGAAAAGCAAGATAAGAATTTGATGGCAGAGCAGCTAAAGTGTGTCGAGAACGAGGTCAAATGTAAAGATGTTGAAGTTGCTGCGTTGAAAGAGGATTTGGATGGTTTGCAGGAGAAGTTGTCGGAGGCGGTGCTAGCGGTGAAGCGAGGATCAGAGCAACTTTTAGCCAAAGAGCAAGAGGCGTCCGTGTCTAAAAAGCAGCTAGAGAACGTTTTAGCTTCGATACAAGAAAAAAATGACGCTAACAGTTATTTGCAGCAGACTTTTGAGGCTGTGGAAAGCGAGTTGCGGAGATTAGCAGGACGAAGTGAAAAACTCGAAGAGCCAAAAGATAAAAGCGCGCATTTGCTTGGTTTGGTCAAAGATTTGGAGCAAAGTTACAAGCGTGAAAGTGAGAGCTTGAAGAGTAGCTTAGACGACACGATTGCTAAGTTGAAACGAACGGAGAGCAGCGTTGAAAAGGGCGATTTTGAAAAGTGTCGTCAGATTTCTCTCCTGCAAGAAGCGCTAAACCAGGTGCAGACGCGACTCGACGCCGAAGCCGAGAAGGTCCAGGAGGCCGCGGAGAAGTACGCGTCGCTGTACCGAGAAGTCCGAGCCAAAGAGGAGTATATAAGCTGCATGGACGTCCAGATCGTCCAACAAAAAGAACTGCTCGCCGGGTTGAGTCAGCAACTGAAAGATAAAGACACGTCCATTGCACAAGTTATCGAGGCCGCTGCGAATGAAAGGGTCAAATTTACAGACGAAATGGCGGATTTGAAGGAGCGACTGGAAAAATCTCTCGACGAGCTCAAAACTTGCGCCGAAAAGGGTCAAAGTGAAGTCGATTCTGCGAATTTGGAGGCGAGTAAAAAGATCGAAGAGCTGAAAGCGGAACTGGCGAAGGCCGTCAAAGAAAAAGATGCATTCAAGAAGAAGCTGCAAGCTGCTTTGGTCGTGAGAAAAGAGCTCACGAAAAAAATAGATGCGTATGAAAACGAGGAAATTGCTGGTTATAAAAGTCAGTTGTCGCAGTTGAACGAGAAGCTGCTGGAGCTGGAAAAACAACTTGAAGATGGACAGGAAATGTATCACGAAAATACTGCGCAAAAAGACAAAGAGATCGAAGAATGCAAAGCTAAAATAAATGAATTTGAACAAGAAATTCAGAATTTGATGGCCGTGATAAATACTAAGGAGTTGTGTCTGTCTGAGAAGGATTCCTCGATTCAGCAACTGCAAACCAATCTCTCAGAAAAGGAGCACATCTTTGAGCAAGAGAAAAGCGCAGAAATTCACAGACTGGAGACAGAAATTCAAACTTTCAAGACGGCGATGGAAGATAAAGAATTGCGCCTGGCTGACGCGATGCAAAGAGTCCTGGAGAAAGATTCCGACATCGAGCAACTTCAGGCGAATCTGACGGAGCTGCAGCAGGAGAAAAGCGACTTGACGCTGAAACTGGACGACGTTCGAAGCGAGATCAAGGCCGGGCAAGAGTCGGCGTCCGCTGCGTCCGCCTCGGCCGCTGGATTTGAGAGTGAAATTGCCCAGTTGAAGAAAGAGAAGGCCACGTTCCAAAAGAAGGCGCAAGCGGCCATGTTGGCTCGCAAAGAAACCGCGAAGAAATCCCAGGAAAGTGAAAAGAAACTAACGCAAGAGCTGGCAGAGTTAAAGGACGAACACGGCAAACTTAAGCAGCAATGCGATGAGCTCAAGGCGGTGAAAGACAATCTGGAAGAAAAGGCTGGAGAAATGGAGAAAATGCTGGTTACGTGTAAAGCTGAACTTGAAGAACTGAAGCAACAGTTTGAGGAGAGAGAAAGAAATCTACAAGAAATGAAACTGCAGTTTGCGGAGAAGGAAAGCCAGTGTCAGAATGTGTCAAACGAACTCGAAACTGTTAAAACTAAAATGGACGATGCGCTTTTGTCACATTCCAACGAAGTCCAAACGCTGGCGCGACAAGTGGAGCAGCGAGATGGAAGTCTACAAGAACTGAAAACGCAGCTCGAAGATAAAGAACGCCAATGCCAAACTCTGTCGAATGAGCGAAGTGAGCTCGCGACGCTCAAAGATAAAATGGATTTGTCTCTTTCAAATGAACTGCAAGCTTTGAGGATACAAGTTGAGGAGAAGGAGAGAAGTCTGAACCTTTTAAAAACGACGCTTGATGAGAAAGATGGTCAATGCAGCTCTTTACAAAGTGAGCTAGAACAAATCAAAGCTCGAATGGATGATATGTCTTCATCCAATGCGAATGAAATACTTTTGTTAAAGCAGGAAGTACAGGAGAAAGAATCAAGTCTGCAAGAATTCAAATTGGAGCTGGACGCGAAAGAAAGCCGGTGTCAGACTTTGTCAAATGCCCAAAATGAAGTGGAACTGCTCAAATCAAAAATGGAAAACATGTCTCTTGAAATGACCAGAAAGGACGAAGATCTTGCCGTTCTGAAGGCGCAGATTGAAGAACTGGAGTTGAGACTGAAACTTTCTGAAAATGAACTGGAGAAAGCTACGAAACACGCAGAACACGTTACAATTCTTGAACAACAACTTGAAACGCTAAAACTGCAACGCCTGAACGAGAATGAAGGAAGAGATCAGGTTCTGACTGAAGAAAATAAAACGCTTTTGGAAAAATGTGACCAGCTGAAGGTTGAGCTGGAGACGGCGCTCGGACAGTTCTCGCAGAAATCGTCGGAAGTTTTGACGTTGCAAAACAAGTTGGACGAAATGGAACAACAGCTAACAAAAGATAAAGAGCGCTTCTGTAACGAACTGGAAGTGGCACGTCAAGATTGCGATCAGCTGCGAAGGAAGTTTGAGACGGAAAACCAAGAAAAAGAGAAACAAATGAGAGAAATCGAAGAAAGAACGGTTGAAAAAGCAAACGTTGACATGTTATTGAGCGAAAAAGACGAGGTCATTTCACAAAAGTCCGCAGAAATGTTAGTAATTCAAAAATGCTTTGAAGAAATGCAACAAGACAAAGATGCCATCGCCACGAAACTTGAAGAAACGAATCAAAACTGCGTTGAACTTTCAAGAGATTTAGAATTTGAGAGAAAAGAGAAAGAAAATGCATTGGCGTTAGTTGACAAATTCAAACAAGACATTACGGAGCTCGAAACGCAATTGAACGAGTCCCAAAAGCAAAATATGCAACTTCGAGAAACTGATTTGAATTTGGAAGACAAACTGAAGGCAATCCAAACTCTGCTTTCAGAAAAACAGGAACTTATAACGGCGCTTGAACTGCAGTTAGAGCAACAAGGTAAAACGCACGATGTGGCAGTTGACAAAATGAAAATCGAGACGACCGAGGTGCAGAAGTCCAGCGAAGACGCCACGAAAATGAAAGAGATGGAAGGCAAAGTAGGCCTACTGAGCAAGAAACTTCAAGCCGCTCTGGTGTCAAGGAAAGAACTTCAGAAAGACAACGCTAGATTCAAAGAAGATCTGGAAACGCTGAGAAGAAAATACGACGCCAAGGAGGTGGATTTTCAAGCTGCGGAATCGTCAAATTTGAACCTGAAGCAGCATAATTCTGATTTGAAAAGTTCTCTGGAAGCTCTGAGCAAGGAGAAAGACCGCTCGAAATCAGAACTGGAAGCGATCGTTGTCGACAATCGTAACCTTTCCGCCGCGTGCGAAAGCCTCAAGCACACGATCGAGAATATCACGCAGCAGAAGCAGGCGTTTTCGTGCCAGCTCGAGTCGCTCAAAGATTCCGAGACGGAGGAGCTGACGAAATGGAAAACCAAGCACTCGGAGTTAAAGCAAGAATACGAGTCTCTGCTGCAGGCGTACGAGAACGTCAGCAGCGAAATGGACAAGATGAGGCAGCTTTTGGAGGGGGCGAAACGCGAACGGCAGGAGGCCATCCGGAAAAATCACAAACTGGAAATCGATTTGGAAAACACGGAAAAGCAGCTCAGAGATTTAGAAGGAGAGAACGAGAAGCTGAGAGACGGACTGCAAGGGATTTCTGAAGATAAAATCAGAAGAATTGCAGAATTGGAAGCAGATAATAAAAGAATTGGACAATTGGAAGGTGAAAAGGCTAGGTTTTTGGAGCTGATTGAAGATTTGAAGATAAAAGTTGGAGCGTTAGAGACAGAAAAACAGAAATTGGCTGAAAATCTAAAGGAAACGAATCATAGTTTGGAAGAGAAACAGCAAGAGGCGAAATCACACGCAGAAAAAATGCAAACCAAATTAGACGAAGCGCTGCATTTGAACAATTCTCTCACGGTGCAGATCGAGACTCAGAAAACAGAACTTGGCGCCCAAATGGAAATCAATCAAATTCTGCGAAAAGAGAAGCAAAACTTGGCTGAAAGAATCGACAAAATACAAAACGAGCATGAAGTCGAAATAGCAAACAAGGAGGATGCCATCAAAGAACTGCACAAAGTCATCGCACGGAATGCAAAAGAGACGATCAGTCTGAACGAAAAAGTCCGGATCCTCGAGGACGACAAGTCTCTGCTGCAGGAGGAGCTCGAGAACGCGCAGGAAACGTCGGACAAAGTTAAGAACGAAAACGAGTATTTGGAGACTGTGATTCTTAAAAACTCTGAAAAGATCGACGAGCTGACGGAGTCCATAAGCACGATGCAGAGCCAGAGCGCGCAGCTGTCGTCTCAGCTGACGTCCATCAAGGAAATGAGCGACAAAATCAGACAGGAGAAGGAGCAAGAGCAGATCAAACTGGTGAAAGAGTTTGAGGAGAAGCTCAAAACGATGCAAAGGGGAAACGAAGGGTCCAAGAATGTCAAGAAGGAGCTGCAAGAATTACTTAAAGAGAAGCATCAGGAGATAAATCTACTGCAACAGAACTGCATCAAGTATCAAGAACTCATACTAAACTTGGAAATTTCGCTCAAAACGTCGCAGTTGGAGTGCGATAAATCGAATAAAGAGCTTAAGCAACACGTGGAACGATTATCCATGCTGGAAGAGAAAAAAAATCAACTTGAAAATGAATTGGAAACAACTAAAAATCTTTTAAATGACGCAAAAGAAAAGGTTTTGCAATTTGAGGCGGAGCGCGATCAGTTAAGAGTTCAGCTGGAGCAAAGCAAAAGAAGAGAACAGGAGAAATTGTCGAAAAATATTGAAGAAGTCGACCTGTTTGTGGAGAAAAATGTGTTGCAGCAGCAAATTGAAGATCTGAAAATGTTTAGCGACGCCGAAAGCCAAAAAGTGATGGAGCTGCAGCATAAAACGGACACGCAAGAGCTGCAGATAAGCGCTCTGAAACGAGACGCGGCGACCAGGGAGGCCAAGCTGACGGCGCTGACGTCTTCACCGCAGGGAGGCGATTCTGCCAAAGTGTGGAACGATTCGTACCAAAAAGCCCTGAGCGAAAAGGACAGCCAGCTTCTCGAGCAGGGGTTTGTCATAAAACGATTCCTGGACGAGACGAGGTCGAAGGACAAGGAGCTGAACGAGCTGCGAGTGGCGAAGTCAAAACTGGAGCGCACGATAAACGAGTACTCCGTGGCGGCCGCTGCGCACCAAAGACAGCTGTTCGTGATGAGCGCCAGCAACGCGGAGCTGAACGAGACGCTGGAGATGCTAACGGCGCAGGCGAACGAGCTAACGGCGCAGGTGGAAAGGCTGGAGCAGGAGAGAAATGCGCTGAGCAAACGGGTGGCGGACAAGGAGGACGCGATGTCTCAAACACGGCTGAAGTTGGAGCAGATCGAAAAACTGTACAGCGACTCCGAAGCGCAGTTGAGTTCGCTAAAAGCTCAAAACGACAAGCTCCAAGTGGAATTCGACAAGCAAGAAGGTATTTCTCATCAACTGAAAGTCATCCTCCAAAGCAAAAACGCAGAAATCTCGTCCCTGCTGTCGTGCAAAGACGGGCAGATGTCTGGTTATCTCGAACAAATCCAAGCCAATTATCAATCGCAAATGTCCGTCTACGAGGATCGGCTAACGTCAGCGCGCTACCAAAGGGAAAAATCCACCAAAGAAATAAGAACTCTGGAAGCGAAAGTCAAAAGCTTGCAGATTCAAGTCGGCAAAGCGGTTCAGGAGAAGAATTTCATGGCAGGGAAGATGGAGTCGTTCAAAAATTCACTGGTGTCTTTGCAAAACGAAAGGGAGAAGTTGCTGTCGGAATATAAAGTCCTTGAAGCCAAAACTCAGATGGGGTCAACGGCTAAAACCGGCGATGGAGAAACGGGAGCGGCCAAAGGTTTGAAACATGAAATTCGAAAACTACTGCATCAAATGGACGATTTGAATTCGGAAAACGCAATGCTGAGGGCGCAGCTAGTCCGCTACCGAGAAGATTTAAACCAGGTCCTGTCCTTAAAAGACAACCAGCTGAAAATTCTGCTCAAAAAACAGCAGGAAATGATAAAACAGCTCGAAAACGACAAGATGGTGTCCGAAAAGCAAATCCGGCAGGCGAAATTGGACTCGGAGAAGCGAGAAGAGGCTAATGACACTTTAAAAACTGAAATTTCAAGTCTGAAAAGTCAAATTTCAAAACTGGAACATGATCGGAAAGAGATGGCGACGACCAACGAAGGAAAAGTAATCGTTGATTTGCAGAACGCAGTTGTGGCCAAAGCAGCGGAGTGCAACGATCTTCAACAAAAACTTGCATCTGAGAAAAATTTCAAAGAGGAATTCAAACTAAAACTGCAAAAAATTGAAACAGAGACTGATCAAAAGCTCGCCGAAGCTGAAGACAAGTACAACAACGAGCTGGATAATTTTGAACGCGAGGTGAATTTGATGCGAAACGAGAGAGAAACGGCGGACCAAAGAGTCGCGGAACTAGCGAAGGATTTACTGGAAACAGAACAGCAACTTTCAGAAGCGAAAACTCAAAGCAAAGACGTAAAAACGCAAAACGAATCGCTGTGCAAAGCCATGGTCGCTCTGCAAAACGACCGCGACCAGCTCATCGAAGATTTCAAGATCCTGAGAAACCGCTACGACGAAGAGCTCCGCGAAACCCAAGCCAGCCTGAAGAAGATGGAGCGCCGATTCACCGACGCCACTTCGGAACTGGCGGCTTTTGCGAAACAGCGGGACGTCCTGGCGCACAAACTCCGAGCGTTAGAGAGCGACGACGTCCGGAACGAGTTGAGCCGACTGGCGGACGAGCTCGGGAAGGCGCTGTCCGAAAAAGAGGGTGAAGTGGCGCGTTTCAAAATGGAAAACGAGCAGTGCAGTCGGCAGTTGTCCGCTTTTTCCAAGTCCATGGCCAGCCTCCAGAACGACCGGGACCGGCTGATGGACGAGCTCGCCGGGGCCAAGCGAGAGGCGGCGGTGGAGCCCCCTGTTGACAAAAGCAGTGCCTTACAGCTCGAAAACAAGGAGCTGGTAAGTCCTCGGTTCAGGAGGTTCAGTTTGGTGGGTTTTTCACGGAGCCTGGTCAACCATATCATCCAGAAAGTGGGTTTAACTTCATGTTTCATCGCAGAATTTTGCTTGACTTTTACGGTAAAAAAAATGTCCTGAAATAGAGATGTAACAATATTGAAATCTTAGAATATTAATCCTCACGCTGGATTAGAGCAGCAACTAACAATTTTTATAGTAGCCAACTAGCAAAACATTTATTTCTATTGTACAAGACTTTTTAAACACATTTTTAACCAAATAAAGGTTGAAAAATGGGACTAAAGGCCTCTAGAGAGACAATATTCAAGTGTATTATTGATCAAAATCAGAAATAGTTCATTCTATTTTGTCATTTTGATTTAATAATGCCACTGTCTTTGTCTCAAACGTCAAATCAGATGTGTTTTTGAGTCCAGATAACGATTAATCTTTAACTGATTAACCGTTGCAGCCCGGTTCTATTCATGTTTTTGGGGGTGGTGTATTGTATTTAGCAGGATTTCCAGTCCTTTCTGTGTTGGATTTGCATGTTCTTCCTGTTTCTGGGTGGGTTTTCCGGGTGCGCTGGCTTCTCCCATCGACCTAAAACATGCACGAGAAATAAAATCGTGGCCCGCAGAGCTCCGAGGTCAGAGTGACGGGGCCAGTCAGTACCTTTTACTTCACACAGTGCGTTGTTAAAGCCGCTAATTGTTGAAGGACATGAACAGTATTATGCAGATTGAACTTGTTCTTTCTTATAATAATGGTGGTGTTCCTTCATGAAGAACACAGCTGGAGTTATATTTAGTTTAATCCACCTCAGAATTAACTTGGTCCCCACTTTTGCGACACCAAAGGCAGCGATCCAGACGTCAGCGCTGTTTTTAAAGTTGCTGTACCTGATTTTTACTGTTTTGAAACGTGACAAACTTTAAAGTAAAATCTGTTCAGCTCCAGCACAGATTGTTGTAAAAGCATCTATTCGGGAGAAAATGAGAGGCCGCACTTTCTCTGCCTCTGTTTATGGAGCATTTTATTCTACGAGAAGCAGGATGTGCGCCGTTAGCATGCTAATGTTTGTTAGCTTTAGCGCTCTGGGCTCAGAGACGGGTGAAAAGCGCTTCTGAACTCATGGAGGTGAATATTTAAGATGCTGGGACTGCATTAAAGTGAACGATAACACGAGACTGATGGAAAGACTTTAACTAAAACTACTTCTGTTTTTCACATTTAAAACTGGAAAAAAAACAGGTACAGCCCCTTTAAGTCCATAAATCCTCACAGACTCTGAGCATTTCTGACTGAAATCACCTTCAGTACAGCTGTGTGCTAGCTAGCTTTTGTTTATTTCCTCGTGGTAGTTCCCTCTGCTGCCTGTAGAAGGAGCACGAGCGCAAATCACGATGAGAGAAAGTCGTGTGTGGTTTTCACAAACATTTTAAGCTCTGAAACCTTTTGATAAACACAAAGTTCAAATGTGTGACTTGATGATATTGTTACATCTCTAAACTGTTTATAATTAGACAATGGGAATCATCAAAAGCCTTTAGTCGATGGTCGTCCAGGCTCCGGTGCATCTTGGTTTGGCTCTTCGTGGCTGGTTTGATGTTTTTGCCTCTGGGTTTCATTCCAGTTTTTGCATTTCTTGGGTTGTTTTTGGTGGCATGGTTCATCACGTTCATGTTCGCTTCACTTTCATCGTTTGACGTCTTCTCCAGCTTCATCCTTAAACTAACATGTCGTTTTAGACCAAAGCATGGCTGAATGTGCTGTGTTTGAATGGCTACTTTTATTTTGTGAAATGAATTAATGAATGAATATATTTTTTTATGTCCGACACTTAACGGTCTTTGTTTTTTTAGGACGTAAGACACAAGACAAACGAGCCGGAGCTCCTCGTCCCTCGTGAGGAAGTGACTCCTCTGAGGTAAATTAGTTTTCATCAGATTATCGTCTCGTTTTCTTTCCCAACTGGATTTGTTTGATAAATTTGACTCAATTCAAGCACGAAACTGATGGATTTATCTGACTTAATAAATGTCAAATATATCCACTGAATAAAAAAAGGCACTTTATTCATACTTTTACGGTAAATGCAACATTTTTACTGTGAATTACAATCAGCGAAGGCTTCTAGATAGAGAATATTTAAGATTAAAGTGTAATATTGATGAAAATCTGAAATAGTTTATTATTTTTTTGACATTTGCATTTAATAATGTCACTGTATTTGCTCCAAAAGGTTTGTTTCGTGTGTGTTTTAGAGTTTGTTTAGTCCAGAGAAACATTAGTACTAATTCCTTTTTATTAATCACAATTATTTGATTAATCGTCTGTAAACTCTTTTCTTGGTGTTGATTTCTTGTTGATTGTACCTTTTTAACTGTCCATTAGTTTTATTTATTTGTCTTAAATGATCTAATGCCAAGTATTTTTATTCAGAGTTAATTTTTTATCGTAAAACATCACGTCTACATTTAAAGTGCCTCTGACACGATGGACCAGATAAATATATTTCAAATTCTGCTTAAATTTTTACTAATTTTACCCCAGTTTAGCACATTTTTTTTGTTTTTTTATTTCACTTCCTGGTTGTAAATGATGACATCACAGTAGGAAAGCACCATAGCAACCACACTGTACACCGAGGCAAAACTCATGTAACGTCACAGAGGTTTTTATTTGACAAAGAAAAACTCATGTGAACGGCTTTATTTTGTCAAATCAATGTTTAATTTACACAAAAAAGTAGTTTATTTTGTGCAAATTAAGCGTAACCTTTGTCTCCCCCAGTGTGATGTCATCAGTTTGTTTATTTCCTGTTACTTTCTACATATTTTTCAACTTTTCTCCACAAACAGCTCCTGATTGGTGTAAAACTACAATTTATAGGTATTAATTCACCAAATAAAGTCAAAATTAGAAAATCATCATAACCTGTCACACGCACTTTAACATGTATATACTTTTTGAATAGTTTTCAGTCACATTTCGACTTGTTTTTTCTGTTGTAAAAGGGCACGTTCCTCACTGTGGCGTCAATAATGTTCTTCTCTCATCGTGGTTTCTGTCTTTTCCAGGTCGGAGCAAAGAACACCGGACACGCTTCCACCGACCGCAGTAAGCTCCACTTTTAACACCCAGAGTGTTCTTTTATTGTGTCCATCAGGTCTGGGGTTAAAGATAATTAATATATCGAAGTCAATACATGTTTGAAAGCAAGAACGATATATTTGTGCTCAATAGTTATCGTGTACATTTTCTTTGCACTTTTTTGTAGTTTTTATACAGGATAATAATGGAAAAGTAAATAAATAATAATCTATTTATTCATTTTCAAATGTATTTCGCTTTTTGATGACGTCGCAGGTGGAGGGATTCCATTTTTGAACTCGGCTCCACTTCCTGTCATTTTAAAGTTTTATTTTTCAAATTTTCTTCACAAACCGCTACTTCACAGATGTAAAACTAAATAAATATTTAACACAGATGCCCTCCCACCAAACTAAGTCAGAATTAGAGAAAAATGAGACCTGAAATATAGACTTTTAGGACTTAAAACAGCGGAAGATTCTCAGATAAATGACGTATAAAGTCACTGATCGAGGGAGTTCAGCAGGAAGTGTGTTTGACGTCGGAGGGAGAGGATTTTCTAACGAGCATCAAAACAGTGTGAATGAAGCTAAATGTAACTCCAGTGTGTTTTTGATGAAGAACACTGTTAGAACAGGATTAAAAGAGAGAAAAAGTCACTGGAGCAGAACATTCCCTTTAAATCCTTGTTTTCCAGTCGCCGGGGAACACTGCTGTACCTGGAGGTTTTGCCAAGTGTGCTTTGGAAAAATGTCCAATTTGAGTTCACCGGTTCACAGATGTGGATGTAAATGACCTTTTTGGAGTGTCCTGAGCAACTTCTGCACCAAATGAGAATGAAAAAAGAGTATAAAACCACCAAATTTAAATAAAATCAAATCAATTTATTTTTATAATGCCCAAAATCACAACAATATTTGCCTCGATGGGCCACAGGTAAAGCAGTTCAGATAACTGTCCCAGAATGCCCCTGTCCTTTGACCCTCAAGAGGGAGGTGGCTTTAAAGAGTTCCTCCAGGCGGACGAGGAGCAGTCCTCCCAGTGTAGAGAGATCCTCCAGCAGGAGATGAGGAACAGTTCATCTAAAGTAGAAGGAGTTGGTCCAGGCAGACGAGGTGTGGCTAATCCAGGGTTGAGGGAGTTCCTCCAGGCGGGTGGCGCATAGATCCTCCAGTGTAGAGATCGATCCTCCAGACAGATGGGGGTGGGGGGGTCATCACTGGAGCAGCCGCCGCAGTGTCTGAAACAGAGAGAGAAACATGTGAACAGCAATGAACAGACTACAGTTGAAGTAATATTAATATTGTTGATGGTAAAGTAGAAGAACCAGAGGACAGTGTTTAAGCTGCCATTTAAATCAAATTTGAAGCAGCAGGCATTAGCACAAAACATGATTTGGCTCATTATATGCCGTATTTCATGAACTAAACGGTCTGATTTGGTCATGTTTTTGTTGTACTTTTGTGCCGTGGCATCTTTTAAACCTAAAAAGTGAGCCGCGACTAGAAGAGGGTTGAAAAACACTGCTCTAAATCATGACGGGACGAGTTTTCTGTTCTGTTTTTTACCGTAATGTGTGTAAATGTGTTTCCTCAGATGTCGCATCTGGAACAGACTCAGACGTCCCAGCTGGAGCAGATGTCCCGGCCTGAGCAGACGTCCCAGCCTGAGCAGATCCCAATGTCCCCCCCGGAGCAGACCCGGGCGTCCCAGCTGGAGCAGACGTCCCGGCCGGAGCAGACGTCCCGGCTGGAGCAGACGTCCCAGCCTGAGCAGATCCCAATGTCCCCCCTGGAGCAGACCCGGACGTCCCAGCTGGAGCAAACGGTGGACGTCCTGGAGAAGGAGCGGGCTCGTCTTCATCAGGACTTACAGCGGTGTCTGTTCGAGATCCACCGCAGAGACCAGTACATCCAGCAGGTCGCCAACAAGGCAAGAGCACCTCAACTCACCGTTAGAGGGTCAGGGGTGGACAAAGAGCACCTCAACTCACCGTCATGCCTTAATAAAATACGAACAAAGACATAATCAACAAATAGTTTATTAAGAATGATTCAGGCTCAGTAACAATTTGGTAACGCTTTAGATTAAGGTTCCTTACTATTTATAAGATGTTAATAAGCACTAATAGTCTGTTTATGCACTTATAACACCTCATACATGTTTATAATCCATGAGCCAAAACATGTTTGAGTGAATAAACCACATGTACAGAGCATCAATGAGCTGCATATCACATTATTTTCAATTATCGCGTTAATAAATGCCTCATAAGTGCTCATAAACACATAACAAGTGCTTATTAATGCATTATGAATAGTTTACTAAGGAACCTTAATCTAAAGCGTTACCAACGATTTCACAAATATTCTAATTTCTAACCCTAACCTTAATTAAATCGTTACTAATCTTGAATCATGTTTAATAAACTATATATAGTCTTTGTTAATGCTTTATTAAGGCAAAATAAGATGTAGTTATTATAAAGTGGTACCGTTATCCATTTTTAATTTGCTTTTTAGCCGACTTATAAAATAGATTTTGATATGATACATTTTATGTACTTTTCTTTTCCACAGTTTCCACAGTTTAATGCAAACATATTCTACAGTTTTAGTTTTCTTATCGTCAAAAGGTTTGTCTGGAAATAAAATGAAAACGCTTTAAACCCGATCATTATTTGTCACACGTTGAGCTCATGCAGTGTTCATTTTATCTACCAACACAGAAGATCTACCTCCACCGGACCGCAGAGTGCAGTCCATCTGCACCTGAAAGCATCAAATCACTCGTTTGAGGACAGTGAGGTGAAGATATTGAGCAGAGAGAAGAACTGGTTTGAAAGAGGAGTAAAGGAGGCCATTTTTGTCAAAAGAGAGAATCCGTCTCTAAACAGGAATGGGGGCTTAAGATTTAATTTGGCTAAGATTTATGACAGCATCCTAACACCTTGGTCCAGATCAATAGACCAGTCAAATGCTAATGAGGTCATCAGCAGTGAGGAGGGAGCAACAGCAATCAATAGAACAATAGACCTTTAGCCACAGGTGAAACTGGGCAGGGCCAACTATTAATCAAACAAGACAGGCCAATTATCAAGTTTCAGGTGACAAACAAACAATTTTCCAAACATAGACAGGTGTTCAGTGACTCCTCCCTGGGGGCAGGACTCTCACTACTTAGAGTAGCATATAAGCCCGAGTTCCCAGACCAGCTCTCAGATTGACAATGACTTTTGGATTAAAGTCGAAACGTCTCGATCTTCAAACGGCGTCCGGATGACGACCCCTGAAACCCTTTCTACCATTTAATCTGTTCAAATGCTCTTGCACACGTTTTTGGAGGTTCTTTGGTTTAATCGGGTCTCGTTGTTCTGCAGCTGCAGCAGGTGGAGCAGGACAGGGCCGCCCTGTCGGCTCGGCTCGACTCGTCCCAGTCTGTCCAGCAGGGGGCGCAGTACGCTGAGGTGGCCCCCGGAGCGCCGCAGGAGCGGAGCAGCGAGGCGGAGGCGGCGCAGCTCGCAGACAGGTGAGCACTCGGGGTTTGACGCTCAGGATGCTGCGGGGTTTGTGTGACAGAGCGACGGTTTAAACACGACGCTCAGAGCTGTTTATCCTCAAACGTGGGACTGAAACGAGCCTCAAACTGAAGCTGTTCCTGATCCTTTGACTCAAACTATTGTCTGACTCTTTGTGAAGCTCAGACTCTGGAGTTTTGTGTCTGATTTACTCTGATTCCACTGAAACAAGCTCCGCCCACAGGAACAGCAGATTTAAAGTCCAACTACATTTTCTTAGTTAAATCTATGAAGAGGGGTGCACGGTGGCAGAGCGGCTAGAGCTTCTGCCTCTCAATAAGGAGATTGTGGGTTCAAATCCCAGACCAGACCAACATCTCATGATCTCTCTGGGTGGAGTCTGCATGTTCTCCCCGTGTTATCGTGGGTTCTCTTCTCCAGGTTCCTCCCACCGTCCAAAGACATGACTGTGTAGGTTAATTGACAACTCTAAATTAAAAAACTGAAGCTCATTTAACAAAAATTAGTTTTAGGGACGTGTAATAAAGTAAAAAAGTCCAGTTGAATCCATATAAAAGTCCTATTACATCATTTTTTTAGAATTTTAGTGTAAAATTTGTGCTTTTGGAGTAAAAACTGACTCTGATTCATCCCAGAATGTTTGATTTGATGTAAATAAGTGTCACAGCTTTCTTTTCATGTTGAACACGTCCAGCAGCTCATGTTTCCTTACATCAGATGTGGATAAACAGGAATAAATTAATAAACAATCCCACCGGTGGGACGTCAGGACAGTATCTGTTTGGATGTAGAAGTGAAGCGCTGAGTCTGTCGTCCTGATGATGTTGGTGTTTCCAGGCTGCAGGAGCTGGAGCAGAGTCTGTCTGAGGAGCGAGCGAGAAGAGAGGCAGCGGAGGAGGCTCTGAGCGCCGCGGAGGACACGGCCACACTGTACGAGCACTTACACTCATTTACCAGTGTTAAGATAAGATAAGAGATCCTTTATTTGTCCCACAATGGGGGAAATTCCACTGTTGCAACACACAGTTTAGAACAGGAATGAATGAAATAGGTGCATGCAATAAAAACAGGATATATAAACATGATAATAAAAATACAATATAAAGTATAAAGTGCACACTCTTATTTACAGTAAAATGTCAAATAAAGTGTCTTAAGTGTATGTTATATACAGTAAGTGACTATGGTGAGGTAAAAGTGTATTAATAGTATGTTAAATTATATTGCACAGGATTATAGCGGGTGAATGACACATGTTACAGTATTGCACATGATTGTAGCGGGTGAATGGCACATGTTCAGGGCTATCTGTGTTTGAGTCCTGTTTGAGTCCAGTTTGAGTCCTGTTTGAGTCCAGTTTGAGTCCAGTTTGAGTCCAGTGCACCAGAGTCTGCAACCACTAACTCCTACTAACGAACCCGCTCAGAGTGCACCCCCAGTCCGCCTCACACCGGGGCATCTGAGGCTGTTTGGGTCCCGCTGTGTCCCGTTCCAGTCCTGTCATTTGGGACATCTTTGTTTCTACTTGATCTAGATCAGGGGACAGACTTTTCTGTCCGAGACCCTCAAAATAGCCCAGCGACTGACTCAGGACCCCAGAGCGAAATGAGAAATAATTGCCAAAGTGTCAAAGTGTGTTAAACCAGATTTTATATCCGTTATTGGAATAGTTCAGTGCTTATTAAACCATATTTCCCTAAGAAATACTGTTTTTAATTAGAAAAATAGAGCAAACAGTCTCACATTTATTCAAATTAGATCTTGAAATCATCTCACGACCCCCACTTTGGAAACCACTGAACTAGATTAATCAGAATCAGACGGGTTTATTGCCGTTGTCAGGGATCAAAACTCACAAACATAGGAACTTGTTTTGGTGTCAGGTGCAACATAAAACAATGAATAAAATATAATAAAACATATTAAAGAGGCATGTATAAGATTAAGAATAAAATTAAAATAGAATAGACTAAGATAGACTAAGACTGTATGTGTATGTATGTGTGTATATATAAGTCAAGCAGGGCCTCGAGAACCTCCCTGAGGGCCTCAATCAGAAAAATACAACATACTGTATTTAACACGACTGTAACAGGTCACTTACAGAACAGAAAAAGTTGACTTTATTTAGTGCATTAATACCTCTTGTAAATATAAATTATAGTTTTACACCGATCAAGCAGCCGTTGTGGAGAAAAGTTGAAGTAAACAAACTGATGACGTCACACTGAGACAAAGGTCATGCAGAATTTACACAAAAGGAACAACTTTTTTTGATTCTTTAAACATCGATTCAACAAATTAAAGGTGGTCACATGTGATTCTTACTCGTAAAATTAAAAAATCTGTGACATTAGAGGAGTGTTGGGCCGAGTGCACAGGATGGTTGCTATGGTAATTTCCCAGAGTGACGTCATCATTAACAACCAGGAAGTAAAACTAAAAAACAGCTAAACCGTGATAAAATCTGTAAAGCCACGGTCGCTCGAGCACGATTTACAGGCCGAGGGCGTTTTTTCTCGTCTGGTTTGGTGGATTGTTTAAACCGTCAGACCGTCCGGTATTAGACCCTAAACCCTGCCGTGTGTCCAGGCTCCAGTCCCGAGCGGCTCCCAGAGACTTCAGCATCGACATGGACCTGGAGGACGAGTGGGACGCAGTGAGTCTGGACCCCAGCCAGCCCCTCCTCACCCGCAAGGTACGGGACAGTGTCAGCCACAGAGGGGTTTGAACACAGAGAGGGGGGTTTGAACAGAGAGAGAGGAGTTTGAACACAGAGAGGGGAGTTTGAACCACAGAGAGGGGGGTTTGAACACAGAGAGGGGGGTTTGAACACAGAGAGAGGGGTTTGAACCACAGAGAGGGGAGTTTGAACCACAGAGAGGGGGCTTTGAACCACAGAGAGGGGGATTTGAACCACAGAGAGGGGAGTTTGAACCACAGAGAGGGGGCTTTGAACCACAGAGAGAGGGGTTTGAACAGAGAGAAAGAGGGCTTTGAACAACAGAGAGAGGGTTTTGAACACAGAGAGAGGGCTTTGAACACAGAGAGAGAGGGCTTTGAACACAGAGAGAGAGGGCTTTGAACACAGAGAGAGAGGGCTTTGAACACAGAGAGAGGGCTTTGAATACAGAGAGAGGGGTTTAAACACAGAGAGAGGGGGCTTTGGACAGAGAGAGTGGGCTTTGAACACAGAGAGAGTGGGCTTTGAACACAGAGAGAGAGGGCTTTGAACACAGAGAGAGTGGTTTGAACACAGAGAGAGGGCTTTAAACACAGAGAGAGGGCTTTAAACACAGAGAGAGAGGGCTTTAAACACAGAGAGGGGGCTTTGAATACAGAGAGAGAGGGCTTTGAACACAGAGAGAGTGGGCTTTGAACACAGAGAGAGAGCTTTGAACACAGAGAGTGGGCTTTGAATACAGAGAGAGGGCTTTGAACACAGAGAGAGAGGGCTTTGAACACAGAGAGAGGGCTTTGAATACAGAGGGCTTTGAACAGAGAGAGAGAGGGGTTTGAACAGAGAGAGAGAAGGGTTTGAACAGAGAGAGAAGGGTTTGAACAGAGAGAGAGAAGGGTTTGAACAGAGAGAGAGGGATTTGAACACAGAGAGAGCGGTTTGAACACAGAGAGAGGGGTTTGAACACAGAGAGGGGTTTGAACACAGAGAGGGCTTTGAACACAGAGAGACGGGTTTGAACACAGAGAGACGGGTTTGAACACAGAGAGACGGGTTTGAACACAGAGAGACGGGTTTGAACACAGAGAGGGGTTTGAACACAGAGAGAGGGCTTTGAACACAGAGAGGGCTTTGAACACAGAGAGAGGGCTTTGAACACAGAGAGAGGGCTTTGAACACAGAGAGAGGGCTTTGAACACAGAGAGAGGGCTTTGAACACAGAGAGAGGGGTTTGAACACAGAGAGAGGGCTTTGAACACAGAGAGAGGGGTTTGAACAGAGAGAGAGGGCTTTGAACACAGAGAGAGGGGTTTGAACAGAGAGGGCTTTAACGCTAAGATCAAATATAGTTAAACTGGACATTGTTTTTACATTTACAGTTTCTAAAGCATCATTTCAGAGTGAAGTTCTGCTTTTGTTGACATTAGCTCTGTGTAGACGTTAGCAACATTAGCATAACACAGCATTTATAACTCTCCCGACCTCTCCCTAACTCTCCCGACCTTCCCCGATCTCCCCCTAACTCTCCCGATCTCCCCCTAACTCTCCCGACCTCCCCCGACCTCCCCCTAACTCTCCCGACCTCCCCCTAACTCTCCCGACCTCTCCCGACCTCCCCCTAACTCTCCCGACCCCCCTCTCCCCCTAACTCTCCCGACCTCCCCCGATCTCCCCCTAACTCTCCCGACCTCTCCTGATCCTCCTGACCCCTGCCCTGTGCCCTCTGACCCTCTCCTCCCCTCTGCCCTCTGACCCCGCCCTCTGCCCTCTGACCCTCTCCTGCCCTCTGACCTGTGACCCCGCCCTCTGACCTGTGACCCCGCCCTCTGACCTGTGACCCCGCCCTCTGACCTCTCCTGCCCTCTGACCCTGCTGTCTGTCCTCTGACCCTAACCTCTGTCCTGTGCCCTCTGACCCCGCCCCCTGCCCTCTGACCCCGCTCTCTGCCCTCTGACCCCGCCCTCTGACCTCTTCCCTCTGACCCCACCCTCTTCCCTCTGACCTTGCCCTCTGACCTCTTCCCCCTGCCCTCTGACCCCGCCCTCTGACCTCTGACCCCGCCCTCTGACCTCTGACCCCGCCCTGTGCCCTCTGACCCCGCCCTCTTCCCTCTGACCCTGCCCTCTGATCTCTGACCCCGCCCTGTGCCCTCTGACCCTCTCCTGCCCTCTGACCCCGCCCTCTTCCCTCTGACCCCGCCCTCTTCCCTCTGACCCCGCCCTCTTCCCTCTGACCCCACCCTCTGACCTCTGACCCCACCCTCTGCCCTCTTACCTCTCCTGCCCTCTGACCCTGCCCTCTGACCTCTGACCCTGCCCTCTGACCCCGCCCTCTGCCCTCTGACCCCGCCCTCTTCCCTCTGACCCCGCCCTCTCTGCAGGTGCGCGGCTCGGTCCTGTTCTGTCGTCAGTGGCTGCGCGGCAGGAGCCTGTATTTCTCGCGGCTCTTGAGGTCCCGCACTCGGGCGCCGCTCTTCTTCATGGGTTACCTGCTGGCGCTGCACGTGCTGCTGCTCATGTGCCTCACCGGGGCCCTCTAGAGGACGCCCCGGGACACGCACCTGCACGAGGCCCGACACGCCGCACGCAAATGTCCAACCGCCGCAAAAACACACGGCAGCAATGAAAACACACAGGAGTTTCACTTTAATCTTGAAAAAACTACACTTTAAACGTCAAATATCAAGAAAATTTGACTTTTTCTCTCTTTTAATCCTGTTTTAACTTTGTTCCTGGAGTTACGTTCAGCTTCATTCACAGTTTGATGAATCCTGGTTAGAAAATCCTCTCGCTCCGACGTCAGAAACACTTCCTGCTGAACTCCCTCGATCTGTGACGTTTTCCGATTTGGACGTTACTTTTCTGAGAATCTTCAACTGTTTTAACTTATTTTGCGTAAATAACTAATGAACTAACCTTTACGCTGGACTGAAACCTAAACTGGTCAAATAAAAAGGCCAACAAAGGTGAGTACATTTAAAGGAGACATTTTCTGATTCTTTTTCTCTCGTTTAACTCCGTTCTAACTTTATCCTCGTCACAAACTCCGCTGCGGTTGTGTGTATCGTCGTTAACTCTTGTTTAATTAATCCTGTTCACGAGCTCCTCTTCTTTGCTCCTTCTCTGCGCCTCATAAAACACTCAGTTTACACTTTCCCACTTTTATCAAGTCAGAGGTTGATATTTGGAGAAACTGTGCTGTTTTTAAGTCTTTAAAGGGCGTATGACAGGTTTTATGATTTATTTAATGTATTAATATCGGCTGTAAATATAAATTATAGTTTCACACCAATCAGGTCGATGTTTGTGGAGAAAAGTTGAAAAATCTGTAGAATATTACAGGAAGTAAACAAACTGATGACATCACACTGGGGAGACAAAGGTTAAAGGGCCCATGACAGGTCGGACGACTCATTTCACTTAAATGCATTTCAGATAAATATATTTAAAATTTTGATAAAATAGTTTACAGATTTTGTCCCGCTTCAGCAGCTTTGGAGGTTTTTGGTTTTACTTCCTGGTTGTGAATGATGACATCACACTAGGAAATTACCGTAGCAACCACGCTGTAAACTGGGCCAAATTCATCTAATGTCACAGATTTTTTTTTTAATTTACAAATAAAAATACATGTGAACACCTTTTTTGGTTGAATTAATTAATAAGTAGTTTATTTTGTGTAAATTATGCATAATCTTTGTCTCCCTAGTATGATGTCATCAATCTGTTTGCTTCCTGTAACTTTCTACAGATATTTCAACTTTTCTCCACAAACGGCCACTTGATTGTTGTTTAGATATTAATACACCAAATAAAGACAAAATTAGAAAATAGTGAAAACCCGTCATACGCCCTTTATGCATAATTTACACAAAATACAACCTTTTTTTTATCCTTTAAACATGAATTCAACAAAATAAAGGTGTTCACGTTAGGGTCGTTCACGGTTCAACGATGAACTGATTAACAGAGTGAGGAGCTCCTGCCGTTAAACTGGCACGCTTCATTTTCTGCCTCGCTTACTCTGTTTTAATACACAATTGCACCACCAGAGGGCGCCGAGAGAGCAGCTTAAACAAATGGTTAGTCTCTGAGTGAAAACAAATGCGTTTACAACTCCAAAACAGTGGATTTATGTCATAAAGACGGACAAACACCGCAGAGTTTATGAATTACATTAATCAGACGTGGTTTATTTCACGTTGATGAGAAACAGAAAGCTTTGTGTCTCAGATGGAAAACTATCGATCTTTTACCTGCACAAGTTAAAGGTAAGCGGCTAATGTTAGCGAGTTTATAATATGTTTGCTCTACTATTCATTATTTCTACATTGTCTATCATGACTCGTGCAGTAAAGAAACAGATTTTTAGTTCTAAAACATGAGGAACCAAACTTAAGGCACTCAAGAGCAGGTTTAAAGGCTAAAAACAACATTAAAATGCTGAATGTTTGTCTTTTAAAGTTCACATATTATTTTTTTGTCGCCCTTTTCTTTGGCGTGTCATGTTTTAGAATTTAAATGAATGTCAATAATTCTCTCAGTCTGTGATGATTTAAGGACCCAAAAACAGCACCATTTCTCCAAATATAAACCTTGGACTTGATCAAAGCGGAAAAACTTTAAACTGAGTGTTTTATGAGGCGCAGAGAAGCGGCAGAGAAGAGGAGCTCGTAAACAGGATTAATTAAACAAGAGTTAACGACGACAAACACGACCGCAGCGAAGTTTGTGACGAGGATAAAGTTAGAACGGGGTCAAAACGAGAGAAAAAGAATCAGAAAACGTCTCCTTTAATGCACTCACTTTTGTTGTTGAGGTTTTAGTCCAGAGTTAAGTTTAGTTTGTTTGTTATTTACACAAAATGAAGTTAGAAGTGGAGAAAGAAAGCTCAAACTTCAAGTACAGTTTGTTTATTTTTTGTTATTGGTCAAAAATGAGCTTGAATTAAAAATATAATGTATTTAAAACCAGTTCCACTCATCAAAATGGGCTTTAAAATGAAAAAAAATAATAATAAAACCAGCTCCATTTCAAGGTCATTGCTCAGAATTCAAGTCAGTGTTTCTAATGTGGGTTTTCATTTTACAGAAATATTACATTTTTGTCATTTTAAAGCTATTTAAAAGTGTAAATAATAACGTAAATAATAAGATTTAAAATGCCAAATCGACTATACCCTTTAAAGCTGCTTTAAAACTAAAAATATGAACGAATCTAAGTCTGTTTTTCTGACATTTCTCGTGTATTAATCGTGTTTAGATGGTTTTCGTTCCTTTAAACTGTATTTAACGGCGGGTTTTTGCACAAGAATAATCTGATGCTGAGTTTGAACTATGCACTTCGCTTTGAATCATCTCCAAACGAGCCCCGTGTGAGCCAGCAGGGGGCGTGGCCTGTGAGCCATCAGGGGGCGTGGCCTGTGAGCCGTGGACTGGAAACTTGAATCTGTTTTCTTTTTCTTTGGATTGAACTGAGAACATGAAACGTCACAAATGTAAGAATGTTGTCTTTGTTTTGTTGGATTTTGAACTGATTTAAAAACTGCAGATTTTCTGAATTCTTAACTCTGAAAAAACACGTTCGAGTCGGTTTTGTTTCAGTTTTCAGTTGTTGGACTCGGCCGTTTACGTTTGCCGTGTGTTTTTTTCTGTTTTAAAAATTCAAAATGAAAGATTCAACTTTAAACATTCAGTGCAAAGATTTTCAAGCGTTTAAATTCAACATTCTAAATTCTAAAACGTAAAACTAGTGGTAAAAAATGTCTAGCGTCTAATTGTCGTGCTGCTTTGGACGATAAACAATATTTTCCGATACCACAGTTTCATAATCCAAGACCCAGAAATGATCAAGTCGGCGTGAAAAACAAAAAACCAAGAGTGTAAAAGTGCTTTTCACAGCTGTCAGAGCAGAGTTTACGGTCACGCTAAAGCTAACACCTGCTAGCATGCTAATGGCGCATGCTAACGGCGCTCGAACGACTCACTCTGACCAGAGCAGAAGCTTCACGTCTGAGGAAACGTCTGCACAGCTTTAAAACTCAAGACGTTTGGGCTTCATCGTAATGTCATGTTCAATCTGAAGGCTGCCTAAGCCCCGCCCTCCTGCTGCCTGAGCCCCGCCCTCAGGAGGAGTCTCCCTGCCGCTCCCGCACTTGTCACTGTTGGACCGTTGTCTCTGAGTCACATGTTCGGGTCAAACTAAGGCAGTGTAAACAAACGGACAACAAAGGCGGGGCGTGTTCAGGTGAAACTCCTCCCAGGGGGCGGGGCTTAGTCAGCTCTTCAGATTGAAAACGACTTTAGAATTTAAGTCGAAACGTGTTGATTTTTAAAACTGTCCAGATGAAACTCCCCAAGCCTCGTCTGCGATGGAGCCCTGCTGGACAAACGAGGGATTACACCTCAAGTTTAACTAAAATAATCACGTACAGGCCCTTTAAAATATATACCGTAAACTTCTGACTATTGAGCGCACCTGAGCATGAGCCGCACCTGCCACATTTACAAAGAAAAACGTGTGCATTTACAGGCCGCACCTGTCTATGAGCGGCAGGTGTCCACGTTTAAAGTCTGTGTGACAGGTTAGACGTCACAATTCACTAAAAAAATGTTATATTTAAGATTTTACTAAACATTTTTCCTGTTTGTCCCCAGTTTTGACAGTTTTTCATTAAGTTTGTCACTTCCTGGTTGGACACGGGCAGCAAATATGACACAGTTAGAGGTGATTCTACAGCTGTTACCGTAGCAACCGTTTTGAAAACAAGGGCCAACATCCTTTTAAATTACACGGTAGTTATGTGTTGACAAATTACAACACTTGATAACACTTTATTTTGTTGAATGACCGTTTAAACTGTCAGAAAAAGTGTGTTAACCGTCTGTTTATTTTCAACTGTGCGTCACTTTTTGATGACATCACAGAGGGAGGGATTCCGCGTTAGAACTCAGCACCACTTCCTGTCAATTTAAACATTCATTTTTCAAATTTTCTTCACAAACCGCAACTTCACAGATGCAAAACTGTGATAAATATTTAACACGGGTGCCCTCCCAACAAACTAAGTCAGTGTTAGAGAAAAATGAGACCCTGAAACATAGACTTTAACATGAGACATTTACACAGAAGTTTTAATTCACATAAATGAGCCGCCTCGCTGTATGAGCCGCAAGGTTGAACTCGTGAGAAAAAAGTAGCGGCTTATAGTCTGAATTTTACGGTAAACCTATTTATGTGTGATCTAAAATTATATATATCGTTATGGAAACATGTTTTAGACACGTTTGTCTTCCATTTTTATTGTTCTTCATGAGTTTGTTCAAAAAAGACAAACGTGACACAAAATATCTGACAAATATTGACAGATTTCCAACATTCCGACACCGATATCTAAGTATTTTCTTTTACTCTTTTACTGAAGTTTGGATTTAAAGCTTGAAAATCTCTGCCCTGAACATTAAAAAGATGAAGTTTTAATCTTGAAACGGAGAAAAAGACACTGAAAATGGACTGAAACTTCACTCTCTTTTCAGCGTTAAACAATTCCGAGTGAGAAATGTGCCGTCTTTGAGCTTTATTTAATCCATAAATTGTAATTCTTTTCAAACATATCGTTAAAAACACATTAAAAACACTACAAGAGCTGAAGCTAAATCATTGCAGTTGAAATATGTGTTGATTTTTGGAGTAAATCAATGGACGGTGAGGTTTTCTTTCTCATATTTAAGTCGTGTTGGATGTAAATAGTTTGTTGTGATGATGTAAATATGTGATTGTAAAGACACCGGGCTTGTCCTGTAAATGTATAAAATGAGAATTATTTATAAAAAACTACTGATCGAGGCCTATTTTCTGACCTGCCTGTATTTTTCACCAGAATCCAGTGCAATAACCAAACCTGCGAGAATAAAAACATGATTCTTCACTGGTGTTTGCTCGTTTTTCATTCGTAACTTTGATTTGTTTTAGAGAATTGTGTTTAGATTTTATTTAAAGTGAAGATTCAGCAGGAGTTTGGGTCCAGGATCCTGAACTTTGACGAGAAGGTGAGTTTAAACGTCACGGTTTTAGTCGTTCACTTGTGTTTTCATAATTAAAAGCGTCTTTGTCGTGTTTCTAGTCCATTTATGTCATGACAAACACAAGTGAACGTGACAAAAACAGGATTAAAAACGTGACTAACAATTTTTTAAAAAGCAACTAAAACCAACGAAAAACACCACTAAAAGTGACGAAAATGTGACTAAAAACGATAAGAAACACGACTAAAAGTGACAAAGACGCATTAAATATGAAAACACAAGAGAAGGTGACTAAAGTGACAAAAACGCAACTAAAACCAGCAAAAAACACGACAAAGTGACGAAAATGTGACTAAAAATTACAAGAAACGCGACTAAAAGTGACTTGTGACTCGTCACTTTAGTGGTGTTTTTTGTTGGTTTTAGTTGCTTTTTTTTTAAAATTGTTAGTCACGTTTTTAGTCACTTTTAGTCCTGTTTTTGTCACGTTCACTTGTGTTTTCATATTTAAATGCATCTTTGTTGTGTTTCTAGTCATTTATGCACGTTTTTGTCACTTTTAGTCACGTTTTTTGCTGGTTTTAGTTGCGTTTTTTTCACTTTTAGTCGTCTTTCTAGTCATTTTTGTCATGTTTAATTGCGTTTTTAGTCACTTAGTCTTGTTTTTGTCACGTTCACTTGTGTTTTCATATTTAAATGCATCTTTGTCGTGTTTCTAGTCATTTATGCACGTTTTTATCACTTTTAGTCACGTTTTTAGTCATTTTTAGTCCTGTTTTTTGTCATCGCTCAGTTGTGTTTGTCATATTTAAACGCTCTTTGTCACTTGTAGTCACGCTTTTTTGTTGGTTTTGTAGATTGTGTTTTGTAACTTTTAGTCCACGCTTTTAGTCTTTCGCTTTAGTGCTTTCATATTTAAACGCGCTTTGTCGCGTGTTTCATAGTCACACAATGCCTTTGTGCACGTTTGTCACTTTTAGTCATGTTTTTTGCTGGTTTTAGTTGCATTTTTGTCACTTTAGTCCATTTGGTTGTTTAGTCTGTTTTTGTTATGTCCCATAGTCATGCTTTGTCATAATTAAATGCGTTTTTGTCACTTTTAGTCGTGTTTTTTGCTGGTTTTAGTTGCGTTTTTGACACTTTTAGTAACGTTTTAGTCATTCATTTGTGTTTTCTTATTTAAACGCGTCTTTGTTGTGTTTCTAGTCATTTTATGCACTTTTTCATCACTTTTGTTGTGTTTTTTGCTGGTTTTAGTTTTGTACATTTTTGTCACTTTTAGTCGATGTTTTTGCTGGTTTTAGTTGCGCTTTGTCACTTTTTAGTCATTTTTTGTCACGTTCAGTTGTGTTTGTCATATTTAAACGCGTCTTTGTCACTTGTAGTCACGTTTTTTGTTGGTTTTAGTTGTGTTTTTGTAACTTTTAGTCACGTTTTTAGTCTTTCGTTTGTGTTTTCATATTTAAACGCGCCTTTGTCGTGTTTCTAGTCATTTTGTGCACGTTTGTCACTTTTAGTCATGTTTTTTGCTGGTTTTAGTTGCATTTTTGTCACTTTTAGTCACGTTTTAGTTGTTTTTAGTCCTGTTTTTGTTATGTTCAGTTGCGTTTGTCATAATTAAATGCGTTTTTGTCACTTTTAGTCGTGTTTTTTGCTGGTTTTAGTTGCGTTTTTGACACTTTTAGTAACGCTTTTAGTCATTCATTTGTGTTTTCTTATTTAAACGCGTCTTTGTTGTGTTTCTAGTCATTTTATGCACTTTTTCATCACTTTTTGTTGTGTTTTTTTGCTGGTTTTAGTTGCATTTTTGTCACTTTTAGTCGTGTTTTTTGCTGGTTTTAGTTGCGTCTTTGTCACTTTTAGTCACATTTTTTGTCACGTTCATTTGTGTTTTCATATTTAAACGCGTCTTTGTCACTTTTAGTCGTGTTTCTAGTCATGTTTTTGTCACTTTTAGTCGTATTTGGTGATTTTTCACTTGTAACTTTTATTTATTTTAGAGATTTAACATGACTTTGGTCCAGGATCCTGAAGTTTGACCAGAAGGTGAGTCTGAAAGTCTGAAAAGTCTGTATGATTTTCTACGTTTGACTTCATGACACGTTTATTACTTATTACTTTATTGCTTTATCAAAACTCTGAACACAAAAATACAACAGACAAAAAAAAAAATCATATATGTAAAAAAAAAAACTATTACTCACAAGTCACTATTAAAAGCAAGAAATCTACGAAAACATTTAGCTCAGAGTCAAAAATAGCTGCGCTTTTATATGACCTGTCATAGTGGGATGTAGGTCTGGAGACGATTTTCTTGGGTCCAGATCATGATTTCGATTTTATCACAATTCGTTTTCACTTTGTGTTTTTCTATTGTCTTTAAAAGAGCTGCACCGTTTAGGAAAAAGATATAATGATTTTTCTGACCAGTGCGACTGTGATTTATGTTTTAATTATAGGATTCTGTTCAAAATCACATTTTAAATACATTTTGTCACTTATAGTCGCGTTTTTAGTCTTTTAGTTGCATTTTTGTGGTTTTTAGTCCTGTTTTTGTCAAGTTCAGTTGTGTTTGTCAGTATTAGTCACATTTTTAGTCATTTTTAGTCCTGTATTTGTCACGTTCAGTTTGTGTGTTTGTCATTTAAATGCATCTCTGTCAGTTTTAGTTGTTTTTAGTCGCGTTTTAGCCTTTTAGTTGCATTTTTTTCATTTGTTTTTAGTCCTGTTTTTGTCACGTTCACTTGTGTTTTCATATTTAAGCGCGTCTTTGTCGTGTTTCTAGTCATTTTATGCAGGTTTTTATCACTTTTAGTCACGTTTTTAGTCATTTTTAGCCCTGTTTTAGTCACGTTCAGTTGTGTTTGTCATATTTAAATGCGTCTTGTCACTTTTAGTCGTGTTTTTTGTCGTTTTTAGTCGCTTTTTTTGTCACTTTTTGTCGTTTTTAGTTGCGTTTTTCATGCATTGAGTCACGTTTGTAATTTGTAAAGCTGGTCTCATAATCTGCATGAAATACTTTTACTCTCAAAGTACATTTTCAAACAGGTCCAACTCTGCTTACTTGAGTACAAAATGTAGTTCAGATAAACATATTTCAAAAATTAGCTCAAATTCTTACAAATTTTTACACCGTTCAAGCAATTTTTAGCTTTTTAATTTCACTTCCCGGTTGTAAATGATGACATCACGCTAGGAAATTACCATAGCAACAACACTGTAAACCGGGCCAAAACTCATCTAATGTCACATTATTTTGATTTGACAAATAAAAATAAATGTTAAGACCTTTATTTTGTTGAATTCATGTTTAAAGGGTCAAAAAAGTAGTTTATTTTGTGTAAATTCTGCATAACCTTTGTCTCCCCAGTGTGATGTCATCAGTTTGTTTACTTCCTGTATTTTTCAACTTGTTTATCATCTTTTCTCCACAAACAGCGATCTGATTGGTGTAAAACTATAATTTCTCTTTACAACAAGTATGAATGCACTAAATAAAGTCAAAATTAGAAAATCATAGAAACCTGTCATACGCCCTTTAACTGTGTTTTAGTGAAAAGAGCCAAAGCTGAGGAACTTTAAAGTCTACACGACACATTTCACTAAATATTTAAGATTTTACTAAACATTTTGCCCATTTATCCCCCATTTGACAGTTTTCGTGAAGTTCATGATGTCACTTCCTGGTTGGACATGACACAAATATGACACAGTTGGAGGTGATTCTACAGCTGTTACCATAGCAACCGTTTTCAAAATAAGAGCCAAAACCCACATAAATGACACAATAGTTATGATTTGACAAATAATAAAACCCAATAACATCTTTATTTTGATGAATGACACTTTTCACAGTTTCACAGAGTTGTGTCCGTCGTCTGTAAATTGTTTTTGTGTTTTTCGTGGCTCGTCTCTTTTTGATGACATCACAGAGGGAGGGGCTCTGTTTTAGAACTCAATCGTCATTTTAAACTTTTATTTAAACTAAATTTCTTCACAAACTGCAACTTCACAGATGCAAAACTATCGTAAATACTTACCACAGATGCCCTCCCACCAAACTAAGACATAATTAGAACATTTTGAACCTTCATAGACTTTAACCTCTTGTAATGACAGTGAGGCGCCTCTAGATGGCACTGCTGTGTTTCTTTTGCTCTTATTTTTTTATTTATTTATTTGTTCTATTTCTGGGCTTCAGACAAATGATCCTCCTCTTCAGGACTCTCTCCAGTGAATAAACCTAGAGGAGGCGTTGCCGTGGTAACCTGCAGTGACACGTCCAGCTCCGGCGGCCATTTTATGACTGTAACTTTGTCCTGAAGAACTCAGACAAACAAACTCCTCCTTCTGCAAAAGAGTTCAATCAAAACCTCATTTATTATCGTTTTATTTTACTTATAAATAGTCATTATTATAATTAATCCATGTCATTATTATAATTAATCCACGTTTGGTGAATTTAATCTGAGTCTGAGAGGCCAGAACTGAACACCAGAGTCTGTTAAATAAAAGTCAATAAATAAATTAAAAAACTGGACTAAACCAGGACTAAAACCGGTCTGAACCAGGTCTAATCCAGGTCTAATCCAGGTCTAATCCAGGTCTAAACCAGGTCTAAACCAGAACTAAACCAGGACTAAACCAGGACTAAATCAGGACTCATCCAGGTCTAAACCAGGTCTAAACCAGGTCTAAACCCAGGTTTAATCCAGGTCTAAACCAAGTCTAAACCAGGTCTAAATCAGGACCTGAACCAGGTCTAAACCAGGTCTAAACCAGGTCTAAACCCAAGACTAAACCAGGACTAAACCAGGACTAAATCAGGACTAAATCAGGTCTAAACCAGGTCTAAACCCAAGACTAAACCAGGACTAAACCCAGGTCTGAACCAGGTTTAATCCAGGTCTAAACCAGGTCTAAACCCAAGACTAAACCAGGACTAAACTACAGGCTCTGTCCTCAAGACTAAACCAGAGACTAAACCAGGGTCTAAACCCAAGGTCTGAAACCAGGTTTAATCCAGGTCTAAATCCAGTCTAAACCAAGACTAAACCAGACTAAACCAGACTAGAAAAGCCAGGACTAAACCCAGGACTAAACCAGGACTAAACCCAGGACTAAACCAGGACTAAACCAGGACTAAACCAGGACTAAACCAGGACTAAACCAGGTCTAAACCAGGTCTAAACCAGGTCTAATCCAGGTCTAGGATCTTGAGACCAAAGTCCATGGTCTTAATCTGAGTCTCTTGGTTCGGAGCTGGATCAGGTCTGTGTTTGTGTGGGACCCTCTGACTGTGGGGCTTTTGTCTGTGTTTGTGTGGGACCCTCTGACTGTGGGGCTTTTGTCTGTGTTTGTGTGGGACCCTCTGACTGTGGGGCTTTTGTCTGTGTTTGTGTGGGACCCTCTGACTGTGGGGCTTTTGTCTGTGTTTGTGTGGGACCCTCTGACTGTGGGGCTTTTGCCTGTGTTTGTGTGGTACCCTCTGACTGTGGGGCTTTTGCCTGTGTTTGTGTGGGACCCTCTGACTGTGGGGCTTTTGTCTGTGTTTGTGTGGGACCCTCTGACTGTCGGAGCTTCTTGTCTGTGTTGTGGTAAGGACCACTCTGACTGTGTGGGGCTTTTGTCTGTGTTTGTGTGGGACCCTCTGACTGTGGGGCTTTTGCCTGTGTTTGTTTGATCCTCTGAATGTGTCACTTTTGCTTGTTCTGCTTTAAATCCAGAGCAATTAAACTCCTGTGATTAAATGAATGCAAGACGGATCATTTTGATCATGGATCTATTTTGTGGAAAAACTCTGTTTTTTGGTTGTGTTTTTGCCATTTTTACTTTTGTCACATTTTGTTGCTTTTCAGACGCCTTTTTGTTGCTTTAACTTTTTTTTGTCACTTTTGTCTGGTCTTTTGTCGATAATAGTCTCTTTCAATCTCGTTTGTCACTTTGAGTCTAGTTTAGTCATGTTTTTTATCACATTTTTGTCACATTTGGTCACATTTTTGTTGCGTTTTTGTCACGTTTCGTTGCTTTCTGCAGGTTCATCTGACGTTTCTCCAGAGCGGCTCGTTTGATTTCATGTCTTTCAAATTTTCTGTGTTCTAGTCATGTTTTTGATATTTCTACATGTTTTTTTTTTTCACATTTAGCCTCTTTACATTGCATTTTGTTGTTTTTCAGACGCCTTTTTGTTGCTTTAACTATTTTTTTGTCACTTTTGTCTAGTCTTTTGTCGATAATAGTCTCTTTCAGTCTGGTTTTGTCACTTTGAGTGTCTTTTAGTCATGATTTTGTGGCTTTTAATCGTGTTTTTTGTCACATTTAGCTGCACTTTTGTTGCATTTTGTCATGTTTTTGCAGCTTTTTGGTCGCTTTATATAATTTTTTTGTCGCTTTAAGTCATGCTTTTGTCACATTTTGTGAAATCTTTTCATATTTTGTCACATTTTTGTCACATTTTTGTCACGTTTTGTCACGTTTGATCACATTTTGTCTTGTTTAGTTGCTTTCTGCAGGTTCATCGCTCAGAGGTTTGATTTCATGTCTTTCAAATGTTCTGTGTTTTAGTCGTGTTTTTGATATTTGTACATGTTTTTGTTGATTTTTGTCACGTTTAGCTTCTTTACGACACATTTTGTTGCTTTTCAGACGCTTTTTGTTGGTTTAACTCTTTTTCTTTTGTCAATTGTGACCATCTTTTGTCGATAATAGTCTCTTTTAGTCTGGTTTTATCACTTTGAGTTGCATTTAATCCTGTTTTTGTCCTGTTTAATCCTGTTTTTGTCACATTTTGTCCTGTTTTTGTCCTGTTTAATCCTGTTTTTGTCTCTTTTAGTCCTGTTTTTGTCTCTCTTTTTAGTCCTATTTTCGTCACATTTTGTCCTGTTTTTGTCCTGTTTAATCCTGTTTTTGTCTCATTTAGTCCTGTTTTTGTCTCTTTTAGTCCTGTTTTTGCCTCTTTTAGTCCTGTTTTCATCACCTTTAGTCCTGTTTTTGTCTCTTTTAGTCCTGTTTTTGTCTCTTTTAGTCCTGTTTTCATCGCCTTTAGTCCTGTTTTCTTCACCTTTAGTCCTGTTTTTGTCTCTTTTAGTCCTGTTTTCATCACCTTTAGTCCTGTTTTTGTCCTGTTTAGTTCTGTTTTTGTCTCCTTTAGTCCTGTTTTTGTCTCTTTTAGTCCTGTTTTTTTCTCTTTTAGTCCTGTTTTTGTCTCTTTTAGTCCTGTTTTTGCCTCTTTTAGTCCTGTTTTCATCACCTTTAGTCCTGTTTTTGTCTCTTTTAGTCCTGTTTTTGTCTCTTTTAGTCCTGTTTTCTTCTCCTTTAGTCCTGTTTTCATCGCCTTTAGTCCTGTTTTTGTCTCTTTTAGTCCTGTTTTTGTCTCTTTTAGTCCTGTTTTTGTCTCTTTTAGTCCTGTTTTCATCACCTTTAATCCTGTTTTTGTCTCTTTTAGTCCTGTTTTTGTCTCTTTTAGTCCTGTTTTCATCGCCTTTAGTCCTGTTTTCATCACCTTTAGTCCTGTTTTAATCACCTTTAGTCCTGTTTTCATCGCCTTTAGTCCTGTTTTTGTCTCTTTTAGTCCTGTTTTTGTCTCTTTTAGTCCTGTTTTTGTCTCTTTTAGTCCTGTTTTCATCACCTTTAATCCTGTTTTTGTCTCTTTTTTAGTCCTGTTTTTGTCTCTTTTTAGTCCTGTTTTCATCGCCTTTTAGTCCTGTTTTCA
Organism: Rhinogobius similis; assembly: GCA_019453435.1. NCBI lineage: Eukaryota > Metazoa > Chordata > Actinopteri > Gobiiformes > Gobiidae > Rhinogobius > Rhinogobius similis. The sequence goes on from CM033621.1 coordinate 44,566,415, forward strand.
TCACCTTTAATAGTCCTGTTTTTGTCACTTTTAGTCCTGTTTTTGTCACTTTTAGTCCTGTTTTCATCGCCTTTAGTCCTGT